>CM035425.1:37475780-37890780 GCA_020310875.1 Ceratopteris richardii
CATGCTTTGTATCATACACAACCAGCTCATTAGTGCCATCTATAGTGAGATGCGCTGTGCCAATACCTTCAATAGAATAAGCATGGTTATTCCCAAGATATACATGTCCATGGCTTCCTGCATGAAGGGTAGTAAAACACTCCTTCATAGGAGTAACATGGTACGATGCACCTAAATCCACAATCCATGTTTGTGACAACATGTGCCAGCAAGGGCAGGGAGATAAAGCATCACCCAGCTGTTCTGTTGGTCGAGGCTGTTTACCATAGCTTGCTGAGTGCCTCCTTTTTGGCAGTCTAGTCCAGGTATATCCAAGTGCCAAAGGGGGCTGAAGTCATGCCTGTATGGTAGAGAGTTGAGAAGTGCTTGGAGAGAGAGGGGGGGCCAAGATGGTGGCTGGAGTTCCATAGCAGCCCATGTAATTTTGAGGGGCTGTAGGCTGAGAATAGAGGGGGTAGACTCCAAAGTCCACAATTAAGTATAGAAAATTGTTTTTCATGAATTTCCACTATTTCGGGGTATTAAAAAATAATAAATCAATAATTTTCAGGTAAAAAATACTATGTTTTCACACTGAAAACCTTCTGATTTGGAAGGAGGTTAAGGATTTGAGGAGGCTCCTCAAAATTTGAGGAGGAAAAAACATCCTATTTATGGGTTGGAAGCTTCTTAGAAGATCCCCCTAGCCTCTTTTTTTCACCTCCCATCTCCCATACCTTTATCATGGAAGGTTTTTCTTAGGTTATCACTTCTCAGCTAATTAAAAATTCAGCCACAATCAGAGGGGACATCCCCGTTGATGCCTATCAATTCGCATGCGTCATGTCAAGAGGGGATACTTTTTCGTCTACGAGCATAGAGGCATCCTTTGCATACGAGCTTTCATGTGTTTTCATTGGTCATTGCCACTCCATTCCTTCCTAGAACCCAAGTGTTGATGTGAGGGAATGAGGGGAGGGCTCAATTAATACTTGCTCAGCATAGTGGATGTGGTTTTACGACATCCACATGTGGTTCATGTTCGAGGGAATGATTTAGGACTTGAAGTAGGAGTTTCTAGGGGTCTTCTGAGGTCCGGGGATATGAAAAACTCTTCATGTATCATATTTGGGAGGTATTCTCTTTACGCATATTCATGGGATTTTGAGAATTACGGGCATGGACCAAGGATCTCAAGAATCTATTAGGTCATATTGATGATATGCCGTGTGGAACTTCCAAAGAGGGCATTTCTCTTGTAATGCTATGTACTTCCACTAAGTGTGATTGTGAACATGTATTTCAATGTTCAGTGTTACTCTTGCTCTCTCAAGAGACCTTTGGTGGGGAGGTGCGTGCCATGATCTTACTCCAACCAGATAGTCGAGAGGATCTTTGATGAGGGCTATGCTTTCCTAGATATGAAGCCTTTGTGGAAGACACTAGCACTTGAGGGCTAGAGATGGATAAAGGACCAAGGATAAGTTGGTGCCCTTATGGTGGTGTACCAACCACTTCCACAATGTATGTTTCGCTTGCAAGGGATGAAAAGAGACAAGAGTCTACCTCGTGGTGTGACTGGACGTTACATAGATGATGTGTATCTCTAGGATGAGGGGTATTCTCTAGGGATCTTCTTGGGGACTGAGATAGTTGGATTGATCCACGATGGTTTCTTATGGCCTCATAGATATGAGACCTACTTACTAGATCATCGTATGGATCTTTGCCAATACGTGTAGTATCATAGACTTCTCTTTCGTTGATCACTGTCGTGATCTAGAAATGGGTTGAGAGATTGGTGGTACAAGCCTCCATATCCATAGGAACTAGATTTTTCAGAGAGGAATTCCACAAAGTGGATCATAGGCATGAGGGATGATTCCTATCATGCCATGAGGCTACTTGAGAGTGGAACCTCTACACCTTTTTTCTTTTTTCCATGCATGGTGGTCGGTGCTTGTTAGTGCTAGCTATAGTACAGAGGCTATAGGTTCTCCATAATCATAGATGGAGAGAGCTTGGTGAGAGAGAATTTTATCTTTGTGAGTGCTCGTCAGTTTCTTCCATTTGAGTCATCGACGACATCTACCTTATGAATCGTGAGTCATGTGATTGAGGAATTAGTTCCTTGATAGGTTCTTGGGAGTGGGGTGCATCCATGGTGCGTTTTTGCTTGACAATATTATTTGCACATATTTTAGGTTTGAACTTTGGTTTTCTGAGCATCTATGCATTTCACGGCATTCTTTTTTTACTTTTGTTGTTTGGGTCAAAGACCATAGTTTGGTCCCTATTGTTGCATGATATGGATGCACTTTGCCAGGGTTCGATGGATAACCATTGATAGATGGACTCATAATGTTTTTGTGAAACAGAACGTGTGATGTTGGACTTCGAGCCAAGACAACTTGAAGGATGAGGGACTAGGAGTAGTGTAGTGCTATCGGATACATTGAACATTCACATATTGGTGGGCATCCTTTTGCCATTCCCTAAACACATAGTTGCACTCATTTTCAGTCACAACTTGCACTATATATACACTTCCGACCTCCTCGATGGCTTTTTGCACATGTGAAAATATAAATTGGCCAATAACCACTATGCCACATGCATGTGCAGGTATGGCATGTAAGAAACATCGTGCCCTTACAAGAGGACACAAGAATGGTCTACACATTCCTCTTATGCATATCCGACCAACAATCACATAGGATCAAGCATCCATATTTTTACCATGAGGTCAGAGGCTCTCAAGGACAACATCTCTATCTCAACTAACTTTTCTATGTTTGGAGAGCTCAAAGGTATGTAATACTTGTCTCGATGGACTCTCCCAAGAACACCCAATCCTACCCACTATATACATATGTATGAGTATGTGGTATTAACCATAGTGCCTCCACCTTTCAATCCAAGGAGATATTCCCTTGCAATACTTGCAAAAAGTTGTCTTAACTTTTATCCAGCTGACTGTGGTTAGTTACATTTAGAATTAGATGATGCAAACCCATGAAAATGTCTTCAACTGACATTGGATTATGTGGAAAACTTTGGTAGAGGTGCCCATGAAGTTGAGTTTGCATCCTTGGACTTTCATCTTCCAACAAGCTCTATTGATGATAAAGGATCCATGATCTGTTACTTAACCAGTCCAATGCTTTGCCACTGTAATAAAACCTGTGTTCTGTCATCAGTTTGCTAATGGAGGCCTCCAAAAACCGTGTGACTTAGGCAACAGCTTAAGACAACAGTTATACTGACTGTACGAGAGTTTATGCTTGTGAACAAAAAGAATATCTAAATTACCATCCACATCTGTCGAAATCTTTACAATGCAGTAGCTTGCGTGGACTACGCAAACCTAAAGCATGCAGACCCATGTGTTTCAAGACAATGTGAACAGACATGGAGTAATAAGCAAGTGATATGAGCTCTACAGTCTCGTTCTCTTCTTGTTTGTGATGGATGAGATGAGCAAATTTCTTTGATTGCCTCTTTGAGAAAATTCTAAACGTTAACATCCACCTTTGAAACTGTGAGCCTCTTTCAAAAACTAACCAATGTGAGTTTGCAGATAGGAAATCGCCGTGATCTTCCAAAGCCTCCGTGTGAAGGTAAAATCTATCAGCATGTGTCTGAGAACGAGTAGTGAAAAAATGGTGGTGTCCTTATGCCAACTGAAACTACCTAAGTGTGTAGATGCTGTTGTTTCACACACAGGGGTGCTTGTGATCCCAGTCATGATTCCAACCCCTTAGTCATGTTGCATGGACAACAATCATGAAAGGGGTGAGGAAATGAGAAAGGGAGTCCTAGTTTGGGTGGAGAAAAGATGGCAATGGATCCATATGCTCTGAAGGGATAGAAGATTCAAAAGTGGGCAGAGGAGGAAAGCAATGAAGGTTGACATGGGCTCTGGTGCAACAAGTAGGGTGGAGCTTTGGGTTGCTGAAGAGGGAGTGGATTGAGCAGCTGACTGCAGTTGAGGCTGTCCTACACATTCATCTTTCGCTTTCAGTTTTTCAGTTTCATATTATTGGAATGGTTGGGTATACGCCCACAATTGTATGAATTTTCTCATGGACTGATTTTGTGCTCTGACAAGGATGCCAGTACAAGTTTCTTCCTTTCCTTCTTTCTCCTACATCAAACTTGTGTGAACTATCTTAAGATTTCGACACATACTTGCCCACCTTCTAGGATATACCCATTTTTGTATTTATGGTCCTCAGGCTCTGGATATCCACTATTTACAGCTTTTGTAGTGATTTTTATCCAATTAACTTCTGGCTATCTATCCAGATTGTGTGTCAGATTCACTATGATGTTGCTCTTTTGACTCGTATGTCATTTTTGCTTTGAGAAATTGTTAAAATATTATCACTTTGTGAGATTCCCTCCGCTGTTTTGCCTGGGTCTATTGGCCTCTGTTCTGTCTCATAGTATTGATTAGAGGGTCTGTAGTTCATCCACCACTTCTAGCCCACATCCATTGCTGCATCCAGTTTTAGTATTTTAGTTTTTTAGTGATCTTCAGATTATGGACATGGTATGGGGTTCACCGTCTTTTGGCTTTTTGGTCTTATAGGTCATCTTGGCCTTTAATGGACTTAAATTTATCGTTTCATCTCTCTCTCTCTCTCTCTCTCTCTCTCGCGTTCGTGTCACATGAGGTGATTTTAGAATGGAGAAAATGATTTGTGAATGAAACGAATAGGCTATAACAAATGTCCCTCACTATTAATGGAATTATTTTATACTTTATTGCAGGTATTGGGCAAGTAGACATGTGGGGAGAATCGAGATGGATTTGTACCCCAAGTTTTAGCTCACTTGGATGGAGCCAAGAATACCACTCTTGATGGTTCTGAGGGCAGTACTTTCTGAAATCCCGTTATTATTGGAGGGAAATTTATGCTAGAACTGATCACAATGATTCGAGAAAACCTTCACCACGAAAAATCATGCTGGAACTGATCACAATGATTCGAGAAAACCTTCACCACGAAGCTTGAAGGACAAAGTGCAACTGATCATACGTAACATAGCTTTCTTATGGCTTATAAAGTGTTGCAGGAACATTCATGACTAGTAATCGTAATAAATTTGTTATAGAGGAACTGCTCAGGAGCTCGTAAGATCTAAGAGACTGAAGCATCAGTGGGAATGTTCATCAACAGTGTGCTTGCTGTCGGTTGAATTAAATAGCATACATCCACTAAGAATGTGTATATCAACATCTTTCTCATCAAGATTCTTAAGATTCTAGATGCTTCTGCAATTCGAGGGAGATCAGGAACTATTAGCGCCTGCTACCAATGGACTGGTTGAACGCTCGTGTCCTACATCTTTGAATGGAATTGTTCAGATTTAACTGAAACATCAAATGTCCTTGCAGATACTTCTTTGCATTGAGCTGAATTTAAGATATTGCTGTCCTGGTGGTCAAACCGTGGTAGTCTGATAGACGGCTTGAGGTCAACAACTCTATCTGGCAAGGTACTCGCTTGTGGGCGTTTGTTGGATTATGCTGTGCATCAGACAGTCTCGAGTGTTGTAATGATATTGAAGATGAATTAGAACTCAAGAAATTCTGCTATATGCAAGTTCGCGTGCATATTGCAGGAGACACCGTTTTAGCTTAAATCGGCACTGAATCTTTGCATTTATCTTTTGCTTTTTTTTTTTTTTTCAAATGGAGGTTCAGCCGAGGCCTACTCCTCCAGGCTTTTAACTTTGAAATTGCAACTGTACAAGGAAGGGCATAGTACCCTTGGGACCCCCCTTATCCCACAAGAACAGGGGTTTACATAGCTGGGTTAGACCACGGTCACAACTACCGCGAAGCAGGACAAACGGTGGCACATCAACCACAAGATACAAGTTTCCATGATAACATGTCCCTTACATGTTGCCGGTGGGGGTTGAACCTTCGCCCCCGCCTCAAGAGGTGAAAGGCCCAACCACCCAACCACCCAACCAAGCGGCTTGGGACTACCTTTTGCTTTTTCTACAAATTTTACTGTCCGTTAAAACTGTGAATTAATTATCTCTCTTCTGTTGACGGTACAAATTTGCACAGCACAGTCATACACTTTTTACATCATAGGGTATTGCAGAAATCACATTTTTGAGGCCAACACAGACTTCAATGGAAGGGATTGCATATCATCAAGTTTATAGAGTAAAGTTTCAGCTGCATTTTAACCTCACGCCTAAGGCATGATGATGTTGGAAACTTCATCGATAACAACACATGCGTATCAATGGAGCTGGAGAGCTTACCAATGGAGCTCGAGACTAATGTATATCATAGCGGGAAGTTTGTACTATCAAGATTCTATCAGAGCTGGTGTTGAATCGGAGACGATGAATGAAAAGACTAGATTTAATAAGAGCTTGTGTAAGTGTATTAGGTCCTTACTACAATAAGAGAACCGTGCAGAACTAACCTACCAAGGATAGGGATATATTGGCTATCAATAGAGAAGGTTTCAGACGAGCACTCGAAAGAATGTAAGCAGTGCAGTATGAAGCAACCTACGCCACTGTGTATAATCTTACTATAGCCCGAGGGGATGCAACAATGAAGTTGCGAATGCCTTAATGAAATAAGAGAAGTTTTGGTTGGGACAAACAAGTCCATCACACTATCTAGGCATACAAGGTAACCTATAAAACTACCTTTCCATGGAGTAGTAGAGCTGATAAATTTTCAAAATGAGTTCACACAACTAATTTTGAGTAGATAGGTACAAAAGTATGATCATATTCATATCCACATGTGATTAATGAGTGCAAATTTTGGGTTAGTGTTGATCTTCATCTCCATTCAAGGTCTTGTTGCTTAACCATCAAATTTACCATTAACCTTTGAATGTATCTCATAATTCTTATCATGGATTGATAAAATTAAGTATTAATCCTTGAGTAAAAACATGAGAATGTGAACTTTAAGAGGACATTTTAGTTGTTTTTGGACCACAACTAATTACATGAGCTATTAAGCTCATGTGAAACTTATTTGAATGCAAGTTAATGTATGTAAAAATAAATTTTGATTTTTTGCACAATTATTAATTGGTAGCAAATACTTCAGTATCAAACATGTATCCTCATGCCCTAATTTGGATAGCTTTAAACAATGCTAATTAGCCATGTCCTTGTTTGTTCACATACCCATGCTTTGACCCCCCTCTATTACTCTGAAGGTAATACTTTGGCATGGTTGTCAGGAAGTCACTTGTAAGGATGCTTGTGTGATGGTTTCTAGATGCATGTGGAGTTTGCGATAAGTGCAATTTGTGAAGCCTTTTCCCTTCATTTTTTCTCATCCATCTTGGGTCTCATCAAAAAATTCAAAGTGGACTAACTATAGAACCTTGTAGATCGATAGAAGTAGCTAACCAAATTTTGAATGGTTGTGTTGGAAGCATGAAGAGGTGTTACATAGAAAACATGAGAAAGAAACTCCTAAATATCTCTCTTTTTTTATCATCATAAAGAAATGGGGAATAGTGTTAGAGTTGCTAAGTTCACAATAGAGAAGGCCATTGAAATTTCATCTTTCAACTTATTTGAAAAAAAAAAGAAAAAATAAATAAATGTAAGGATTGGAATACTTTGATCATGATTATGAATATGTAAGTACACACATTGGGAAATATGTAGAAAAATAGGCGACCTTCCACAAGGAGGCTCATAACAACAAAAATTAGAGCAGTCAATAGATGGTCAAAGGTTGGCCAAAGGTGGTAAAAATGGTTAAAGGTCAGTCAAAAATGGTAAAAAAATTACACTTACTATTTTAGTTTTGTTCAATTTTAGACAAAGTCAACCAGAGTCAAACCAAGGGTAGAAATGGTCAGATATTTTATTACATTTTTGGAAAGTACATCTCAAGAGCTTTCAATGCTTACGAGGAGCTCAATGGTGGGTTTGATGTCAATGGAAATTTAAGGCTTATTGTAGCAATTAGTACACGTGGCCTCTTGTTCATTGTCAATTTGAAATCCTTGTCAATGAAATTGAAAGGGGGTGGTATGCCAATAACTAATAGATGACTAAAACTCCAAGAAGTATACTTTGTTTCTACTTGTTCATTTGTCGTACCAAAGGGAGCAACACACATGAATAAAATGTCAACTCAAGAAGAAGTTTTGAGATGGTGAATCAACAACATATGGAAGATGAAATGGATGGTTTAAAGGTCAGCCTCCACTAATCTCTTTGTTAATCATCCTTAAGAACTTAAATTGAGTGAAAAACATAAAAATGAAAGCACACATAAACAAGATTAACATGTAGACACAATGCTCATACACTAGGAGAAACAAACAAATAATCTCCTTCAATTGCAAGCCTCATGCATGCATAAAGAACATGGAAACACAACACAAAGGGCACTTGAGTTGATAAAGAGTATCTTCTTCACTTGCAAAAGTTACAAATGAGACAAAAAGTTGGAATGTCTTTCAAATGAGGAGGGTTGTCTTATGTAGTACCCCCCTCAGAATGCCATTTTTTTACATGATTTTAAAGTTGCAAAAATATAAAATTTCTTGAGAGAACTCTCCAAGATTTTTTTCTAAGTGAATAAACTATATAAGCTACAAGCTATATTCGAATCCATGAGATGAAAATTTTCATGTCCATCTCCACAAGACTTCTTGATTTTGCATCTTCCTTGATAGCAATCATTCATCCATGTTAACACTCCCCTCCTAGACATGGTTGTTCTTGACAATGCTAGGTCTTTGCATTCTTTTAGTAGTGGATGGGGTTTGTGCTCGAGTCACCTTAAGAAATCTTTAATAGTCTAAGCAAGAGCCTCATCAAATACTACTTATGATATTCAATTTTCACTTTATTGCTATAGCTAGTCTTTGCTAGAAGGACCTCTTAGGATTCGACAGATCAATCTCAATAGTGGAAGGGATCATAGTCCTTGGTCAATTATTTGGCCTTGAAAAAATGTAGGTGATGTACCAAACATGCTTGTAGTTGTATGGGTGTTCCTATGAATGTCGCACTATGCTTTCTCAAAGAACTAGGTAACATCTTCCAAATTTTGCATGAAGTACATTAGCATGAGCATCATCATTGCATAACATGGATAAAGATGCACAAAAAATGGTGCTTGTATAAATTAAAGAAGAGATTTTTGGGTTGGAAACAAAACCCCACTATCATGATTTTCTTGATTTGATTGCTAAAACAAGCTATTAGACAATTCTACAACGAATCTATGATTTTTAAAGTCATTTTCATTCCTATCTAGGGGACCTTTTCCAAGCACTTGTGTAAAAATTCAAACGCTTCTAGCATATAAGTTTTAGTAACTTTTCCCCCTTCAGGGAAGGATAGTACAAAGAATAGAACCGTTTTTATTTTTTGTTTAGAAAAAAATTGACTAAATTTGTGCCTCCTCATCAAAGGATAATATTTTGGATTCAAGTCTAAGTAAAGAGGTTGGGCATCATGCACTTGTGAAAGATGTATATTGTGACAAAGGCTTTTTCTTCCACCATAGACTCCTATTAGCTTTAATATCATCTAAATGATTTTCTTGAAGACAAAGTCCTTATCTAGTGTACACTATACCTTGCTAATAGGATAATCTTTATATTGCTCCACTGTGATGATCAAATTTGTCTTTTCCGAGAGCTCACAAACTCTTTATGCTTGCCTAAAAGAGTGCATTGATTTGGAAGACAACTTGGTCAAACATCTCAATCTTCCATAAGTATGGGAAAAATCCAAATCTTCTTCTACTAGTGGTTTGCACCTGAGCTCTGGCGATGAGCTCACTAACATGGTAACCAAGAAGTTGAGAACTCATTAGCCATGATATACTCAAGCTTACCAAAATGCACAAACAAAAAGTTGGAATGTCTTACAAGTGAGGGGGTTTGTCTTATGTAGTGCCTCCTATCATAATGCCACCATTTTTACATATTCACAAATCCATGGGATTAAATTTTTTGTTTCCATCTCCTCAAAACTTCTTGATTTTGCATATTCCTTTATAGAAATCATCCATTCATGTGTGACACTCTCCCCTTTTAGACATGATTTTCCTTAACAATGCTAAAGCTTTGCATTCTTCTAGTAGTCGATGGGGTTTTTGCTAGAGTAATCTTAAGACATGTTTAGTTGTCTAAGTAGGAGCATCATAAAGATCAATTTATGTTCTTCATTTTTCACCTTAGTGCTATAGATATCTTTGTTAGAAGGACCTTGCAAGACTCTTTGGATCAATTTCAATAATGGAAGGGATCATGGTCCTTGATGCTTCTCAAAGAACAAAATATGAAAAGACTCTTTCAAATTTTGCATGAAATACATTAGTAGGAACATCATCCTTGCATATGACCATATATGCATAAAAAATGGTGCTTCTCTGAACGAAAAAAGATTTTTGGGTTGCGAATGAAACCCCACCAACTTCATTTTCTTGATTTGATTGCTAACAAAAGCTATCAGATAGGTCTCCAACATATCTATGATTTTCGAATTCATTTTCATTCCTATCGAGGGGAACTTTTCCAAGCAGTATTGTAAAAAGTCAAATGCTTTTAACATATCATTTTTAGTGATTTTTCCCCTTTAGCCAAGGACAGTACAAAGTACTTCATCCATTTTATTTTTCATTCAAAAAAATTGATTGAATTTGTGCTCCCTCATTAAAGGATAATGTATTTGATTCATCTATTAGTAAAGAGGGTGGGCATCATACAATTTTTGGAATATGTATATTGTGCCAAAAACTCTTGCTGCCACCATGGATTCCTATTATTTTCAATATCATCTAGAGCATCTTCTTGAACATGAGTCCTTATCTAAGGTACAATGTACCTTGCTAATTGGATAATCTTTATATTTGTCCACCATGATGATGTAAGAGGTAAGATTTGAATGCGGTTAGTGTACTAGTCTTTGAGATGTTGGAAATTTTCTAGGAGATTTTAGTGGTGATTTTTCAAAGAAAGGAGCCAAGAATGAAACCTGTTATTCAATCCATAGTTTCAAGCAACATAGAGATGAGACTGTGATACTTTCCACTCATACATTCAAGCAGTATGTCAACCGATGTCCTACGAAGGAGATTCCTTCTCATGAAAAGAGGATTTTCCTTTTCTTGGATGATTTGCTTATTAGTTAATTGTGGGCATTTATCTATGTCAAGTGCTTGCAAAATATTGATGCTCGTCTAAAACAATGGATTGATTAGGAAGACAACTTGGCTAAAGATATAAAGCTTCCCTAAGTATGGGAAAAATCCAAATCTTCTTCTACAAATGGTTTGAACCTATGCTTTGTCAATGAACTTACTAACATAGTATCAAAGAAGTTGGGATCTCATCATCCATTAGACTATGGAGCTTACAAAGATACATAGTCAAAAATTTGGAATGTCTTACAAGTGAAGAGGGTTGTCTTATGTAGTGGCCCCCCATAATTCTAGATTTTTACTTGATTTGAAAGTGGAGAAAGTATAAGATTTCTAGGGATAACTTTTCAAGAATTTTCCTAAATGAATAAACTAAGTTACAAGCTATTGAACAATCCATGAGATTAAAGTTTTCGTGTCCATCTCCATAAAAATTCTTGATTTTTTCATCTTCCTTGATAGCAATCATCCATTCATGTGTAACACTCACCTACTAGGCATGTGGAAGTTGAGGCTTTATATTCTTTTAGTACTCGATGGGGTTTAAGCTAGAGTCAGCGTAAGATGTCTTTAATTATCTAAGCATGAGTTCTTCATTTTTCACTTCATTGCTATAGCTAGTATTTGCTAGAAAGACCTTTCATGACTGTGCAAATCAATGTCAATAGTGGAAGGGATCATATTCTTTGGTAAATTATTTAGCCTTGAAAAAATGTAGTTGACCTGTTGACCATGATTCTAGTTGTATGGGTCTTCCTATGAATGTTATAGTATGCTTCTCAAAGAACCCAATATGAAAAGCATCTTCCAAAGTTTGCATGAAGTACATCAGCAAGAACACCAACTCAATTTTCTTGATTTGATTGCTAACAAAAGATATTAGTTAGGTCTGCAACATATATAATACAAAGTAATTGGGTCATTTTTATTTTTTGTTGAAAAAAATGACTCAATGTATGCCTCCTCATTAAAGGATAATATCTTGAATCCATGTGTAAGAAAAGAGGTTGGGTATCATACACACATTGAAAGATGAATATTGTGCCAAAAAAACTCTTGTCGTCACCACAAATTCCTATTAGTTTTAATATAATCTAAATTATCTTCTTGAACATGAAGTTCTTATCTAGGATACAATGTACTTTTCTAATCAGAATATCGTTATACTTCTCCACCATGAGGATGCAAGAGCTAAGCTTTGAATGTAGTTCGTATACTACTCTTTGAGATGTTAGATCTCTTCTAGAAGAGTTTATTGGTTAATTTTTCAAAGAAACGAGTCAAGCACGACACCTCTTCTTTAGTCTATAGCTTCAAGCAACATAGACATGAGACTGTGGGACTTGCCACTCATAGATTCAAGCAGTATGTAGAGTGATGTCTTGCTAGGGAGATTCATTCCCAAGGAAGGAGGATTCCCCTCTTCTTGGATGGTATGCTTACTAGTGAATTGCACACATCTCTCTATGTCAAGCACATACAAACTCTTGATGCTTGCCTAAAAGAGTGCATTGATTTGGAAAAAAACTTGGCTAAAGATCTCAAGTTTCCCAAAGTATTGCCAAAACCCAAATCTTCTTCTACTAATGATTCGCACCTACCCTTTGTTGATGAGCTCACCAACATGCTAACCATGAAGTTGGGATCTCATAATCCATGAGACATGTGAGCTTACCAAAATGCACAGACAAAAAGTTCGAATGTCTTACAAGTGAGGAGGGTTGTCTTATGTAGTGGATCCCCTCATAATGCCAGCTTTTTACATGATTTCAAAATGGAGAAAATATAAAATTTCTTGACAAAAATCTCCAAGTATTTTTTAAGTGAATAAAATAACTAAGCTACAAGCTATTCATGAATCCATGAGATGTAGTTTTTCATGTCCATCAACAAAACTTCTAGATTTTGCATCCTCATTGATAGCAATCATCCATTTATGTGTAACACTCTCTGCTCCTAGAAGTGGTTGTCCTTGACAATGCTAGGGATTTGCATTCTTCTTGTAGTCGATGGGGTTTGGGATGCAGTCACCTTGAGACATATTTACTTGTTTAAGTAGGAGCCTCATAAAGGTCAAATTATGTTCTTCATTTTTCATTTTATTGCTATAGCTAATATTTGCTAGAAAGACCTCTCAAGACCCTACAGATCAATCTCATAGTGCAAGGATTCATAGTTCTTGGCCAATTATTTGGCCTTGATAAAATGTATGTGAGCTGCCAACTGTGCTTGTAGTTGTATGGATATTCCTATGAATGTTGCACTATTCATCTCAAAGAACCTATCATCAAAGTCATCTTCCAAATTTTGCATGAAGTACATTAGCAAGAACATCATCCTTGCATAATATAACCACAGATGCATAAAAAAATGGTGCTTGTATAAATCAAATAAAAGATTTTTGGGTTGAAAATGAAACCTCACCAAGTCAATTTTTTTGATTTGATTGCTAACAAAAGCTGCTAAATAGTTCTGCAATGTATCTATGATTTTGAAGTAATTTTCACTCATATCTTGGGGACATCTTCCAAGCACTAGTGTAAAAACTCAAATGCTTATAGCATATGATTTTTAGTGCTTCTATCCCCTTCATGCAAGGTTAGTACAAATTTATTGAGTCATTTCTATTTTTCATTTAGAAAAAATTATTGAATTTGTGCCTTCTTATTGAAGGATAATGAGTCTTGGGTTCAAGTGTAAGTCAAGAGGTTGGGCACCATACACTTGTTGAAAGATTTATATTGTGGAAAAAACTATTGGTATCACCATGAAGTCCTATTAGTTTCACTTTGAAGAAGGGGAAAGACTAAGGTTGACATTACCTTGAACAAGTTTTGGTCCCTCAAAGCTTCATTTTTGCTTTCAAAGCCTATTTCTGAAGCAATTTTGGGGTGTTTTTTGGAGCCATTTCGAAGTACTTTTGCACATAGTTCTCTTCGCATAGGTCCAAGAACATCAAGAAGAGTGTTCCTTGTACTCCTCAGACAATAAATATCAACCTTTGGGGCTGTATTTTCAGCCACACTCGTAAAACTACAGGTTTCTCGAGGGGTTTTCAGTTTTGGTGGTAGCAGTCGCTGCAAATTTATGCAGGTTTTTTAAAGCCTAAAACATCAGAGTTGACAGACACTTGCAGGTGTTATTGGCTAGTTTTTGGGCTGTGTATTCAGCCTTTTTAGTGTCATCTTACTGCATATATTGAGCACATACACACCATGTACGCTTCTGTGGATACCGCTTATGTACGTCCATGTGGTCATTGATATAGCGGTTACGTTCTTTGCATAAAGCCTTTTACGTTTGATAAAGAGGGTCGTGGTGAGGTTTTCTTAACTGGGAGACACCCAGATGTCGGGGTCTCTTCGGTGATGCAGGTGGAAGACTTACCCAGCCTCGCCATAGGAGATGTATGATAGTTGTTCATAGGTGCTCGATAAGCCTAGTTGGCTTCTATTGGGTAACTGATTATATGCAGTGGAGTCAGTGATTCACTATGCAGGTAGACATGTCAGTACTTGCAGTTTTATGATACTTTGACACTGGTCATATGCTAATTTTGCAGAGGATACTCTGGCAAAATTTTTCCAGATTTCTGGTTTAGTCAACTATACAGTGGTCGATTTACTCCTTGATACACTTATTTGTTGGTGTTTGGACTCTTCTAGCTCCATTATCATTCTATTCAGTTCTCTACGATCATGGCATCAGAGGTCTCAGGCACATCCGGTGGATCAGGGTCTAGTGCTAGTGTTCCGAGGAGGAGCTATAACTTGCAGGGCAAAGACCATTTTGAGATCCGAAAATTTGATGGCACAAACTTTGCTCTATGGAAGAATCAGATTAAAGATGTGCTGATTCAAAGGAGGCAATGGAAGCCAGTAAATGGGATTTCAAAGAAGCCTGCTGACATGGATGGCGATGATTGGGATGAGTTAGATGAAATGGCCAGGTCTACCATTCACTTGCACTTGGCAGATAATGTTTACTTTACAGTATTAGACTGTGAAAGTGCAGAGGATCTTTGGAAGAAGTTATGCAATACATATGAAAAAGAGACGGCCTCAAATAAAGTGTATTTGATGAGAAAATTATATGACCTTCGTATGAAGGACACAGATAGTGTTGCTGCTCATCTAAATGAGTTTGATGCTATATTCTCCCAGTTACAGGCTCAGAAAATGGATATGGATAATGAAATGAAAGCAGTATTGCTGTTATTCACCCTGCCATCATCATTGGATACGTTTTGCACAGCTATTAGCAACAGTGCACCTGGTGGTAAACTCATCTATGATGACATATGTGGAGCACTCTTGAGTGAGGAGATTCATAAAAAATCTATGGTTGGCACTCAGAGTGGAGATGCATATAATGTTCGTGATTCTTACCAAGGAAAGAATCAACAACGTGGCAGGAGCAAGAACAAGGAAAAGAATGATCAACGGAATAAGAGTAGAAGTAAATCAAGGAAGAGGGATATCGAATGCCATTATTGTCATAAGAAAGGACACATGAAGAAAGACTGTTATGCATTAAAGAATGCTAAAGGTAAAGGACAGAATGTTGATGGGCATGTTAAACAGTTACCTGCACCATCTACTTCGACTGTGAAGATTGAAGAAATTAATGCTATTTCTGATGATGCTGATGTGTTGACACTTGATAGTACTGTGCCATCTGAGGCACTTATGGCTGATTCTCTTTCCCACACTTGGCTGCTAGATTCTGGTGCTTCTTTCCATGTGACACCACATAGAGAATGGTTCTCTAATTATGCAGCAAAGTCTCTTGGTACCCTGAGACTTGGTGACTCTTACCAGTGTGATGTTGTGGGGATTGGAGATGTGGTTGTGCAGTTGATTGATGGTTCAAAATTTACTATGCATAATGTATGCCATGTACCTCAGTTATCACGCAGTTTGATGTCAATTGGTCAACAATGACCTTGGTTACAAGGTGGTCTTCTATGCTCAGTCCTTTCGTATATCAAAGGGCAATATGGTTATTGCAAAGGGAAGCAAAGTTGGCTCACTTTATCCTTTATTTGTATCACAGAAAGAACACTTGTTAGCTGTTACTAAACAGCCTATGGCTTGTATTTGGCATGGTCGTTTGGGCCATATATCTTGTAGTGGAATGGAAAATCTTTCTCGTTCTGGCTACTTACCTGTGTTATCTTTCTCTGATTTTTCATTTTGTGAGCATTGTCAATATGGAAACCAAACCAGAAATGTGCATAGAATGCACATTGACTCTTCAATTCAGCCTTTAGATCTCATTCATACATATGTGTGTGGTCCCATGCCCACTAGGTCCTTAGGTGGTTCTCTTTACTTTGTCACTTTCATAGATGATGCTACTAGAAAAGTCTGGGTATATCCTATCAAATTAAAGGATGATGTATTCCCTACTTTCAGAAAATGGTTTGCTTCAGTTGAGACTCAAAAAGGAACTAAGCTTAAGGCCTTACGTTCAGATAATGGGGGTGAGTATACCTCACATGAATTCAGCCTTTTCTGTCAGTCTAGAGGGATTCGTAGAGAGTTTACAACTCCTTATACCCCAGTACAAAATGGTGTAGCTGAGAGGATGAATAGAACTATTCAAGATAGAGTAGTCTCTATGTTGCATCATGCAAACCTCTCACAAGGTTTTTGGGCAGAAGCAGTATTGACTGCAGTTCATGTGATTAACCTTTCACCTAGTACTACAAAAGGTCTGAAAGTGGCACAAGAGTTATGGACAGGGAAACCATCATATTATGATCATCTTCGAGTTTTTGGGTGTGAAGCACATGTTCATATACCCAAGAATCTTAGACAAAAGTTGGACCATAAGTCAAAGAAATGCATTTTTCTTGGATATGGTCGAGAAGGACAATTTGGATATCGCTTATGGGATCCTGAAACACGATCAGTGATCAGAAGTAGTGATGTCATTTTTAATGAGTCTAAGATGCATAAACAGCCCATTAAGGAGGTTGAAGTGAGAAGAGTGATGTTTGAGGATACTAGTCCTCCGGTTAGCATGCATAAAAATGCTGCACATAGGGATGTTCAAGAGAATGTCCATTCAGATCAGTCTGCACATGTTCCTGTTCAGCAACCATTGAGACGTTTTGCACGTGTCTCATATCCACCTGATAGATATGTTCCAGGTTTAGATTTTGTTATGCTAACAGATGCCGGTGAGCCTTCTTGCTACAAAGAGGCTATCCAGACAGAGGATCATGTCAAGTGGGAGCGTGCCATGAAGAGTGAGTTGGGTTCTATTCACAAGAATGGTACTTGGGACTTAGTACCTTTGCCAAAGGGCAGAAAAGCTTTACCATGTAAATGGGTATATAAGCTGAAATTCACATCAGATAGTGCTTCTCCAAAATATAAAGCACGACTTGTTGCAAAGGGTTTCAAGCAACAACATGGTGTTGATTTTGAGGAAATGTTCTCTCCAGTGGTCAAGATGACTACTTTGCGCATGTTGCTTGGATTCCTGGCAAGGAAACTCTAGTTTGTAAGCTTAAGAAGAGCTTGTATGGACTTAAACAGTCTCCTAGACAATGGTACCAAAAGTTTGATGCTTTTATGAAGTCCCAAGGCTATTCTCGGAGCAATGAGGATCATTGTCTCTACACAAAGAGATGTTCTGATGGCAGCTTGATATGCTTGATACTTTACGTTGATGATATGTTGATTGCTGGGAAGTCCTCTTATGATTTGTCACTTCTCAAAAAGAAGTTGAGTCAGACATTTGATATGAAGGATTTGGGGGATGCCAAACATATTCTTGGCATGTGCATTACTCGTGATAGGAGTAAAAGATGCATATACTTGTCTCAAAGTGAGTACATATCCAAAGTACTTCACCGATTCAATATGCAGGGTGGAAAGGCATTGAGTACACCTTTACCTACATATGTGAAATTGAGCAAGGATGACTGCCCCAAATCAGATGAGGAAAAGGAATTCATGACCAAAATTCCCTATCAGTCTGTCTTCGTGCTTTCTGAGTACTGTGTTTTCTGCATATTCTATAGCCTCTGTGCGGAGTACTGTGTGCGGCCTCAGGAGCTCGATTTTCTACTCCGAGCATATTGTCGTGGAGCTCTCGAGAAGGAGAGCGCACTGTGGTGCATCGCCATTGAAACACTTCACCTTAAAGCTCAAAGAAGTTGATCCTCGCTTTGTTTCTAATTCTCGATAAAACTTATTGAGGAATCGAACCTTTAATATTCTGGTTGGAAGAATTCTTCCATTTTGGAGGATAATTGAAGAAGTTGTCTATTCCTAGACATTGTCTTCCTGATGTATTCCATTGGATCATGAGTCCCTTTTTTCTTCTGGCCATCATGAAAAAGTACTCAACGAGATTCAGTACCCACCGTCCCATATCAGTGGTGTTGGAATTTGGGGCCCCAGGATCGTTCCAATACTAAAACCTCTTGAGCATACACAACTTAATTGACAAGATGATAAGTGAGATAGAGAAAGAAAGAGATCTTGAGACAAGGATAGGGAACGTAAGCTGGATGCTTACTTCACTAAAAATAATAGATGTCCAAATTACAACATGGGAGTACTACTCAACCATATAAAGTGGTGCACTCACTAATGGAAGAATAAGAAGATGATGATACAAAATTTAGATTATGTCGAAATAATCTAAGTGTGTGTGAAGAGAATGAAGCAACGAAGCTAACAAAATAGTGTAATGAAATTGTAAATCAACCACAAGGTTAACTCACAAAAGATAGTTACCGCCACCTCGTAGAAGACTTCCTGTTGCAATGAGAGTAGCCTCTCCTTCACCACAACTTCACCTCCTTCAAGAGTGTGAGAACACTCTGTCTTCAAGAAGATCTCCAAGCTCTAGATCTTTGAGTGAGTGATTATACAAGGAGCCAAGAGCCTCCTTATATAGTAGTTGTAACTATTTGAAAAGCTTTATAAAAAGCTACGATCGTAATCCATATCGTAATCCATGAAAAAACAAAAACGTAAAGCTCCTTCGCTTTCTATATGCGATTATAAACAAAAACGTAAGTTTTATTCTTTTGACTTTGTTATCTTTTAACTTTGTAAAAGATGGTTTCACACTATGAAGTTTTAGGTTCGTATGGATGAAGAATTATTGGACATGGATTCCAACAATCCCTCCTTCAATGTCACAATGATATAAGCTTCAGTAACCTGCAAATCTTCTCATGACTATCTCTAGTCAATGCTTTGGTAAAAATATCTGCAACAATCTCACTAGTAGGAACATAAACCAGCTCAATGTGCTTCTTAGCTATCTGCTCTCGTATATAGTGGTAGTGTACCTCTATATGCTTTGTCTTTGCATGATGCACTGGATTTTTAGCTATAGCTATAGCACTCTGGCTATCTGAAAATATCTGAATGGGTTGATGTACTCTTACATCAAGATAACTGAAAATCTTCTGCAACCATACTGACTCTAGAGTAGCTGTAAATGCTGCACGATATTCAGCTTCACACGATGAAGTGGCAATAGTGGGTTGTCTTTTTGAAAACCATGAGATAAGACAATCTCCAAGATAAAAACAAAATCCACTAGTACTTCTTCTTGTGTCTCTATCACCTGCCCAATCAGAATCTGAAAATCCTTTTAGTAACAAATGTGTAGATTTCGAAAATACCATAGCATAATTTGAAGTTCCCATCAAATAACGAAAGATCCGCTTTACTGCTTTCCCATGTAACACTGTGGGATTCTGCATGAACCTTGATACTTGAGAAACTGCAAACTGTATATCAGGACGTGTATTACAAAGATATATCAAGCAACCAACTGCTTGACTATATAGAGTAGCATCAAATGGCTCTGCATCTGCTACCATTTGTAAAGACGTGTTCTGATCCATAGGTGTTTGCATAGGTTTAGAATCACCCATCTGAAACCTTTCCAAAAGTTTCTCAATGTACTTCTGTTGTGTCATGTAGATACACTCATCTTGAAACAGAAACTGAATCCCAAGATAATAATGTAGAATGCCTAAATCATTCACATCAAATGTTTGCTTCAATTCTTCTTTGAACATCTGCAAATCTTCATCTCTGGGACCTGTGACTATAATATCATCCACATAAATGATTGCTATAATCATCATACTTGTTTCAGCTTTGACATAAAGAGTTGGAGCCGCATCTGAGTTATGGAAACCAATGGATAAAAGATATGTATGTATCTTTTCATACCATGCTCTAGGTGCCTGTTTTAAACCATACAAAGCTTTTATAAGCTTACACACTAAGTGTTCTTTACCTGTCTCTTCAAAACCTTCTGGCTGCTGAATATACACATCTTCGTGTAAATCACCATTTAGAAAAGCAGTCTTAATGTCAAGTTGATATATATGCCAACCAAAATGTGCTGCTAGAGCAAGTACTGACCTAATAATAGTCATCCTAGATGTAGGAGCAAATGTCTCATCATAATCAATACCTTTTTGTTGTGCATATCCTTTGACAACCAACCTGGCCTTGTATCTATCAATAGTACCTTCTGCTTTCCTTTTGATTTTGAAGATCCATTTTACACCTATAGCCTTCTTTCCTTCTGGTAACTCACATAGCTGCCAAGTTTGATTCTTATGAATAGAATCAATCTCTTCTTGCATAGCTTTTCTCCAAATAGGAATTTTAAGTGCATCTTTAACACACGCAGGTTCATCTTCAACAGTCGTAAGTGCCAAAATATCATGAATCTCGAAATCTTCAGCAAAACTTACATGATCTTTTTGCTGTCTAGTTTGACTTCTTGTTCTTACATGATCTTGTTGTTGTTGTCTAGTCTGACTCCTTGTTCTTCCAGTAAAAGTCTTTATACCACTATCTTTCCAAGTCTGATATAACCACGTAGGTGTATCCTTGAATAGTGGTGAAACTCTTTCTGAACTTTCAGCTTCCACAGGTTCAACTTGTCCTGTCGACGTACTAGGACTTTCTGGAATTTTAACTTCTTCCATTTCTGGAATCAAAGTCTCTTGTGGAACTGACTTTGTAGATGGTTGTGAAATTCCTCTTTCTTCAATTTTTTCTTGAATACTAGGAATTTGAGGTTTAACTCCCTCCTGATATGGCTGAACATGTACATCCAGAATCTTTCTAAAAATTCCATAGTCATTTTCACTAATGAACTCCGGAATTTCTGCTTCTTTATCATAAACCTTATCTTCAGCAATATAAGCATTATGTGAAAGAATAACTTCACCTGTTTATGGAACATAAAACCTGTATCCTTTGCTTTCAACATGATATCCAATAAAAACAGCTTTCTTTGCCTTTACATCTAGTTTGCCTCGGTCCTTTTTCTCAACATGTACATAAGAAAGCGATCCAAACACTTTGAAGTAACTCACATTAGGTTTTCTACCATAATAAGCTTCATACAGTGTGATTACCTTTAAAGCTTTTGTAGATGACCTGTTTAAAATGTGATTAGCTGTATGTACTGCATCAAACCAGAATTTCGGTGAAAGCCTCTTGGACGCCATCATGCTCCGCATCATTTCAACAAGCACTCTATTCTTTCTTTCTGCAACACCATTTTGCTGAGGAGTATAAGCAATAGTAAGGTGTCGAGTAATACCTTTCTCATCGAGAAATGTCTGGAACTCATTTGACAAGTATTCTCCACCTCTATCACTTCTTAGAATCTGGACAGTTTCTTGACTTTCATTTTCAACCATAGCTACAAACTTCTTGAACA
Source organism: Ceratopteris richardii (assembly GCA_020310875.1). NCBI lineage: Eukaryota > Viridiplantae > Streptophyta > Polypodiopsida > Polypodiales > Pteridaceae > Ceratopteris > Ceratopteris richardii. The sequence continues at coordinate 37,497,670 of CM035425.1, forward strand.
TAGGAAAGACTTCTGACTTCGACTTAAGACCATAGATCCATGAGTATCTTGTAAAATCATCCACAAATAGGACAAAATACCTGAAACCCTGAATAGAGTCTGCTCTCATAGGTCCATTCACATCTGAATGAATAATCTGCAATTTCCTGGTAGCTATAATATGACCATGTTTCTTGAAAGGTAGTTTATGCATCTTACCTTCAAGACAACCTTTACATATATCTGAATCATCAGGTAGCTTGAATGAGGGTAAACTCTCAACCATACCTCTATCTTTGATATTCTTGAGAGCTCCAAAACTGATATGTCCAAATCTTTCATGCCATAGCTTCATATCTTCCACCGGTGACGAAGATTTGACTGCATATGCTTGACTGATTTTTGACAAAACAAAGACCCCTCCTTTATGCTTACCTTGTAAAAGACACTTGTCTTCTTTATGTGATAAGATCTTACAAAGATCTTTCTCAAATACAACTTTAAAACCATCACTTAAAAATGCAGATATAGATAGCAGATTTATCTTCATTTCAGGTACATAAAGGACATCTGAAATTTGAAAATTACCACCTTCTCTTGACTTTAGGGTTACTGTACCTATTCCCATAACATCCAAATCATTGCCATCTGCAATAGTAACTCTTCTACCTGAAGAATAGGAGAGAGAAGAAAATACATCTCTACAACCTGTCATATGCTTTGTAGCACCTGAGTCGAATATCCAAGGACTTCCTGAAAGAACTTGTAAAGCTGCTTGATCAAAAGCTACTTCCTCAATAGTGATACATGCATAAGAATCACCTTGAGATTTCCCTTTTTTATCATCTTCTGCAACATTACCTGATGCCTTTTTCTTTTCTGCTGCAATCCTTTTATAACATTCTGATTGAATATGTCCACGTTTCTTGCAAAAAGAACATATTTTTACCTTCTTCTTAGAAGAATTCTCTTTAGATGTCGTAGATACAGAATCTGAAGTAGAAGGTGAGAGGGACCTACTTTCCTTCTTGGATTTTTGTTCCTTCTTCTTATCCTTCTTCTTCTTAACCTTTGATGAAGATGAAAGTGCTTCTTCATTCTCTTCCATTCCCTTCAACTGATCTTCATCTTGAAGCAACAAGAACTCTAACTCTTCAAATGTAACCTCTCTATCTCTTGTGGTAAGGGTAAGAGTGGTTATGAAAGATCGATATGAAATAGGAAGTGAATTAATGAGCGTATTTAACATTTCTTCATCTGATATCTCAACTCCTACATTTAGAAGTTGATCTCTCAAGTCAACGAGTCTCGTAATGTGGGTTTGAATTGACTCACCAGCTTTCATCCTTGTATTTGCTAGTTGTCTCCTTAAGTGAGCTTTTCTAGCAGGATTTCTGCTCTGAAAAAGATTCTCGAGCTTTAACCAAGCTTGACTAGAATTTCTGCAAGATCTGATCTGTGGTAGAATATGCTTTTTGACGCTCATTGCTATGAATGAAAGTGCTAAAGCATCTCTAGCATCCCATCTTGCCTGATCTTCAGTAGGAGGAACTCTAGGTAAAGACCTAGCAGTGACTCTGGATGTCGAAGTGGTTACCTCTTCTTCTGTTGGTTCTGTAATAGCAATTCCAGTACCTCTTGAAGCTTCTGTAGACCCTTCTTCACCTTCTCGTCTTGGTCTTGTTAAGGATCCATTGACGATACTCCATAAATCCTTTGTCACTAACAAGTTCATCATCATGAAACTCCACATGGGATAATTAGAAGATCCATCCAACTTGTCTTCAATCTCAATTCTAATCTCACTCATCTTATCTTAAGTGTGTATGTCAATTATGTAGCTCTGATACCGAGTGTTGGAATTTGGGGCCCCAGGATCGTTCCAATACTAAAACCTCTTGAGCATACACAACTTAATTGACAAGATGATAAGTGAGATAGAGAAAGAAAGAGATCTTGAGACAAGGATAGGGAACGTAAGCTGGATGCTTACTTCACTAAAAATAATAGATGTCCAAATTACAACATGGGAGTACTACTCAACCATATAAAGTGGTGCACTCACTAATGGAAGAATAAGAAGATGATGATACAAAATTTAGATTATGTCGAAATAATCTAAGAGTGTGTGAAGAGAATGAAGCAACGAAGCTAACAAAATAGTGTAATGATATTGTAAATCAACCACAAGGTTAACTCACAAAAGATAGTTACCACCACCTCGTAGAAGACTTCCTGCTGCAATGAGAGTAGCCTCTCCTTCACCACAACTTCACCTCCTTCAAGAGTGTGAGAACACTCTGTCTTCAAGAAGATCTCCAAGCTCTAGATCTTTGAGTGAGTGATTATACAAGGAGCCAAGAGCCTCCTTATATAGTAGTTGTAACTATTTGAAAAGCTTTATAAAAAGCTACGATCGTAATCCATATCGTAATCCATGAAAAAACAAAAACGTAAAGCTCCTTCGCTTTCTATATGCGATTATAAACAAAAACGTAAGTTTTATGCTTTTGACTTTGTTATCTTTTAACTTTGTAAAAGATAGTTTCACACTATGAAGTTTCAGGTTCGTATGGACGAAGAATTATTGGACATGGATTCCAACAGTGGTTCTTCATCCAATCCACATAACTATGTCTCTATACCTTCTCACCTTTTCTGTCCTTTTAAATGCCCTTCATAATATGGTACCAAATTATGAGAGAAAGGACTAAGGTGCTTAGATACACCACGACTAATCTTACTTAAATATTTGGTTAACCATTTAATGTGGTGTGACTCATCTTATCAAACTTAAAGTTTGACTTGATCTTTGGCCTACTTGGGCCTTTTGGCTTTCTTCTCTTCTTTAACCAAAATAAGAGATAACACTAGGTCTTTCTCAAAATAGACCCCTTCATGTTCCATGCTTTACCCATGGGTTTTACTTGGGGATCTAGCTATTATGCTTCATACAAGAAGCCATATTCCTTAGGTCTATATTACTGGAATCCATAACGTATGTTATGCTATCCCCATGAAGCGTCAAGATACTTTTAGGATTATGCTTTATAGCTCATCCAACTTATTTTCATAACCCTTTCAGGATTTGGACAATCCTTATGGTGTATGAAAGTTTTCTCTTGCATTGGAGTTCTTTGAGAATTCCCAATCTTTGAGAACTTCATTTAGTTGGAAGATGTAATGAAAGATATATGAAGTACTAGAATACGAGGAAGTACTTCAACTTTATCTATTTCTTGCATATCTTTTACCTTGCAATACCCTATTTGGTCTTTTCAAGGCATAAGATACAAGTTCTTGGGGACTTTCTCCCCTCCTTAAGAGTTTTCATCCTCGAAAACTGCGTGAGGTTATATTGAAAATCGTGCTCTTTCAATAGATTTTGAAAGAGTTTATTTTCAATCTTTTATTGTTCCCCCTGGTTAAAAGAACTATTCAAGAGCTTTTTTCTTTCTCTTCTCCAAGCTCACAGAACAAATGTCCCAAGGTTCAAGTTTGAATTACCTCTAAATTCGATGTCCCATACCACCGAATCAACTTCAGTGGTAGTCTAAGCCTAGATGTCCCATACCATCCGACTTATACTTCCACTTAAGTAAAGGTAATTTTAGCTTGAATTTTGGGATCAAACCTTCTTAGTCTAATCAAGTAAGATCTATTAAGTCTTGGTCTTGCAAGTCTTATTTCCATTGCAGAGCATATGTGTTGCGTATGCTACAATGGACTTTCAACTTACCAAGTCTTAGTTGTAATTACAACTTGACAAGAGTTAATGCCAAAGATTGGCCTTTCAATGATTCCTTTGTTCAGATGTACTCTAAAAGATCATTTTATATCACCTAATAATAGAGCTAGTTTATAATCAACTAGATATTATCTTTTGACATAACAAATAATTTGAAAGAAGAATAATTGCTTTGCCAATGAGATCTTTATTTTGGACTAGATGGTAATACTATTTACCATTTAAATCCTCCTTTACTTCTAGGACATTAAAAAATGGTATTTAGGGTTTATTACAACCCTAAAGTTGTACCTTCTCTTCAAGCCTTATATTTTCTTGGAAGAACAATGGAAAACTCCGAATAGTTCTTTAGTTCTTTCAAACAAAGAACTTTGTTGAACAAAAGCAGTCATACTTAAATCTTCCAAAACTAAGATTCTGTTATACCATATTTTCTCTTCCTTAGAGCTTTGAGAAGATAGTGCTCTAAGTTACCACCATTTTATCATGGTTTTAAGAGAGAAAATTTTGTACTATGGCCTTGCTGATTAGGCATGCCATGGGTTTTTTTATGGAATTTGATACTCCATAAGAGGGATCTTAAGCTTAAGGTATTTTACTATTATTTGTCTTTTTATTATCAAGTCAATAAAGGAATTAAATGGTTTAAAGTGGCCAATTGGTCTCATCACCATTATTCCTAGAACCTAATAGTTCAAATCTTACTTAAGCTTAACTTCAGAAACTTAATCTCCCTCTCAATCTCCAAAAAAACCCATGTGACATGTTACATATCTAGTGTATGCCGAATGTTTACACCTTTATTGGAAAAAGTGTAGCATGCATAAGATTCAGAAAAGTGAACCCCTTCTTAAAGCATGCTAAGTTCCAAGTTTGGAACTTTGTTCATTTAACAGATGGTGCAAAATTTCCATGCATGTTTTTAAACATAAGTTGCAACAATGCATTAAATGCATTCCTCAAACCATACTTATGCACATCCAATCTTTCTTTTCCTTAACCATGTGGATTTGATGCATAGTCTAAATCATGTCCATGAGTAATTGTGTATGTGACCAAGCAAATAAGGCCACCTTGAACTATGCATCCATTTTCAAATGCATGTCTATCATGACATGAATTGCAGGTTCTTTGATCTATAAGGAAAAGAAAAGGGGTGCAAATACTTACTTGAAAATTAAGCTTCATCCACCTCTTGACTTTACTTGGGTGTTCTCATGGTGATTAAGTAGGCTTGGGCCATCGCACTTTGTTTAAGGTCAAGGCAAAGGTTCGAGTACTAGTTCTCATCATAGAAGAAGAGGGAGCACTTAAAGCTACTCAGATGACTTCATCATGACAATAGTGATTTTTATCACTCAACCAATGTATTATATGTATATATATCCAAGTATCGCAAATGTGACTCCATTTTGTGCAAGCCAAGGAGTCCTCGAGCTTGAAGAGCCTAAGTAGAAAGCTCACACCACCGTCGCAATTAGGGTGAACTCAACCAATGACCTAGGAGAGATGGTAGAGAATGCAGATATAGATGTGAAAGGACATGGTAAACAGATTGAGGAACCCATAACACCGAGAGGAAAATCTGCATTGACAAGGTTGATAACCCCTAAGTGCCCCAAGACAATAGGAGTATATAATTGTTCTGGAATAAGGAGACTGACGAAGCCTTTTGGAGATATAGGCTAGAGCAACCTATGATGACAGGATCAAACATGATTTATGAACTAAAAGACCCAGAGATTCTAGGAAACATAGTATACTTAGATGACACCTCAAAATAGATGTATAAGGTCATAGAACATGGACGACATGCGTATACATGGAGAGGAGAATTAGTTTTCCCTCTAGTGAAATCACAAGCACCTAAGGATAGTTTGGGTGATTGCACCTCTCAAGGACATAGAGAGAAGAACAAGGAGGGTGCAGAAAGTAGTTTAATCCGTCACGTAGTAAGGGAGAAAGCCCCTACCAAAAGCGAAAGAGTTGAACGAGAACCTCTCGGGGATCATAAGGCACATAGGGTTGGGGACGGATTTCCCCTACCTAGACCAAGAGACCACTCTAGAACCTTGAGGCCTACTCAATTAGTGAAGGCTATGAGGAATAGTTTTGATGGATCGAGAGACCCTTATGAGCACATAGCATAATTCAAGCAGGTGCTATAGGCTCAACAAGTTGAAGACATGTTTACACAATTTAATGCCTTTGGACTCACTCTAAAGGGTGATGCGTTGGATTGGTCCTGACCATTGCACTAGCATCAATTTAGAGACATCCACCACATGATGGAGTCCTTCCTTACGGACTTTTCAAAGAATGGAATCAGGTACAACATGTCTTCTTTGATACACACATTCAAACAAACCCCTCAAGAGACGGTGACGATGGTTGGTCGAAGATTTAGATGATACATAGAAAGATTTCCCCCATTGGAAGTTCCCACTCAAGCTAAATTGATAGCTTTGTTCATAGACGGCCTTCTGAGTGCTAAGCTGAGATCATATGTCTTCTTGAAGGAGCAAAGAACCTTGGATCAATGTTTACGGATCTATGTACACATAGAAGATAACTTAGGAGATGAGCTAGAACTTCCTAAGGTCCGTAGAGACTCGAATAGCACCACAGAAACTCCATCTAGGCATTCCAATTCAATTGAGGACTTAGCGGAACAAATGGCCAAACGATTGGGAGTGACAAGTAAACCAGGCATCAAATTAGCCCTCCCTCGAAGGTGTTATACCTATGGATGTGACGATATGGCGAACATGTGTCCACATGCATTGCAACCCACAGGAAACTCTAATAGAGTGTATTGTACTATAGAGTGAAGGTACACAAACCACACTGCTTAGGATTGTCCATATAACAAACAAGTGGTTGGGCAGAACTACCCTCAGCAATATCAGCGAGGTAGATACCAAGGGTAGTACCAGCCACAACAATATTATCGAGCCCCCCCTCAGTATCAGGCGCCATATCAAGCACGACCTAGACCGCAACCTGTCCTAGGACAACAACCTCCACCCCCTGCTAATGTAGTGTTGATAAAGTATGCTACACCTGAGGAGAATTCTAACATGGCATTAGTACCCATGAACCCTTTAATCACAGACAATGACCTTAACGCAAACAGTTTTGACTCCACTCATGTGGATATCCCACCAGCATATTACACGGAGTCACTAGAAAACTTAGACCCATATTATGAGAACCCTGTGTATGAGCAAAACTGGGAACCAGATTATGCTAAGGTCGTGTACACAAACCCCAACCCGAGACCGTAGGCTAGACAACTAAGACCACAAGCACCCAAAGGACCATGCTATAAATGCCAAGGAGACCACTTCATGCAAGATAAACCAGGATTAGTACTAGCAGACCCCACCCCAGAAAACCTTGATATGATGTTCAAAGCCTATCAAGCAAGAATACAAGAAGGACCCCAAGTAGGAGAATCTAGCAAGAATTATCCCCCAGTTGACTTAGAAATTGAGAGAACCAAACTGTGCATGAAAATGGGGGAATTAGCCTAGGCAATGTTTGAAGCCTCACAATACCTCAATTGGGAAATTATGGCCAGGCCTAAGCTACATTTTTTCAAGGACTCCTAGAGAAACTAGGGCAAGTTGTATCTAACCCTGCGAAAGTCAGTTGTAGCACACAAACTAGCCCAACGAAACCCATGAAGACCACTCTATTCGAACAGGCTAGGTCAGATTTAGAAAATCATCAAACAGGTTATATGGATTCACATGCCATCTTGAAAAATATGGAGACAGGAACAAGAATCTCAACCACCCATACTCGAGATTGATGACTCAGGACAACACTTCCCTGCAGATATCACATCAATCTATGGAGATCAAGTGGATGATTGGCCAAGTGAGCACACTAGTTTTGAATCTAACTCTTCGCAAGAGTTACCTCACTTTACGGGCCCTTGGGAAGACTGTTCAGTTCAAGTGGAAGCCCCCACTATTCGAGTAAAGGGAGAGAACTTAGTTCTTCCTTGGAACACAAAAGTTATTAGAAACACGAAAGTGCAATGTCATTTGACTTTGGACGAGCTCTTGAAGATCAAACCTGAACTGTGGAAACATGTAGAAAACCAGTTCCCTGAAATAGGCACAACCTCCACTAGACTAAGTGCACGAGGAAAGGTGCCTGAGATACCCCTAGATAAAGTGGGCAATGCGAGTGAAGGAGAGGAAGGTAACGCTTATTTTCCCATTACGTACAAGGGTCACACTACCAAAGCCATTCTAGATACAGGTGCAAGAGTAGCCATCGCGACCACTTCACTTTGGAAATGTTAAGGAAAACCAACCCTTAGACCTATTAGGATGAAGCTGTTGGAAGATGGACACATAGAAATACCCTTAGGATTGTTGGAAGGATTTACTCTATCCACTTGTGGAGTAGAATTTCATCACACCTTTGCAATATGCAATTTTGGAAAGAACCAAGCATAAGAGATGCTCTTAGATAGACCCTTTATACGACAATTGCAGGTTGTACAAGATTGGGGAACCAACTCTTTATACCTACAACTCCTAGGAGTAACCACAAAAGCGAACCTCACAGACTATTCACATAGGGACGTATCACCCTTGCAATGGAACACAATACATAGAAATAAAGAGGAGAAGGAATCGGTACATTCCCTAACATCAGATCCATCTTGGTTACATGAGGATACCCACCTCTGGATGTGTAAAATCGCAGCCAAGGAAGAGAGGCGTGCTACAACAAGAGCGTCAGGAGTAGGACACCCATCTACACCCATTGAGGATCCAACATATGTCCCGATAGTATTTCCAAACGAGGAATTCGAACCCCATGGATGGGCAGAGATTTTAGCTACTATGGATATTGCAATTAACAAAGAAAAATGGACCCCCGATTGTGATGAAGATGGTTATGATATATCCATCTTCACTGTAGGCCTAGTAAGAGAAGAAACAAAAGCAGATCATCTTGAAGAAGAAATCTTGATCGCAGTAAGCAAGTGAATGATGTGGAATGGGAAATAGATTCAAACAGATTTGAATGCTCATCGAAAGAGGAATTTCTAGGTTGGGTAGAAGCTATGTCCCCAGAATTCACCACCCCTACGAAGGAGAAGGAAAATTCAAGATCTAGTCAACGAGATCAAAAGGTGAGGAAGAAAAAGAGTGTGAAAATTGAGGAGGAAGAACCCATGATGGAAGTGCCGGAAAACTTTAGAAAATATGTGGTGGAAGACCAAAAAATCATGATCCCAATGCCCAATAGAGACAAAAGTTTGGGAGAATCTTATGATAATAAGGAAACCATGAAGAAAGTCATAGTGGCAATCAAGGAAGGAGAAGAACGATGCACACACATAGGACATGATTTAACTGATGAGGAGGAAGAAAATTTGATCGCTCTATTGAAGAGGTATAGGGATGTGTTTTCTTGGAGTTACAAAGATTTGCAAGGGGTAGATCCTGACATATGTTCCCATAGGATACCCATGACCACTGAGGCAAGACCCACTAAGCAAAAGCCCTATACATATAATGAAAATCATGCATTAAAAATCAAAGAAGAAATAGATAGACTCATAGAAGTCGGATTCATTTATGAAATAGAACACACCGAATAGGTTTCACCCATCGTATTCGTGCCTAAGAAGAGCGGTAAGTTGAGAGCGCGCATTAATTTAAAGAAGGTCAATGCTACCACGATTAGGGATAGTTATTCTCTACTTATTACAGAACACCTATTGGAAAGAGTCGCAGGCAAGGAAGTGTATAGTTTCGTTGACGGATTCTCAAGCTATAACGAAGTTGCCATTGCCCCCAAGGACCAACACAAGATGGCATTTGCCATTGAGTGGGGTATCTTTGCATTTTGCGTAATGTCTTTTGGGCTAACAAATGCACCTGCCACTTTCCAAAGGTTGATGTGCCATGTGTTCAAAGAGTTTTTAAGAAAGAACCTATAAGTGTATGTTGATGAAGTGTGTGCTCACTAAGTACTTAGACCACAACATATCCTTGAGCTTGAACGCATCTTCGAAAAGTGTAGGGAATATCAAGTCTATTTAAACCCAGAGAAGTGTGTCTTTATGGTCAGACAAGGCAAGATACTTGGCCATATCGTCTCGAAAAATGGAATCCCCATGGATGAAGATAAGGTACGAGTAATCAATGAATAACCCAGGCCAAAGAACATCAAAGAAGTACAAGCATTTATGGGCCATTGTGGTTATTACCGATGATTCATACATATGTATGCAATCATTGCTAAACCACTCTACAACTTGCTAACCAATTTTGAGTGGATAGAAGAATGCGAGAGTTCCTTTAGTGAGCTTAAACAATGATTGTGTTCTGCACCTATTCGAGTGGTGCATGATTGGAACAAACCTTTTCATGTACACGTAGATGCCTCTAATCATGCCATAGGATGTGTGTTGGCACAACCCACAAAGGAGGGAAATATAGATTTACCAATTGCATATGCCAACATGTAGTTGAACACAACAGAGAGAAATTACACCACTACTGAGAGAGAAGGACTAGGAATGGTCTATGTAGTGAAGAAATTTCACCATTATTATTGGAAAATAAGTTTAAATTCTCTACTGAGCACCATGATCTTTTGTATTTGGTCAAAAAACCATGCAACACCAGTAGATTGATACGTTGGTTTTTACTCTTGATGGAACATGATTTTGAATTTGTAGTAAAAAAGGGGAAAACACACTTAAGAGCATACCAACTCTCTATGATAACTTCAGGAGAAGCGGCTACTGGGGTAGTAGATGAGCTACCAGATGCATATCTTTTCAATGTTGAGATTGTCCTTGAATGGGCCAAGCCATTAGTCCCAGTACTGACATACGGACCTAAGAACCCTCAAGTAAAAACCCAAGAGAAAGAGGTAGTGAGCACACAGAGATATTAGCTTCTCGCAAGAAGTATCTATAAACAAGATCACCACAATATCATTGTCTATTGTGTAGAAGAACAGGAGTATAAAAATTGGTTGCAATTAGCACATGTAGGTGCACTGGAGCAACACCATTCTAGACAAGCGATGCTATCAAACTAAAAAAGGTTAGGTGTGTATTGGACGTCAATGGAAAAAGATGTCCGACGACTGTGTGACGAATGTCCTAAGTGCGGTAATAGACCCCCAATCGAACATGCCACTGTATACCAAGTGACCCTAACGCCAAACTGGAGTGAACCTTTAGTTACTTACCTAAGGACACAGGCCTTTCCAGAGGACATGATTGTAGCCCATAGACGTAGCTTGGAACAAGAGGCCTTAGAATACAAACTCATTGGTGATAGCTTATATAAGCTAGGACGAGATGGTTATCTACGGATATGTGTACACGAAAGTAAATATCTTAACCTATTGGAAGCTGCACACTAGGGTGCAACAGGAGGCCATTTTGGACCCAATCGCGTTATCAAAGCCATATTATTTTCAGGATTATGGTGGCCCACTCTGCATATGGATGTGCACACCTACGTCAAACAATGTGATGTATATCAAAGGACTCAGTATCCCATACACAAGGATGAGATGCCCCTACGACCCATGATGGGAGGGCGCGCATTCTCAAAATGGGGAATAGATTTCATGGGACCTATTAATCCCCTTGCAAGGAATTCCCATGCAGAGTACATCATAGTTGCCACCGACCATCTTACAAAGTGGGTAGAAGCTAAGGCCACCAAGAAAAACAATGCATGAACCACTGCTAAGTTCTTGTTTGAGAACGTCTTCACAAGATATGGACTTCCTATCGAGCTTGTAAGTGATAGAGGTACTCGTTTCTTAAACGAGGTTATTGAATATCTATTACAGGACTTTATGGTTGTACACAAGAAATCAACCCCATACCATACACAAGCTAACGAACAGGGTGAGAGTACTAATAAGATTCTATGCAACATTCTCACCAAAATAGTGAATAATCAATGTTTGGATTGGGATCAACAATTACACCATGCTTTGTGGGTTTATCGTGTAGCCTATAAAACAGTGCTTAATGGTACACCATTCTAAATGGTGTTTGGCCAGAATGCCGTGTTACCTTTAGATTTTTTGATACCTACACTAAAGATTGCTCAGGAGTACGAATGGATAGGTCATGAGCTTTCCTCAAGAATACTTGACTTAGAGCATTTGGAAGAGACAAGAATGCGAGTAGCAGCAGGAATTTATGCCGCTAAGAAGAGATAGAAAGCCTACTTTGATGCGCATATTAAAGGCAAGGGATTACGAGTAGGAGATTTGGTGCTAGTTTACACCTTGAAATAACACGCTCACAAATTAGAGAAATGAGGTTACAAACCCATGATCATCAATAGGATATCGACTAACAGTGTAGTTTAGTCAGCAACTCTTGAAGGAGAAGTATTGCCTAATTACATTAGCGGATGCCGAGTTAAGCTATATCAAGAACCTTTGACCACAAACATGCTTAAATGACTAACTCTTGCCAAGAGATGAAAGGAAGAAGAGGAAGGAATCAGAGCTGAAGCTCAAGCAGAAGCATTGGAATGCATTAGGCGAATGCAGCTACGAAGGAGAGGACTAGATAAAGAACATCAATCGGTGGATGCCCCACGATATCTTGTAGCTATGTGCCAACTTGGAGGAAGGCATGTCCCCAATATCATTGGTAGGAGACCATTCATTAATGTCACTCTAGGTCACGAACCCATGCACATGCAGTGTAAGGCTTTAGTTGACTCAGGTGCAACCACGAACACAATTCAACTCTCTCTTTGTAGGGAATATGAAATTAAGCCTCTTGAAGCCTATCTCATTGGTCTAGGTGGATTAGAAACCCCTTACATAGGCGAGTTCGTTAGAACTGATGAAGTGTTATTTACAAAGGAAGGTGTGTAGGATTTTCTAGTAGTCTTAGAAATGGTCTTCTTAGAGCTGATTAAGGTTGAAGCATGCACTAAGCACTTTTTAGGTACCCAGAGCTAGCGAGACATGGACTGAGCTGTCACCACGGACTTGGGCACCCAAATTTGTCGAATGTGTTGTCTCAATCGAAATTGAGAGGGCTACCAAAAATCTGGAGTGTTTGACCTACTGGGTACAGTTGCCTTGCGTATCCACCTCGGTTGAGGGTATGCCTAAGTGGACTATCTAATGCACCACTCTGATGAGTTGCACCAATGAGTACATGGATGATGTGACTAGGGGGCTTGTCGAGGGTGAGATATCGTATCCACACGTTGCTTTGGAAAAGAAGGGAGATCCACTGCACTCTTGCCTGGAAATGGTGGCTGTTGACATTCATCTAAAGATTGAGTCTTGTGCTGCCATACCTATTGGATTCCTGTCTGCCTACCCAATTTTTGCTCTTGGATGGGTGGTAATTCCTATATGGGTCAGATAGGGTGTGCTGATGCACACAAGGTTGTGTGTATGTGGATCCCTAAGCCTTCCATACCACGACTCTCGACCCAGCTCATTCTGAACATCGACCTAGTGAAACTAACACTCTTATTAACCAATGCATGCAGACCCAATTAGACCACTTCATATCACCACTCCACTATCCTTGTAACACACACTAACTCTGTAGGTAGTACTCATTTGAAATTGATTCTAAAGCCACACACCTCACACACTCACACTCACAATCAAGCATGCACTGCTCACATTGTTAAAATCACACACTACACAGGAAGCATGTTGGTGGTGGAAAGAATGGAGGTCTCATCTTCATGGGCTCTTAATTATTTTCCATGAATAATGTGTTTTCCTCTTCACTTCAACTTAGGTCGATCACACCAGCTTTCCATCATGCAAGCGGAAGGTTCGACAAGTGCAATGCTCGGGCGGCCGATTGTGGAATTCTCGACTCTTCCATTTGAGAGCTTGCCTAAGGCTATTTTGGAGGAGTTCCAGGGCTTTACTAGACCGATGCCCATGAAGACCCTCCTTAGGGACAAATCAAAAGGGTAAGCGGCAAGGCACACTAGTTCCAAGGTCTTGCAGGGCCCCTGGGAGAGGCAGAATTCATATACGAAGCTAATATGACATACGGTGCAAACATGTGGAGACACTACCAATTCTTTTCACACGAGTTCGAGGATCTCCAGAATAGCGAAGATCTCCAACCTATATGGCAGAGTGAAGGATTTGCAAATTATTTCAGTGCAAAACTCTCGAAACCGGATTTTTATCGATGTTATTATTTAGTGGCTTCTATTAGAGAGCAAGAGTGCAAGGAATTGGACCCTGTCTTCATATTACCATCCTTGGTGAATGACCCACCTTTCAAGAAGTTCACATTGTCGCTGGACTTAATCAGGACTGCACTTAAAATTTCGCAGCACTCATACGCCCACCGAGAAGGAGCGTCTCATCCCAGAACCAATGAAGTGAAGCAATGTGGATAAATGGCCCACCATTTCAGCCATCACCCCTCAGTTAACCACTCATCTCAGAATTTGTCTATAGCACTTTGCATTCCCGACACAAGAGCAATTCACGATTCCACACAAGCGCCTCTGGTTTGGTTTGTATTTGGCCACCACAGGGCCTCAGACAATTGATATTGCCACCTATATTCAGGATCAATTTGTATTGACCAGACATTGATGGGAGAAGAAGAAGGTTGTTCATGGATGTTGTGCTCTCACACACATCATGTACACATGTCTGGCCTATGATATTACTATCAAGCGAGCCCTACCAGCTGAGCAATTGAAACAATATAAAGTTTCCAAGAAGACCATGAGACCCCCCAAACCCCATTGAGTCAAGTGCATGCATGGCACCATTCCATGCCTACAAGTGCCGGCATCACCATCACCTCAGCCTACACCTGAAACCTCGCCCCAACAATCTCTAGTTCAACCACAACAAAGGATTCCCCCTCACCGTGTTCACGTGAGCCGATTTGCCACACTGTGAAGTTTCCCAGGTAGAGACCATCATGCCTACCACCATTACGACTATGGCCACCCCGATTGAAGAAGCTCCCTTAGCAAGTTCTGTTGGTGCAGACCAATCACCAATTGAAGGCTTGGAAGATCAAATGATGAAGTAAGAATCAATTCCTAAAGTGTGGAAGAAGATTACATTCAGAGGACAAGAGAAGTGTACACATATGTACATTAGTATAGTCATAGCTGACTTAGATCTTTTGTTTAGTAAGAATCATGTACAAATTTATCTATAAATACTTTGAGAAAAGTCGGGGCAAGCATGAGAGCATATGTGACAAGAGTTAGAAGTCATGAGATAGAGGAAAAGTTAGTTGAGTTAGCTCTCATCACTCAACTGTATTTCTTCTGAGTAAATGAAAATTTTGCGCCCGATGTTTCTGCGTGTTCTCCTTCTACAGTAGATCAATTGTGAAATGCTTTTGTGCAAGTCTAAGTTGGAAGTTACTTGACCTCTG
This sequence comes from Ceratopteris richardii, assembly GCA_020310875.1. Classification (NCBI taxonomy): domain Eukaryota; kingdom Viridiplantae; phylum Streptophyta; class Polypodiopsida; order Polypodiales; family Pteridaceae; genus Ceratopteris; species Ceratopteris richardii. The sequence continues at coordinate 37,512,822 of CM035425.1, forward strand.
TGCAAAGTTTTAGCTTCCAATTGTAATCAGGCTGAGTGAATTAAGTGTAGGAACATTTATATGTGAAGTGTGTTCACTGGTTCCTAAAACAGGCACAGATTTCGAAGTCAATGTTTTGATCATTTCTCCCAGCATAGTTTAAAGTTTTGCATGAGTGAGAGCTTAATCTTTAAGTTGAAAGATAAGCTACTCATGGCTAGAAGCATTTTGGAAAACGGGTTCTATTCAAGGAGAACCAAGTCTTAAAAGTTACAGGTGTAAAGTCGACTGTTCTGGATGACAGTTTCTGACATAGGTAACTTGAGAAGTTGATTTCTCAAGTTATACTTAATCTTTTGAAGTGATTCAACTTGGAGTAGATGCGCAATCTCTAGGAGATAATTTGTACAAAGTTTCATAAAAAACTTTACACGTTTGATAGGTCAATGTGGAAAAATAGTGCAGCAGACTTTTCTGTGTTTCATCTTCTTCACAGAATTGTTAATCTTTTGATAGTTAGTAATTGATTCTCTAAGTGAGTGAAAGGTTTTGACTTATTCTTGGTATAGAGGTGCTCTAATCACAAGAATAGGTTGTTCTTTTGGAGATTAACACTCTCCATCAGTGGTATCAGAGCAGGAGACATCAATTTGAAGAAAGGAGGATTCCGACTGCTGCAGATTCAAAGAATTCAACACTTGAAGGACTAAGAAGTGAAAGCTTGGAGTCAAAGCTCGAGGAGAAGACTATTTGACATCAAGAAAGGCAAAAGGAGTTCAATTCGAAGTAAAGGTACATACATTGCTTGTAAAGCTTGAAGATTTCAATACACAGGTGGACATAAGATGGGAGAAATCTTGCATATTGATAAGCTAGATAGGGAGAACTATCCAGCATGGTCCATGAGGATGGAAGCACACCTCATGAGCAAAGATCTTATATCATTTATTACAGGAGATGAAGAAAAACCTGAGTTTGCAGATCCAAGTATTCCTACTAGGGAAGAGCTTGCAATGTTGAAGACTTGGATGAGAAAAGATGCTCAAGCAAGGAGTATCATCTACATGGCTGTAAATGATTACCTTTTACCTCACATCAGAGGTTTGGAAAGTGCCACAGATGTTTGGAATGCCTTGGAAGAGCATTTCCAAAATACAACTAAGTCAAGGAAGTCCTCACTATGGGCTGAGTTCACAACCTTCAAGAAGAAGAGCTCACAATCAATTTCAGATTATGTGGCAAGGATGAAAGATATTGCAGATAGCTTGGGAGCAGTGGATGAAGATATTGAAGAGGAAAAGTTGGTAAGACAGATACTTACAGGTTTGAGAGGAGATGAGAAGTGGAAGCCTTTTATATTGTCCATAGAGTTGTCACTTGATCACTTTACTCCTGATCTTAATCAATTGCTAGGACACATGCTAACCTTTGAGCAGGATCTTAAAGGAGACAATGATAGAAGTACAAGTCAAGCTATGTACTCCAAGGATAAGAAAAAGAATGGCAAGGGAAAGCAATCAAATGATGATGAAGGGAATTCAAATCAAGCTAACTTCACAAAAGGAAAGATGAATTTCAGAGGTAAAGGAAGAGGAGGTAAGAACAAAGATAATGCTAAAGCTTGTTGGATTTGTGGCAGAACAAATCATTTGGCAAATGATTGTTGGTATAACAATCAAAGTGGTGGAAGCAATAATCAGAATTATAATCAAAGAGGTAGAGGAGGCAGAAACCAAAGAGGCAATTTCAGAGGAAGAGGAGGTAGGACATTCTATGGTAGAGGAGGTGGAAGAAACTTCCAATCTCAGTCCTACAACAATAATTATTACAATTATGCATCAGATGAGAAGGATGACATGACTCTTATCTTGAATGCAACTCATGAATCAATGGGAGAAGATCAAAGAGTGTTTTATATTGACTCAGGGTGCAGCAACCATCTGAGTGGGAATCTATCCTTGATGACTGATATGGAAGCAAGGGTGAATGGACATACAGTTCAGACAGGTGACAATACCAAACATAAAGTGGAGAGCATTGGATCAGTGAAGACAAAGAGTGGAAGTACACTTCTGAGCAAGGTACTTTATGTTCCTACTATTCCTAAAAATCTGATAAGTGTAGGGCAAATTGTGGAGAAAGGATATGAGGTAAGATTCACAAATGATGGTGTTTATGTACAAGATCCAAATCAGGGATATAGAAACATAATTGCAGGTAAAAAGGAAGGAAGATTGTTCACTCTCAAAGTCCAAGGTAATGTGGGACATGCATTGTTTACCTATGGAGGTCAAAAGGTGTCTGAATTAGACCTATGGCATAAAAGGCTAGGTCATTTCAATGAGAGAGCTATAAAGGAGATGTCAAAGAATCAGATAGTGCTTGGATTGCCAAACATTGAAGGGCAACATATGGTGTACAAGTGTGAAGCTTGTCAATTAGGTAAAGCACATAAGAGTTCTTATAACAAATCAGGGTACAAGTATTCAAATATGCTTGAATTGGTTCATACAGATGTATGGGGTCCCTCAAGGGACTATAGCATAAATGGATCCAGATATTATGTGTTGTTTGTTGATGATGCAACCAGGTGGATTACTTTGTATGTAATCAAGGACAAATCAGAAGTCTTCAAGACATTCAAACACTTTCATGCTTATGCAGAAAGGATCACAGGGCAAAAGCTCAAGAGGTTAAGATCAGATGGAGGGGGAGAGTATTTCTCTAAAGAGTTTGATGATTATTTGTGGAATGCAGGTATCAAAAGAGAAGTAACTTGCAGGTACTCCCCTCAACAAAATGGAGTAGCAGAAAGGAGGAATAGGACTCTTGTAGAGTTTGCAAGAGCCATGATGAAAGAAAAGAATTGTCCAAATTACTTATGGGCAGAAGCCATTAACACTGCAACATACCTTGTGAATAGGTTGCCTTGCAAAGCTTTGGATGGAGGAACCCCTTATGAAGCATGGTGGGGTAAGAAACCTACTCTTGATCATTGTAAAGTATTTGGATGTATTGCATATGCTTATGTTCCTTCACAATTAAGACATAAGCTAGAACCAAAAGCAGAGAAGTATGTGTTTATTGGATATGATGATAGACAGATGGGTTACAGGTTGTGGAGTCCATCCACAAAGCAATTTCTTGTTACTAAAGATGTGACATTTGATGAGCAAAACATGTGGTATACAGGATCACCAAATGAGTTTGCAGGTGTTGAAGAGATACAAAGAAAAGGAAAGGCAAAGGTAAAAGTATGTGAAGAAATTGTTGATGAAGTTGACTCTAGAAGTAGAGTGCAGGATCATGTAGAAGAAGGGCCAAGATTTGATCCAGAATCAAATGAGGCTGAAACTTCAAGAAGTGCAGAAATCAGAAGATCTACAAGGGAAAGGAAAGAACCTATAAGGTATAGTTATGATACATCTTTCCTAACAACAAAAGATTATGCCTACATTGTGAAAACAGAAGAAGATCCAACCACTTATGAAGAAGCCAAAGGTAAACAGAATTGGGAGAAGGCAATGCAAGAAGAGTATGATGCTCTACTTGAAAATGAAACTTGGGAACTAGTACCAAGACCAAAGAATCAGAAGGTCATTGGATGTAAGTGGGTATATAAAACAAAAAGGTTTGCAGATGGTAAAGTGTCTAGATATAAGGCTAGACTTGTGGTCAAAGGTTATGCCCAAACTTATGGGGTAGATTATGATGAAACCTTTAGTCCTGTTGCTAAGATGTCTACAATTAGGACATTGATTGCTATTGCTGCTTGCAAGGGATGGAAATTATCACAATTGGATGTGAAAAATGCATTTCTAAATGGATACATTGCAGATGAAGTATATATGGAGCAACCAGAAGGCTTCATGGAATCAATTGGATCAGATTATGTGTGTAAGCTCAAGAGAGCTTTATATGGGTTGAAACAAGCCCCAAGAGCTTGGAATTACAGATTGGTCAAGTTCTTGAATGAATGTGGATTTCAAGCATCAAAGGCAGATAGTAGCTTGCTAGTGAAGGCAAGTGAAAATGGATACATTTACATGTGCATTTATGTTGATGATATTATTGTTACAGGAACAGATGCTCAAGGAATCAATGAACTCAAAAGACAAATAGAGAAGGAGTTTAAGATAAGTGATTTGGGAAACTTATCTTATTTTCTAGGAATGCAGATTGTGTATACTCAACATGGAGTATATGTTTCACAAGAGAGATACTTGAAGAATCTTCTGATCAAGTTTAACATGGAAGATTGCAAGACCTCAACTACACCATTGGAGGTAAATCATAAATTAAGCAGGTATGGAGGTGAAGAGTTCAATGATATGAAGAAGTATCAGAGTTTGGTAGGTAGTTTAATCTATGCTACCTTGACAAGGCCAGATCTATCATATGCAGTAGGTGTGTTGTCACAATTTATGCATTGTCCAAAGAAGACTCATTGGATTGCAGCCCAAAGGGTACTCAGATATATCAAAGGAACCCTAAGTGAAGGTTTGTATTATGGTTTCACTTCTGACACAAGAATCAAAGTGTTTAGTGATGCAGATTGGGCAGGTGACTCAGATGATAGAAGGTCTACTCATGGATATCTCTGTTATGTTGGAGATAAGTTAGTTTCTTGGTGTTCAAGGAAGCAACATACAATTGCTTTATCATCCACAGAAGCTAAGTATAAGGGAATGGTAGAAGCTGCAAAGGAAGTGATATGGTTGAAGACCTTGATGAAAAGTTTTGAGACTGATCATAGTACTCCAATAATTTTTGGAGACAATATGAGTTCTTTGTATTTGGCAGCTAACCCTGTTTTTCATGCCAGGACTAAGCATATAGAGATTCAGTATCATTTCTTGAGAGAAAAGGTACTAGATAAAGAGATTGAAGTGATGTACACTCCAACAAAAGAACAAGTGGCAGATATGATGACAAAGAGTTTGGATGGACCTAAGTTACAAAGGTTCAAAGACATGGCAAGTATCAAGAAGACAGAGAAAACCTCAATTGATGATTGAGGGGGAGCTGTTGGTGCAGACCAATCACCAATTGAAGGCTTGGAAGATCAAATGATGAAGGAAGAATCAATTCCTAAAGTGTGGAAGAAGATTACATTCAGAGGACAAGAGAAGTGTACACATATGTACATTAGTATAGTCATAGCTGACTTAGATCTTTTGTTTAGTAAGAATCATGTACAAATTTATCTATAAATACTTTGAGAAAAGTCGGGGCAAGCATGAGAGCATATGTGACAAGAGTTAGAAGTCATGAGATAGAGGAAAAGTTAGTTGAGTTAGCTCTCATCACTCAACTGTATTTCTTCTGAGTAAATGAAAATTTTGCGCCCGATGTTTCTGCGTGTTCTCCTTCTACAGTAGATCAATTGTGAAATGCTTTTGTGCAAGTCTAAGTTGGAAGTTACTTGACCTTTGTGCAAAGTTTTAGCTTCCAATTGTAATCAGGCTGAGTGAATTAAGTGTAGGAACATTTATATGTGAAGTGTGTTCACTGGTTCCTAAAACAGGCGCAGATTTCGAAGTCAATGTTTTGATCATTTCTCCCAGCATAGTTTAAAGTTTTGCATGAGTGAGAGCTTAATCTTTAAGTTGAAAGATAAGCTACTCATGGCTAGAAGCATTTTGGAAAACGGGTTCTATTCAAGGAGAACCAAGTCTTAAAAGTTACAGGTGTAAAGTCGACTGTTCTGGATGACAGTTTCTGACATAGGTAACTTGAGAAGTTGATTTCTCAAGTTATACTTAATCTTTTGAAGTGATTCAACTTGGAGTAGATGCGCAATCTCTAGGAGATAATTCGTACAAAGTTTCATCAAAAACTTTACACGTTTGACAGGTCAATGTGGAAAAATAGTGCAGCAGACTTTTCTGTGTTTCATCTTCTTCACAGAATTGTTAATCTTTTGATAGTTAGTAATTGATTCTCTAAGTGAGTGAAAGGTTTTGACTTATTCTTGGTATAGAGGTGCTCTAATCACAAGAATAGGTTGTTCTTTTGGAGATTAACACTCTCCATCAAGTTCTACATCCATCTTTGATTCCTTCACCTTCCCAGTTACAAGCTTGGGCACGGAAGACATCAATACTATGTTTGATTTTGAGATCCTTGATGTATTGTCTAGCGATTTTCAATTTTCAGATACCCATGTCATCTCTCAAGAATTTGAACGCTCGGCTTACCCCACTACACCATCAGAGGGTGCGAATGCTGATTCTGACGAGGAAGACAACGACCACACCATGACTAACAAAGGGGACACTGATACTGAAGCTAGCGAGGAAGAAGTACACCAATCAGAAGCACATGCTGAAATTTTAGGAGAAGCTAGCATGTATAAAGAAGAAACGGCCAAAGCAACATCTTACACCATCGCCATTCGACGACTCTACAATAACATGCATAAAGTTTGGGCATGAACCAAATTAACAAAAGAACAAAGCAAAGCCATCTTACAACAAGAATTGGTCAGCGATGGCTTTGAAGAGACTTTTATCTCGGCTATGCATGAGCTGGTTAAATCTATTGGCACACCAGAAGCATTACAATTTTTGTTACGGAAGCCCTTACCCAAGTTCGACCCTCGACCAGTTTGCATTCTCAAATGCCCAGGTACATACATTCGCGTCCCTATTGGTCCCATCACATCAGCACCCCCCCCCTGTGGGTTCCTCCACAATCGACTTGATCGAGTAAGACACTTCCCCTATATATACCCTTAGCGAAACCTTCCCCTCTCAACCACTCCCAACCCCGGCCTCCCCTGATGTTGTCGATAGCCCTGAGGTGCACATTCCATCCCTCGTTTTTGTTTGGCCCCCTGAATCTAGCCCCATTCTGACTACTGCTCCCACTCCCCCAGTTTCCATTTCTCCTCTTATGACACCACCCAACATCTCTCCGCCTTCGCATTTCCCCTCATATACCACTAATCTATTATACTCCTTTCCCGTCTCCACACAATCAACCCCCTTCTATACTTCTTTCACTTCATTTTTGTAGCCCCAATCTAAACGTGTTCCATTTGTAAGACCTTCTCAAGAGCTTCGCCCACCAGACTCCTTTCTATGGCCACCAAGCACACCTCCTCACTCACCTCTCACCACACAATTGCACCCACCACCACGCACCATAGCACCGACATCACTCTTTCATGTTGCAATCATTGAAAGTTCCAGTAGTGACATGGACATATCACCCACCACTTCACCAGATGCACAATTACATGTATTCACCACACCACGTACCACATCTCACACGTCACCTATTCGCATGTCACTCTCGTCACTTGCCACTGCATCCACTATCCCTACCCCTACTCCCACTCCCATTGCATTACAAACTACCCAGCATGTCACATTCCCCACCCTTGCATCTTCTTCGTCATCCACTGTTGATGCGGCTCTCCAGCAAATGATATGGTGTATGCAACAAATTCATGTCGAATATTCATTGCTCAGGCAACAACATTTTTCCCTACAATGGACTACGCAAGAATTATAGGTACGTTTGGATGCACTCACCCTGCAGAATGAGGAGCTTAACCAAAAATATCAAATTGAATATCAGACACAACAACAAAATTTGTTAGCTTAGATACAGTAATGCGTGAAAGAAGTTGAATCACAATTAGATGTTCATTTGATGCAAAATGCCCAACTGTCACGCAATATGGTGCTTCTTCGTCGGCACCTCAATGTTGCAAAGGAGGAAAATCAACGTCTACAACAACAAAATCGTGAGAATTTTGAAGCTGCATTGGACAATCCGGATAAAACACTTAGTCTGTCTCGCTTTCAAGTTGTTCCCCCCAAATCGATGCAGATCCTCCTAGAAGACCATGCACGTGTGCTTGAGGACTATGACCATTTATAGGAAGAATGCCAAACCCTCAAGGAGACCAATAAAACTTTGTTGCTTAAAGATTCTTTGGGACCCACTATCGTACAAGAAGTGGCACCACCGGCTCTCTTGGAAGAATTGACCATGCTACATATGAAAGTCCAAGAGTTACAGGTACAAGTATCTAATATGACTGAACCCCCTCGACCAGAGTCACCACCTGATCTACCGAAACTGGAGGAGACAATACCTATCCCTATCAAGGAAACATTTGAAGAAGAATATGTGCCCTTACCTATTGTTGGTGGATGCTCATCCCCTGAATGATAGGACACCTATGAATTACCTCCGCCAGCTTGGTTAAAGACCATCAAAGAATTGGGTAAGACACACTCTGCTCGCGTAGATGTGCAACTCCACGTGATGGCAAATCTTGAAGAAGTTATCTTAAAGTCGCCTTATTTTGTTGCTATTGCCCCTCGCAGACATATCATGTCCAATGAATTACAGTATAAGCCATATTTCCTTTTGCTAGAGGAATATAATTTTCAAGTGGAGAAAGAGACTAAGAAGTGCCCCACGCACGCTACGCAATTCGAGCCCGAGGATGTTCCACCAGAAGCAGAGCCATGCCACATCTATCAACCCACCTGGCACATGGAATTGCTACAAAAGTACCCGAAAATGATGCATACATGGATGCACGCACCGACACACGAAGTACAACGCGTGTTATGGACCGATTCTGTGCAGACGTACTTGGAAGGCATTCGCTATTAAGGTTCAGAATAATGGTCAATGCGGGGATTGGCTAAATTATCCCTACCTTGCACCTATCACGAATAATACTCCAACTGTCGGCTATATGATGGCCACCATTCGCCATTGGGTACCATGTCTACACCCGATGAATGATATTGCTGCTCAAATGACTGTAAAGATTTTTTATATGATGCAGATTGTATTTAAGAACTTTTGACGCATCAAGGCTCCCACTATGATTACACTAGGCTTTGAATATGGGAACTTGGACCTAGTTTACGACATGAGAACGACACCATCTCTCAAGGTATGCTATGCTTGGCACTACAAATTGAAGTATATGCCCACATCCTACAAGCAGAAATTTGAAGAAATGTTCACCACAGGCTTTTGAGAATATCACTCGGAAGTGTTTATCAGTCAACCAACACATCTGCTGTAACACCTGTTTGCTTGTGAACGCATCACGTATTTAGAACATTATATGCAACCACCTCCAGATGAACCCCAACCCATTGATTGGGAAAAACTTGAACGTAATCTTATCTAGGGACTTCGCATCACCGAACACACCTTGGCAACGAAGCTGCTCACAAACTACATTACTCACGCTAAATCAGGTTCTGTCAAGGACAACAAAAACGAGGAGGAGGGGAGTGTTCAAGGTCAAGGCAAAGGTCCAAGTATTGGTTCTTGTCATAGAAGAAGAGGGAGCACTTAAAGCTACTCAGATGACTTCATCATGACAACAGTGATTTTTACCACTAAACCAATGTATTATATGTATATATATCCAATTATCACGAATGCGACTCCATTTTGTGTAAGCCAAGGAGTCCTCAACCTTGAGGAGCCTAAGTAGAAAGTCACACCAATTTTTGTAATATTTGGAAGTCGTTAGATAGTTCAAATTAGAGGTAGAACCTATTTTTTAACTATGTCGATCACTAGATGTGAAATCGATCAAAACTAGGCAAAAACTATAAATAGAGCTAGAGAGATCATTTTGAAGTTGTTGTTAGTTTATGATTGAACCTATGAGCTAGATCTAGAAGAGCTATTGTAACTAGATGATGATGAATATGATTATGAGTCCTTTTCTTGCCTTCCATTGATCTCCATTGCGACTTTCCTAGTGTGTGTCTATGCATGTGTGTGTATGCTCTTGCAATTCTCATCATCTTCTTCATGCACATCATTCGCTCTTTATCTTCATATCGGCCTAAAATCTCTGCAGATTAACAATTATGAGGTGAAGCTCCTCAGGTTAGTACTTTCCATTGTGCTAGACTGACACACTCCTTCCCTTCCATCTTGGCACTTTCATGCATACTTGAGTGTCCGATTTGTGTACATAACTTTAAAGATTTGGTTTGAACATCTACCTCTTGAGGAAATGGCAAGGGTTCAACCCGTGCTAATAGCCATAGTTGATATGCAATGGGCCCTAGGCCATAATTCAAACCTATCTCCTTGTCATCTATGGGTCGTATATGTGGTGCCCAAGTGTGCATGCACATTATAAAACCATGCATTTAATGTATATATACATATGCAAGGATGTGATCGTTATGCATAGCCATGCACATGCTTCCTTTCCCTTGGAAAATAAACTTCCCAAATAAAGTCATGTTCTTATGAATGTATGTACTAGCATTTTTGCATAAACATGCTCTTTGTGCATGAAAAATTAATGCACCAAATGTATAAACCATTGATCCAAATATGCCTATAAAGTTGATTCCTTTCTTTGATGCTTGAGAAGTTCCATCCTCCATCTTTATGTTTCTATCATTGCTTCATAATGCTCAATGAATGCTTGGGGTTAGCCTACAAAGAATGAATGGAAAACATAGTAGAAATGTTCTATGTGTAGGAAAAAAATACACACTAACTACTTTTATGATGGAGAAGAAAGCTCCATCCTTTCATCTCTCACACTTGATAAGAAGTAATGATAGAATGAAAATAAAAGAAGCTTGCTGAGTACTTCCCTTAGGGGGGTTCATATGAATGAATCTTTTGACCTCCAAAGGAGAGACATCCTCATAGGTTGGATGAGCTGCTCCTCGCATCTTCTCATGTGAGAGATGATCTGAAGTCTTCACATGAAAAGAAGAAAATCAACCTAGCTCTAGTACCACTGTTGTGTGAGAGCTCCATAGCCTCCACACAAACTAAGTATACTAAATAACTAGACTCACACTAGGAAGAGAGATGTGTTTCCACCCAACCAACCCCTCCAATATATAGCTCCATGTCCAAGGGGGTAAGTCACTCTCAAGGGGACATGTGTACCTTCCATCACATGGGTCCCTAAGGTGTTCACATGGTTTCCAAGCTTAGGAAATCACATGAAATCACATGGCTTCTAAAAGAAGACTCTCCAAGCTCTCACATACAAACCAAGTGGCTAGGAGAAGCTTTCAATCAAGCTTAAGGTGCTCAACCTTAGAGAATTGGCCCTAAGGTTCAAGATCCATCTAAAAGGGATAAATATACCATAAATCTCAAGGGTTTCATACCTAGAAATCCAAAGGTTCTACCACTTAGAACCATGCTATTATACAACAACAATACACATCTCATACTGGATATTTTCAAAGCTTTGGAGGTTCCCACATACCACATGGAGTCATCCTACTATCTCGCATGGAGGTGATCTTGTCTAGTGAGATCTTGTTTGGTTCCTATACCTTGTTGTTGGCATACCTATTGAGCATCCACTTGATCCTTCTGGTGGACATCTTATGGAGTACCGAGGGATCTCACATGGTTGATACGACTTGATGGCTATGGATTTCCACATGGAGACTTACTATTTGGTGCTCGTGCTGCTTCTGCTACATTCTTGGTGGACCTTTCTCTCATACCCTAGCAGCCTCCATACTCTACAAAATGGAGCTGCAGAAGGGGTGTTGAGAATATGAGTGCATCTCCCTTTTGTATCTTGGAGTCACTCTATTTCTATTTCATCTCCATTCCATTTCCATTTTATATTATATCCTTTGTATTTGGTACCTTCCATTTGCTTCTACCTATGTATTCATTCTCCTTCAAGGGGAATTATCCCACATATGATGTACTTTGGAGAGCCCACTCAAATCTATATAAGGAGGACTTCCCATTCGTACTTTTTTAGAAGCTTGAGGAGCCTACTCCATGCTCTTGGCAAGTGCGTTACCCATTTCTTGGTCTACTCACTTTGATTCTCTCACACTCTTTCATTTTGTGTACACTCTTCTTTTCATATTGCTTTGAGGCATACTCTCTACAAATTTGACATCTCAAAAGTTGTATGCAAATCAACCTTAAATTTAGCAATATTATTCTCATTAGGACTAGTGAGCAACATGTCATCAACATATGCAACAATGATAAGAAGTACACCATCTGTATGCTTAACATATAAGGTGCTCTAACTTGGACTGTTCTCAAAACCATGTGCCAGAAAGTAGGCATGTATCTTTTCATACCAAGCACATGTTGCTTGCTTCAAACCATGTAATGTTTTTTTAAACCTACACACGTTGTTTTCATGCCCTTTCTGCACAAACCACAAGGTTGAAATACATAAACTTCATTTAAATCACCACTCAAAAATGAATCTTTAATGTTCAACTAATGTACATTCCAATCACGATGAGCTGCATCTGCACAAGTGCTATGAACAGTGGTCATTCGGCATGTGGGAGCAAAGATCTCATAAAAATCAATGCCTCTCTCTTGGGCATAACCTTCAGTAATGAGCTTCACCTTATATCTATCAAGTGTTCCATCACGCTTATGTTTCAACTTGTATATTACCCATTTAGTGCTCATGGCCTTTCTATCCAGAGGCAAATCACATAAAAACCAAGTACCATTCTTCATAGTAGAATCATGTTTCAATTGCCTAGCAACCATCCATTTTTCTCAATTTTGTGCTTCATCAAAAGAAACATGCTCATTCTCATCACGAAGACTAGAGACAATCATTGAATAGCAATCTGATGTGAAGGAAACACTATGAGAGCCTCAAGGAGGCTCCTACCGAATCAGTAAGATTAGCAGCGAGACGATTCAAGCAATACATGGATAGATGTCCTGTTGAAGAGAGGCCCACTCAAAACAAAATGGTCTCATTATTTTTGGAAGGATTAGTCAATGAATCATTGAGATCATTAGTATATGTGAAGAGAGTCCAAAATTTGCAGGAATGTATGAAAGAGTGTATCAACCTAGAGGATAATCTGGCAGAAGACTTGAAAAAATAAAAAAATATCTCAAGGTAGTGTGAAGAGTGAGGATAGTGTCAACAGTACGTCAAATCCCAGGAACAATGTAGAAGAGATAGTCGATTTAGTGGCTAAGAAGCTGAATGTTCAAAGGCAGAGGAATTATTCCAACAATCCAATGAGAGTGCCTATGCTCAAGAGATGTGTCCACTGTGGAGATGACCACCCTTCTCACATGTGGAATAGGGGAGTAATCCCACCACCTCCTTATGCATACAATACACCACCCGCCCAGGGCCCTACACATTATTGTAACATAGAACAAAGGTACACAAATCATAGTACAGAGAATTGTCCTTACAATCGACAACCAAGACCTGTACAAACACCCTTTAGGCATTATGGATACCCCCGAGAGATCAAGGAGGAGAAGCCTATAGATACCCCTCATACCAATAGCAAGCACCTTCACCATGGCCGTATGCATATCAAGAATACAATGAAAATTTCCCAACTTGAAGAGAACCCTGAAAGAGCGATAGTACCAGCCACCCCATTGACTATTACTGAGAACACTATGGCTGAATACAGACAATCTTATGAACCATATAAATATGGATCTGAAGGATACGAAAGCTCCTACATATATGATCAGGACTATGTGTCACTAATGTACACTGCTCCTAGTGCACCCATACCTCCACGGCCAATGAGTAGACCACCTGCCCCTAGAGGACCATGTTATAGATGCAGAGGTGATCACTTTATCAGAGAGTGTACATTACCTAACCCACCACCACCTCAGAGAGTTTTGGAGGGTTACTGTAGTGATTGTGGTAAATAACATCTTTTTAGAGATTGCCCCAAGAATCCCAATAAAGTCAATTACAATGTGCAGATCAATGTGATAGAAGTGATAGAGTCATCAAGGAACGATAAGGAGTACACGGTGCCATTGAAAGCGATAACAAGGGCAAAAGCTAGAGAGACCCCAGATAAACCCAAAGAAAATAATCACTCCGACAAAGAACTGAACATACCCACACCTCAAGTAATTACAGATTCTGAAAAGTCTGAGAAAAGTGCTAAAAGTAAATGAACCCAAAGATGGAAGAATCGTAGAGAAAGGATGAAACTGAAGAATCTGCAACAAAAGTTGGAGAACGAGAATAATAAACAAAGCCAAGAAGAAAAACAAGAACTTGAAGGGAACCCTAACAAGGAGGCAAAAAAGCATAAAAAAACAAGAGGCAGGATCAGTTCTGGCCAATCCAATGCCAAAAGAGTTAGCCATGTGGATTGAGGCATATCAAGCACGAATAAAAGTAGACCCAACCATTTAACAACACGAAACAGAATACCCAAGAGGTGACTTAGAGAAAGAAAGATTGGAGATATGTAAGAAGTTAATTGAAGTGGCTCAACAAACCTTAGAAAAACCTGTTCAGCCACTACCCAACACAAGAATTCCCAAAAAAGAATTTTAGGAATGTGTATCACCTAGTTATTCTAGGGAAGGGAAGAAAAACGAGAACCATGGTGAAAATTACTATGGAAGTGAAAAAGAAGTATCCGTTATCCTTGAAGTAGATGCGGAATGGCCTAGAGACTTGTGGGCAAGAGTCCAAGAAGATAGATGGAAGAAAACAGAAGGAATTGAACCTCCTTTTGAGGAGTTAGAAGCGGAAGGCGAGATTGAAGTGTCAATGCATGGATTAAACTCAGAAGGATTATTGCAACTTAACGACAACAAAGATGAAGAAGAGAGTGTGAAGGTGTTGCCAAACTACATGGGAGAATATGAACATAACTCTAAATTATATCGCGTTCCCTCAGCAAAGAGAAAAGAGCCATTAGTTGAAACCTCAGACATAATACAACATCTTAAAAAAGTAAAAATACCTTGTACTTTGAATTTGGAAGAACTCTTGAAAGTGAAGCCGCAGTTGAAAGAAAAGCTCACCAACCAGTTAGAGACAAAGTCAGACAAAAGCGAGATGCAAGATGAAGTAGCCACAGTTAAAATCCCAGTCGATAAGGTTGGAGATTTGAGCGAGGGAGATGAAGGAAACACATGCCTCCCTATCACTTACAGAGGTTATACCACTAAAGCCATATTAGATTCGGGAGTGGGAGTAGGAATTGCTACCAAGGAAATATGGGAGAAATGTGGAAAACCAGCCCTACGACCAACTAGGATGAAGATTCAAATGGCTGACGGGCACACAAAACGACCCCTAGGATTATTGAAAAATGTAGTACTTACTACTTGTGGAGTCGAATTTGGGCATACCATAGCAATATGTCAATTTGAAAAGGCAAGCAATTATGAGATCATACTTGGAAGGCCTTTCATGAGACAGCTTAAGGTAGTGCAAGATTGGGGATAAGATGTAGTATACTTGCAGCATGGGGGAACCACAACTAGAATAAATATCCATACTTATACATATCAAGATGTCCCTCCTCTGCAATGGAATCTGAGACATAAGGAGGACGACAATCTATCGATTCATAGTATAGGTTCGAGTAGCCAAACCTGGATGAACGAAGATGCTCACCTATGGATGTGCCAGGCAACTAAAAGGGAAGAAGAAAGGAGGCAAGGATGGCAGATAAGACAATGAGTATCTAGACCTGTAGAAGATCTTGCGTACATGCCTCAAATATTTTTGGATGAAGAATTCGAACCCCATGGTTGGATGGAGATTCTAGCCACTCTTGACGTATGCATAAATGAAGAAGTAATAACTATGAATGAATGCATCGATGAGGAAGGATATGACATAAGCTTATATATGGTCATCCTCCAAGAAGCAGATGAAGGAGAGGTAATTGAAAAAGAATGGAAGGAAGATTATGAGAGCATAGAAATGGAACTAGAACCTATTAAGGAAGAAAAGGAGATTCAAGAAGTAAGCACTGTGACTAGTGAGTCAAATCAAGGGATAACACAAAGGGAAGGAAATGAACCAGAAAGTCAAAATGAAAAAGAAGAAAACATTCTTAAAGACCGATTTGAGGTACCCGAGCACTTCAAGAAATATGAGGTAGAGGAGAGGAATATTGCTATTCAGATGCCAAAATGGGAAGCGCGACCAGGAATAGAATATGATAATAAAGAGCAAACCAAGAAGATAGTAGTAGCTCTAGAGGAAAGAGAAGAGAGATGCACCTTTATAGGACAAGATGTCTCATTTGAGGAAGAACAAGAGTTAATACAACTCATAAGAGAATATAGAGATGTCTTTGCATGGACATATAAGGATTTAAAAGGTGTAGATACTTCTATTTGCGCCCATAGAATCCCTATGACGACAGAAGCCAAGCCCTCCGAACAAAGGCCATACACTTATAACGAAGTTTATTTAGCAAAGATAAAGGAAGAGATAGATAAATTGTTGGATGCGGACTTCATCTATGAAATTAAACATATGGAATGGGTGTCACCTTTAGTGGTAGTGCCGAAAAAAAATGGCAAATTAAGGGTGTGCATTAACCTGAAAAAAGTGAATGCCGCCACCATATGGGATAGTTACCCATTACCCATCACGGATCATCTGTTGGAAAGGGTTGCAGGTAAGGAAGTCTATAGTTTCCTTCATGGATTTTCAGGGTATAATCAGGTAGCCATTGCTCCTGAAGACCAACATAAGACAGCCTTTGCAATCGAATGGGGAGCTTATGAATTTAGGGTTATGCCTTTTGGTTTAACTAATGCCACAACCACTTTCCAAACATTAATGTGCCATGTGGTCAAGGAATTCTTGAGAAAAAGTATGGAGGTATACGTGGACGATTTATGTACCTATTCATCGAGACGATCATAACATATCCCATAACTAAGAAAAATATTTTTCACATGTCGTCAGTATAGAGTATGCCTTAATCTGGAAAAATGTGTCTTCATGGTTTGGTAGGGAAAGATATTGGGACACATTGTCTCTAAGAATCGAATTTCCACTGATGAAGACAAAATCAAAGTGATTTTGGATTTTCCAAGACCAAAGACTGCTAAGGAAGTGCAAGCATTTATGGGACATTGTGGATACTATCATAGATTCATTCACATGTATGCCATAATTGCGAGACCCCTTTATGGATTATTGACTCAGTTTACCTGGATGGAAGATTGTGAAAAGGCTTTCAAGGAATTGAAGAGTCGCTTGAGTTCAACACCAATCTTGAGAGTACCTGATTGGAATAGACCATTTCATATTCATGTGGATGCCTCCAAGTTTTCCATTGGTTGCATCTTAGCACAGCCAGCAGATATAGGGAAGCTAGATCATCCTAGAGCATCTGAAGAGAACTCTACTCTATGTTACTCTACAGTAGCACCGAGGTGGAGTATGCCTCTGGTAAAATTCTTGAAAACTCAGGAGTACCCAGAAGGAGCTAATTTGGCAAGAAAACGTGCCCTCGAGGAGCAAAGCAAAGATTATGTACTCATAGGCAAACAACTTTTCAAGAGAGGAAAGGACAATCATTTAAGAATGTGCATTCATGAAGACGGTTATGTTTCAGTCCTAGAGATGGCTCATACATGAGCTGCTGGAGGACATTTTTCTGTGGATAAAATTGCAAAAATGATTCTCTTTGTTGGAATGTGGTGGCCAACTTTATATCAAGATGCAGCCACTTATGTCCAAAGATGCGATACATGTCAACAAACGAAGTATCCTATCAGAAGAGATGAAATGCCATTAAGACCTATGATAAGTGCCAGAGCATTTACCAAATGGGGGATATATTTTGTAGGACCTATTAGCCCACCGGTGAAAGGTTCTCATGCTGAGTACATAATCGTAGCAACGGACTACTTGACTAAATGGGTAGAAGCCAAGGCAACTAAGAAGAATGATGCAAGGACCATGGCTAAACTTCTCTTTGAGAACATATTCACTAGATTTGGATTGCCAATAGAAATCGTAAGAGATAGAGGCACACACTTCGTCAATGAAGTGATAGAAGCCTTAATGAATGAATTTTTAATGATTCACAAGAAATCAGCTCCCTATCACCCACAAGCCAATGGACAAGGTGAAAGTTCAAACAAGATCTTGTGTACAGTTCTCACCAAGATTGTTAACAATGGAAGATCCGATTGGGACAAGCAGTTACACCATGCTTTATGGGCATTTCGAGTAGCATACAAAACAAACATAAGAACTACTCCGTTTAACCTAGTGTATGGCCAGAATGCCATCTTACCAATTGAATTCCTAGTTCCTACTCTTAGAGTAGCCTTGAACTATGAATGGACTGGACATGAGTTATCTAATCAATTAGACCAAATTGAGAAATTGCATGAAACTAGGTTACAAGCAGCATCAGGCATTTATGCTGCAAAAAGGAGACAAAAGGCATACTTCGATGCTCACATTAAGGATAAAAATTTGAAGGAAGGATATTTAATCCTGGTATATACTTTAAAGCATCATGCAAAGAAGCTGCAGAAGAGAGGATATGGACCCTTGGGGATCAATCGCACATCAACTAGTGGAGCCATCAATTTAGCAACCTTGGATGGAGAAGTGCTACCTAATTATATAAGTGGGTGTCGAGTGAAGAAGTATTTAGAGCCATTATCAAAAGAGATGCTGTTAAGACTTCTAGCAGCAAGAACTAGATGAGAAGAAGATGAAAAAATACCCGAGGAAGCAAGACAAAAAGCCCTAGAAAGAATAAGGAAACGGAAGGAATGGATGAGAGAGAGGGATGAAAGGTATTGGCTAGGAGAGGAGCCGATCCCAATGGCTAATTTTAGGGCCTCAAAAAATCTAGGACATCACGTGAGGCAACCTTATTTGAACTTAGGAGTGGGTACAGAGGAATATCACTTGGTGGATTCTCTCATCGATACGGGAGCACCTGTTCGTTGCATCCGATCCTCTCTGACTCATCATCTCAAAGCACAAGTATGTCCAACCAAAGGACATATGATTGGAATAGGGGGAAATGTTACTGAATGCATATGTGAGATTACCTTATCATTGCACCTAGGAAATAATTCGATGCAACAAAGACTCTTAGTGTGTCATGATCAAGATTTATTGGAAGAACTTGTGTTAGGCCAAGATTGGATATATGAATATGAGGTAACTATCCAATTAGCCTTATGCTACATATCAGCCAAGATAGGACATCGCGAAGTATTCAGTGTGTTAGAAGAACGACTTATCAAAGCCAAGTGTATAGCCCCGAGAGATCAACTACTCATGCATGACGATGCTTGTACAATTACCTCTACTATGGAACCCCCACCTCCAAGCACTTCACATGAGTTTACACCAGTTCTTAATCTTGCACACCCTCATCATCCAGTGGACCCCTCTACTAACATCATTTCCATGGAGAGCCCTAGTGAGGAATTTAGCACAAGAGTGACTAGTCAGCATAGTCATCCCGAACTTTCCCGCATTAGAATATATCCAATTCAAGGCACCAAATAGGCCTGGATTAGAAAAGATCAGGTAACATCTTATCATCAACAACAGAACTATCATCTACACAGGAAACAACAATAGTACAAGGATACAAGCCAAGCTGGATCCCAAGGTCCACAAAAGATTGCCCAATTGTGGAGACCAAAGAAATTGATTGCTGCTCAACCCTTTAGAACACAAATATGGGTTCCCAAATCAAATGTACCAATGGAGACCATTGAACTGAAAACATCAGTACGAAAGAAGCATCAATACGAAGATATGAATGGCTAGCAAAGAAGAATCACAAAACGACAGCCACACATAACACAATAAAAGACAAGGATGCAGTCAAGGACAACAAAACAAAATTGAG
Organism: Ceratopteris richardii; assembly: GCA_020310875.1. Classification (NCBI taxonomy): domain Eukaryota; kingdom Viridiplantae; phylum Streptophyta; class Polypodiopsida; order Polypodiales; family Pteridaceae; genus Ceratopteris; species Ceratopteris richardii. Next base: position 37,532,444 of record CM035425.1, read on the forward strand.
TTGGATACCCCAATCAACATCGTCATCGACAAACTCGCTAGCAGCTTCTTTTTGCACACATCTTGAGTTTCATGCACCTCGAACATGCATAATAGGGCCACATTACAAGGTCATGCATTTGGCACATAGTTCTTCCTCTACTTACTAGTGATGCACATTTCCCTCCTAGGGAATATGAGAGCATTGGTACAATAATCTCATTGAAAATAACTAAAGATAAAATAAAGCTTCGGTTATGTACTAACATTTTTGTTTTCTTTCAGATAAAAAAATATATATATATATGAAAAAATCCCAGGTACCTTTCTCACACCCACGGGGAAGGGACAACACAAGTCACTCGGAGAGATATTCATTTCATGAGAGGATAAATAATGCAACCACTTGTACACTAACTGTGATATGCTTTAAGTGCAGATGGCATCATCTGATTCAGAAGCTACGCAAGGGGAAGAGGTCATGCTTCTTCCTTTGGAATCAATTACGAAAGCAAGGGGTCATTGGTTCCTCGAAGACCAACTGGTGGCAGATCTCATCTTTTTGGCCACCATCAAGATTATGAACATGGATCACTATTTTCCATTGATGTCGCAAGAATTCCAAACCATAATACAAGGATTGCCAAGCATCACGGAAGTTTGGACAAGGGATGGAATCAATGCATTTTTACGACTTCCAATTTATTTACCGGATTTTCAAAGATGCACTCAAGTTATGAACACGCTACAAGCAGCCACGGATAAGCCCTCAATCCCAGAAGCTAGAGTGCTTAACAAAACAGGTGCATGGAAAACTATTCAATTCACACATGAACTCATCAACAAAGCTTTTGGATGGAGTCATGACGGTCTCATGAATCTCAAAGAAGAATGTCATGATGCCGAAAAGAAGACCTTTACGGAGATTAACAGGATGGATATTGAAGAATCAGTCCATGTGATGCATCAACACTTTTGTTTCCCAAGCATGAATAGATATACAGCGCCCCAAAAGATTGTAGTTCAATTGTTATCTGATGCTATGAGGCAAATCGAGAATCAAGTCAACTTTACGCCATACATACAAGAACGCCTATTTGAAGCTAAGAAGAAATGGAGTCAGAAGAAGTTTTTTAATGGAAGCTCTACCTTGACTTTATTGATCTATGAAGCACTTGAAATGAAGGAATGCTTACGATTGATGCCAACATCCATTGAAATGGCAAAATATGTGAAGTCAACCACAAGTCCAAAGAAAAAGAAAGCATCCATATCCAAAGAGGAAGTGGGAACAAGTTCCAAAAAGCCAATGCGGGGGCTAAACGTGCCAAAGAAGAAGAAGCACAGGAAACACCACAATCGAAGCGAGCACATCTACTACCAAGGGTTTCATTGACCCACCCTCCTATAACCCAAAGAGATCTCTCAACGGTGCTAGAAGAAACACATACTTACATGTGGGGCCAAGTGAACCTCACTGTCCAAGGACATCAATACATGCAGTCCAGGCAATTGCAGAAAAAGGATCACAAGGAACACAACCCATCACTAGCCGCTAGATACAAGGAATTGGGACTTAATGATTCAAGTTCTAACGAAGAATCTAGTCGTGAGCATGACACATTGGACACAGATATAAGGACAAAGATGAATAATGAAGAATGGACGGAGATTCACCAAGTCAAAACCACCCCCGACAATCAACACTCACAAGTACAGAATCAAGAAGCATCATCTGAAGGAATACACATCATCCAGTTGAATGCACAATCCGAGATCAGCATAAAGGAAGCATCTACAACACAAAAAGATGTGGTACCACCAATAAAGGAAGAATTACAAATGAACTTGGAAAAAGAAAGGCTATCACAACAAAATATGGACAAAACTATGATTGAAATCCCCGATGATATGCCACAAGGTAAGACAGTAACCCAAGCGGCTGAGCCAATGATAACTCCATATTCGGTAGCCCCACGACACAACACTACATGTGGCACATGGGAAAGATGTTACAACATGTGAAGAACCTAGTATACCTACAACATGGTTAAACGTGGATGTTACTCAATTAAAGCCAATAGTTAAACAAATGATACAGACGGCGATGGATACACAACAACAAATGCTCGAAACAGATGCAAACTATGACAAAGCCATGAGAGAAAAAAGTCAATTCCAAGTAATGAGTGAAAGTTTGTCTGCACAATTAATCCAAGCTCAACAGGCTCTCTTAGCCAAAGAAACAAAAGTCAAAGAAGCCAGAGAACTATGCACTACACGAACGGAGAAGAATCAAAAACTCCAGGAGCAACTCATAGAGCTACAGAGAAAGTATGAAGTTAGTGAAGCAGAAAAGAAAAGAATATAGGCTAGAAGCAATCTGTTAGAAATGCAGATCAAGGTATACATGGAAGAAACTGACAATTTATGCAATCGGAATAAATAACTTATGAATGTCCTACTGTACAACCAACCTATAGAAGCATGAGAGACAGCTGCAATAAACACGAAGGCATTGGAAGACCAGATTGTAAAGTATGAAAATCTGTTGAAACAAGAACAAACCACCCGAGAAGAATGGAAAAAAAGGTATATCCATGATACTAATGAACTCAGAAAGCAATGGAAAGCTACTGAAGACAAACTTTTAATAGTTTATAATGAAGATGTCGACCAAATAGAAGCCATCGACAATGAGCTCTTGATGGCCAAAGACGCGCTAACAACGGCCCTTAATGAAGTCAAAGAAAAGGAAGTACTCATTACATAGTTAGAAGATCAAATAAGACAACAAGCAACCATCGGGACACCAGTAGAGCCGCAACCAGGAAATCCTACTGATGAGGTAGAGGTACATCCTTTATCTCCCCCAATCTATTATTCACCAGTAAAAGAGCAGATGGCAGAACCTTGTGATGATCATCCCATGCCGTATACTATAGAAATAGGTCAGAAGGAACGGGCACTATTGGTGTCTTGGTTGATGGAAAATTTTGAAAATGAAGTAGTCAAAGTAATGAAGGAGGCCAAGATTAAAGGCAAAGACTTGGATCAGATCATAAAGCCCTTCAACATACCTTATGGGCTATTGAACATGTAGGTATATAAGGCAAACCACACAAAAAGATCCAGATGAGCAGTTGAACTTCAAAGCAAACACCTTCACTTATACTTAAGAGGAATTTGAGGTAGCACAACCACTTTGGAGAAGGAAATTTTTGAAAAAGAAACCTACTTTGTGGGTGCACTGGCAAGCAGCACCATATTTATTACTGGTAAATCCTTCTTTTTGCCCAACACCTCATCGACATGACGCACAAGAGTTTTTGGACATGCAAAAAAGTGGTAAGATCAATAAACAATGGTTGAATTACCCATTACTTTCAAGTCCACCCCACAATTATTTACCGACTGAAGAATAGATGGTGAAATCCAATCGAATTTTGGTTGCATCGTTATGCGACGGTACTGGATCTCACTATAAAGATGACCAACAGAATCCTAAGTATGATACTTACAGTACTCAAGGTTTTTAAGCATGCAACATATACATTTTTGAATTTCATCGACATAACCAAGGCACATATATCCTCATTTTTGATTTATCAATTATGCCTAGTCGTCCTACAATTATGGCATATTATTCTAGACTTATGTTTTTGCCTAGTCAATACATGCAAACTTTTGAGGAAGCATTTTACAGGATTGTTTGAAATTGACTCAGAGATTTTCTTGAAGATGTCAACTAATATGAATGCTAGACTTGTGGCATATGAATTAAGCTTCTTTGCAGACCATAGGCAGCCACCACATGACAGTGCAAAAGCAGAACAATGGAAACAACTCGTGATACGTGAAGCAAATCTGCTTAATGAGACAGAGCAAAAAATATATAAAACATACTCCCGCCGAATTCCAAAGCCTATTGGGGATGACAGAGTTCAGGAGGGGGGTAGTGTTGAAGGAGAGTCAAGCAAAAAGAAGAGAAGAAGAAAACCAAGAAAGAAGCTTCACTAAAAAGAATATATCTGAAGACATATCTATGTAAAAAGCCCTGTAGGGGCACATAACACCCATCTCTGCACAAAGCCCCATAGGGGCACGCATCAGGCGACAACACCAAAGAACCATGTCTTGAGGAATGGAAATAAAGAAAGATAACAACCAGGACTTTTCATGGGAGGTTGCACACAACTTCCTCATCCACCAGGTGCATGCAATGGAAAGAAATGAATAGGCCAAGCAACACATTAGGCAACAACAACAAAGGAATAGCGCCTGAAGAATGGAAACAAAAGAATTACAACCAGGCTCTGGTGCAGGGAGACAGTACATAAAGGATTCTTCATCGGATAAGATAACCAATTGTCTGAAAATCCTAGACGCTTCTCCTCTACTTGATGCATGCGATGAAAAGAAATACATCAGGCCCCAGAGGATGACAAAGAAGAGTGAAGAACATGGCCTTTGAAACGTAATGCTAACTTAGAAGAGAGTAAAGGCTTGCAAAGTAAGGTGTGCAACGGGAAAAAGTAAACAGGCTCCAAACAATACCACAAGGTCAGATGTGTGAAGACAAAGACATATCAGAAGATCAAAAGTTAGAAAGGGGAGAGGCTGAAAAGTTGAAGAGAGTGACTAAGGATATCACATTCTTAGCCACTGATGGCATGCATGGCAGCCCGACTTAATACAACAAACCAGATTTATGAATATAAGGAATACCAAGGGGCAAACAGAAGCAAAGGATGTAAATCGGATAAAGTAACAAATTGTCTGACAATCCTTACCGTTTCTTCGACCATTGGGTGTGTGTATTCAGGAGCCATAGACAAGCTGCAGAGAAAAAGCAAAGCCTGTCAAGGGATGACAGAGACAAAGAGGGGAAGAGTGTTGCAGAGCAAAGAAGAGCAAAGATGCAGAGAGAAAGAAGGGTCCAAAAAATTCTTCGATTTGGACACTTTGTTTTTGTACCATAATCATTTTGTAATATATTTTTTCTGATGTAAATGCACTAGAGGAGTCCTCTAGATGCATACCCTTAAAGATTTTTCTCATTACCCTTGTAAATTAGTAGGGAATTAGTCTTTTAGACAATAAAGTTCCGGTCTCATGTGTGAAAGAACCAATTCCAAGGCACATGTATATAAGTCATTTTGTGACTCTTTGTAAAGACTTTTTGCCATTGTGAGAATCAAGAGCACATAATTTCGAATTTGTGTCTTCTCCTCTCTGTAGATTCTTCCTTGTGAGCTTGCATGTATGTGTGATGCTTGAAAAGAGTGTTTAGGAGTGTGGTCTATCCATGGAAGTGCTTGTTTGTTGTTGGTAGTGTGTGTGCGAAGTGTAAGAAGTGTTGGACCGTAGATAGGTCATTTCCATGGCTTAGTATTTTGCTCATAACTTGAAGCAGGAACGTCAGAATCGAGTGAAAGTACCACCATTGGATGCATCTTCTCGAGATCTTTGAAGTCAACCTTATTTGCTACATTCAGAGTTCGGAGCTAAGAGAAAAGCTCGATTTACTGTTGACTAGTGTTCCAAGTGTCACGACACCATAATCGACCTTTGAAAGCTTGAATGTGATGGATTTATACTTGCTTGCACCTTGTTAGACCTCATATTCATTAACCGTCATTTGGATGCATGTCCTCATACACTCGGCTAGGTTTTGATACTCTTTGGATTGATAATTAAAGCGTGAATCCTCACTATATGCACTTGAAGTGGATTGAGGTATAGTCTCTTTCTCCGCAAGTCCCTAAGTCGATACTCAGGTACACACTTAGTATATGTAAAACGGTTGCATACACTAAGTGAGTGTCTCCAAGAGTGCATAGACTTGGAAGACAACTTAGCGGAAGATCTCAAAACCCCATAAAATTCTACTAAATCAGATGACACAAGGAGCAATGCGACTTCTACTATGAGTAATGTAGAGGAATTGGCAAAGTTAGTAGCCAAAAAATTAGGAGTACATGGACAGAGGAACTACTAGAGCCCCCCCCTTGAGAGTGCCTATGTTAAGAAGATGTACCACGTATGGTGGAGATCATCCTTCTCATGTCTGCACAAGAGGAGGTTTAGGATTGTCTCAACCTTATCCCTACAATAGGCAACCAACCTAGGGACCCAACATGTATTGTCACATTGAGCAAAAGTACACTAACCACAATAGTGAGAACTACCCTTTTAATAGACAACTAAGGCCAGTTGTACCACCTCAGTATAGACCATACAGATATCCTCCTAGGGAACAAGGCATAGAAGTTCCTAGGTATAACCCTTACCCAGGACCACATGTAGCACCTAGACCATATGAACATGGAGGATATGACTGACCACACGTAGTACTAGGAAAACAACCACCCCACCCACAAAACGTAGTAGCAGTAAAGTATACCCAATCAGAGGAAAACCTAGAGAGAGCCATAGTATGAATGACACCTTTGACGAGCTCAAAAATAGCAAAGTAGGGTTTTGATAAGACCCAAGGAGAATATTACTCTTATGATACAAGCCTGATAGAATATGACCAGACCTATGAGCAGTAATACTATGGTTACGAGGGATATGAGAACTCTTATGGACCTGAGTATGCTAATCTCATGTACTGTGCACCTAGAATCCCAACTCCAAATAGGCCACTTGCCCCAATAGGACCATGCTATAGGTGTGGAGGAGATTACTTCATAAGGGAATGCACTTTACCCTATAATTCACCACCCCCCGTGTGTGGGAAGGTCACTGTAACAAATGCGGGAAAGAACACTTGTTTCAAGGTTGTCCAAAGAACCCCAACAAGGTCCCTCCTACTACTCAAATTAATGTGATCAAAGTGATTGAATCTTCGAGAAGTGATAAGGAGTACTTCCAATGAAGGCTATCACTCGAGCCCAAGCCAAGAAGAATGTGGTAAAAACAATGCTATACGAGCCAGAGATGGAGGCAAAATTAGACCCTAAGGTTCAAGTGGTTGAGGACTCACAGGAACTAGAATAGAATGAGAAAACGAGAAAAACTCAAAGATGGAAAGCAAGGTGAAAAAACTTAAAAAAAAAATGGAATAAGAAAAAGATTGAGGAAGAAAGGAATGTCAAAAAAGAAACAAAAGAAGATAGTCACGAAATGTCACAAGGAAAATCTCATCAGACAACCAAGGAATCCAAGTCAGTATGGGCAAGATCAATTTTACCTGATCCCATGCCAGAAGACCTCAACATGTGGTTGAAAGCCTATCAATCTAGAATAGAGACAGTTGCTAGTGTAGAGCAACATGAAAAAAGTTATCCAAGAGGAGAGTTGGAGAAGGGAATATTGGAAATGTGTAGGAAGCTAATAGATATAGCTCAAGCCACACTCGAAGATACTATCCCAACCCTCCTCAAGATGAGAACAACAAAAAAAAATTCAAGGAATGTTTGGAAACAAACAACCAAAAAGCGGTAAAGGAACAAGAAGAGGAAAAAAAGAAGGAAGACATTCGGAGTAACAAGGAGGAACAAGTGTCAATAATTCCAGAATTAGAGGCAAATTGGCCACATGACCTATGGGCCAATATTTAGAAGGAACGAGTTGAAGGTAGAAATGGAAGAGTCAGTCAAAAAGAGTAAAAGAGTAGAGGCTCCCCCAACCATCCAAATCCCAATAGATAAAGTTGGTGAATTTAGTGAAGGAGATGAAGGAAATACGTATCTACCCATCACTTTTAATGAATATATGACCAAAGCAATCTTAGACACTAGAGCAGCTGTAGGCATAGCCACTAAAGAGATTTGGGAAAAATGGGGAAAGCCAGCCCTATGACCCACATGAATGAAACTCCAACTAGCAGATGGTCATGTCCAGAGACCACTAGGAATCCTAGAAAAGGTTATTCTGACCACATGTGGAGTGGAATTTGAACATACTTTGGCCATCTATCAGTTCAAAAAGCGAGCAATTATGAAATGATCTTGGGAAGACCATTCATGAGACAATTCACAATTGTGCAAGATTGGGGAAGAGATATGTTGTATGTACAACATCAAGGCATGATCACAAAGATAAATTTACATACCTTCGCATATAGAGATGTACCCCCATTACAATGGAACTCAGTCCACAAAGAGATAGATGATCTAGCCATTCGTAGCATAGGATCTAGTGACCAATCATGGATGAATGAAGATGTCCAGCTATGGATGTGTGAGGAAGCGAAAAGAGAGGAAAAGAAAGCATAATTGTGGCCAATAGGACACAAGAATTATAGACCCATGGATGAACCAACATACATGGATCAAATATTCTCGACAAAGCATTTGAACTACACAGATGGATGGAGATATTAGCCACTTTAGATGTGTCTATAAATGAGGAAGTGTTGACCATGAATGAATGCATAGATGGGGAAGGATATGACATGAATATTTAAATGGTAATTCTTCAAGAAATGGAAGATGGTGAACTATTGGAAAAGCAATGGAGAGAGGATTACGAGAGTATTGAAATGGAACTAGAATTTGATTCGGAAGATCAATACTTACAAGAGATTACACCCGATGAGGATGTAGAGAAACCAAGAGTATTCACCATAGAAAAGCACCAAGAGAAACAAGACAATGAATAATTTCAAGTAGATCAACCTCTTGATCAGTTTGAGGTTCCAGAACACTTCAAATGATATGAAACAGAAGAACAAAAAATAGAAATTCAAATGCCAAAAAGAGAAGCCTAGGAAGGAGAGGCCTATGACAATAAAGAACAAACCATGAAGGTGACAGTAACCATGGAAGAGGAAGAGGAGAGATGTACCTACATAAGGAAAGATGTATCACAAGAATAGGAATGAGACTTGATAGAATTAATAAGAGAATATAGAGACGTATTCGCATGGACCTACAAAAACCTCAAGGGAGTGGACCGTTCTATTTGCTCCCATAGAATTCCAATGACCCTTGATGCGAAACCCTCGAAACAAAGACCCTACATGTATAATGATGTATATTCTATTGGTGCATTTTTATCCAAGCCTAATGCTTGATCACTCATCATTTGTTATGTATATTCTCAATGAGAGAGGCCATAAAAGAAAACTCTTGTAAAAGTCATTACTTGAAAAGTAACTACATAAAAAAGGCAAAAGTAAAATGAGAAAGTCATGGCCTTGTTTGGCAAAAATCACGAGTCTAGTTAGGAGATATTGATTAGCCAAAGATTCCCCTAACTTGAGGGAACATTTAGATAGCATCGTTCCAAAGTTTGAATTTAAAATCTCTTATATATACACATGGGAATAGTCATGGAATGTAGAGCACTTCAAGCTACATTCTGAGGAGACTCTGATCAAGTATCAAGCCATTTTTGAAGCATACATTGTGATCCTCCTTCCCAAGCTTCATGCCCACTTAATTCATGTATCATATGTGCAATATAGCTTGAGTTGCAAGACATATCTTGGAGTTTTCTTCATCTACTGCTATAGGTCTATACTCATATTTTTAGTCAAATTTGATCATTGATTTCTCTGTGTATACTTAATATTTTGTAGTGATTTAAATTGGTATAGGTATAAGGATAAGTCTATTTGCATCGTATCTATTTTCATCATATTTGCTTCATTAATCTCTGAGCTACATTCATTTGAACTTACCTATGTATTCAAGCAGATGAGTCCTAAAAAGTAGGGATGACACCCCCAGTTTGCTAAACTCGTTTTTCTCAGTATGGTTCATCAAAATTCATCATATATCTAATTAGAGATGTGTAAAATATATTTGGTCAATTCCCAACAGGCTATGAGCTCTGAGTGAAATTCCAGAGTGCATCTCATCCCAAAATAGAAAGTTTTTAGTCATCTGTTTGTATTAAGTTGTTTGTTTTGATGTATCAATTTGAGATTGATGTTCCAAAGCACTAAGGTGATTTATATGCATCCTTGGGAAGATCAAGGTGTCTCATTATCTCAGAAGCTATATTGGCAGATGTAGAGCAGGTTTTTGCAACATCAGGCACATCTTTGGAGGTATCCAACATCTCTTCTCATAGTGGTATCAGAGAACAATTAAATCAACATGGGAGATGGTCTTCCTTCCACCATTGACAAATAGATAGAAAAAACTATTCAGCTTGGTCTCTAAGGATGGAGGCCTACCTTCAAGGGAGATATCTATATGGATACATATGTGAAGATGAAGTAAAGGGCAACCATCATATGAAGAACAAGAAAGGCTTGCAACTTGGTGTTCAAAGGATGCACTAGTCAGGTCCTATATCTTAAACATAATCTCTGATTTTCTTTTACCTCATGTAAAAGGATGCAAGACCTCACCCAAAATGCACTTGCTGCCTTCTTCTCTTCAAACACTAGAGTAAGGAAGAACATGCTATGCATGGAGTTCATTACCTTGAAGAAAAGTCCCAAGCAAAGTGTGATTGATTGTGTCACCAAGATGAAGGAGATCTTTAATAAGTAGGGAAGCATTGGATAAGGGATTGAAGAAGAGAAAATTGTAAGGCAAATCATCAATGGCATCAAAGATCATGACAAGTGGAAATCATTCACAACTGCCATGGACCTATACATGGATATGCAAGTGCCTGATATCAATACTATTACGGGCCAACTCTTCACATATGAAGCAAAGATAAACAAGAATGGTGAATCCTCAAGAGGTAATCAATCTTTTGCCTTATACTTTGATAAAGTTAAAGCTAAGGATAAGTCAAACTCTAAGAAAAATGAAGATGAAGGTAGCTCCTTCCAAGCCAACTTCACAGGTAGAAGAAGATCTAGAGGAAGAGGCAAAGGAGTAAAGCAATGCATGGGGAGACCCCAAGCATCTCAACCTTGCAATATATATGGCTACTCTAATCACACTACTGAGGAGTGTTACAAGAACCCAAGGAATTCCATAGGAAGAGGATTCAATAGAGGTGGCTATGGATCTAATAGAGGCAGATACAATGGAGGATGCAATAACTACTACAACAATAATAACAACCATAAAAATGGATATAGAGGAAGGAAGGATTACAATAACTACCCTGAAGACCAAGGCCAAGAGGGCTCTCTACTTCACATGAACCTATCGTATGATGACCATATTTTCTATATTGATTCAGGGTGCTCAAATCATGTATCAGGAAATGTCGCATTGCTCTCTGACTTAGAAGATCCCAAGAACAAACATGAAGTGTAAACAGGTGATGATATAGACATTTAGTGGAGAAAGTAGGTAATGTCAAAACATCAGATGGCAATATGAATCTTCTAAGTAAAGTATTGCATGTACCTACACTAACCAAAAACTTGATAAGTGTTGGACAAATTGTGGAGAAAGGATTGCAGGTTAGGTTTACAAGACATGGAGCATATGTGGAAGACCCCATGCAAGGATTTAGAAGGATTGCCAAAGGAGATAAGACAGGAAGAATCTTCACTTTTGAAGTGGAGGACACCAAGAACTTAACATTATTTAGCTATGGATCTCAAACACCTGTGGATTGCCCAACATCACAAAACAACATATGGTCCACAAGTGTGGAGCTTGTCAATTTGCCAAGGCACATAGACAACCTTTCAACAAGAAAGGCTATATCCATCAGGAGCTATTGGATCTTGTACACACAGATGTGTGGGATCCAAGCAAAGAACCTTCCATTTCAAGTTCAAGATATTATGTATCTTTTATTGATGATTGTATTAGGTGGAAAATTCTTTACTTTATGAAGCATAAGGATGAAGTCTTCAATTGTTTCAAAAGGTATCTTGCTCTTGTAAAAAACCAAACAGGTAAATGTCTCAAGAAACTCAGATCAAATGGTGGTGGAGAATATTTCTCAACTGAATTCAATGCTTTCCTACAAGAAAGAGGCATCAAAAGGGAGGTAACAACCAGCGATACACCTAAACTCAATGGAGTAGTAGAAAGAAGAAACGGGACTATAGTAGAAGCAACCAGATCTATGCTAAATAAAAAAAATCTACCAAATTATCTTTGGGTAGAGGCTGTATCAACAGCCACATACCTTATAAATAGACTTCCATCAAAGTCTTTAGAAGGTATGACTCCTTATGAAGTGTGGAATGGAAGAAGACCAAGTATAGAGCATTGCAAAATCTTTGGATGTCTAGCTTATGCTCACATACCTTGTCAAGTAAGAGGGAAATTGGATCCCAAGGCAGAAAAGTGTGTCTTTGTTGGATATGATCAAAATCAAAAGGGATACACATTGTATAATCCCACTAACAAAGGCTTCTTAGTTAGTAGGGATGTATTCTTTGATGAAAATAAATCTTGGTTTGATGATGCCAAGAAAGTGAAGCTACCCTATGACTTGGAAGAAGATTTTCCATCTCTTCCAACAAAGGAACCAAAGCGTCTTGAAGATAGTGACTCTGAAGATGACTTGACAGAGTTGGAGAATCTGAAGCTATGGAAGAACAAAGGAAAATCTAAGGTGCAAGACCTAGCACAAGGCTTAGAAAGCTCTCTTCAACCAATCAGAAGATCATTGAGAGAGAAGAGGAAACCAGAGAGATATGGATTTGATACCTCTTTGGTCACAAAGCATTCAATCTATATGGCTAAGAACTCCAACAATGAAGAACCAATATCTTATGAAGAAGTTCAAAGCAAGAAGGAATGGAGAGAAGAAATGGATGAAGAAATGAAAGCTCTCATGGACAATGACACATGGGAACTTAATGAAGGTAATTGGATCAAAGGTGGATTTATAAGGTAAAAAAAACCTAGATGGTAGTATTAATATATACAAGGCAAGGTTAGTAGTGATGGGCTTTGCACAAACACATGGGATAGATTATGAAGAAACCTTTTCACCTTTTGCTAAAATGCCTACCATTAGAGTACTTGTTAGCATTGCTTCATCTAGGAATCAGAAGCTATACCAACTAGATGTAAAAAATGCATTTCTCAATGGATGGATCTCAGAAGAAGTTTACATGGCACAACCACTAGGTTATGGAGATGCACATCATCCCAATTGTGTGTGCAAATTGAGGAAGGCTCTGTATGGATTGAAGCAAGCTCCAAGAGCTTGGAATCACAGATTAGTAACTTACTTGCAAGATCAAGGTTTCAGAGCTAGTAAAGTAGATACATCATTATTCATCAAGAAGAATGGATCAGAATTTATATATCTCTGTGTGTATGTTGATGACATCATAATTACATGGAATGACATCAATGGAATTAAACAAGTAAAGGTTGGAATGAAGGATCAATTCAAGATCAGTGATCTTGGACCTCTCACTTATTTTCTTGGACTTGAATTTGTCTATACAGATTTTGGTATCTATATCACTCAAAGGAAGTATGTACATGACATGCTTTCTAAGTTTAAAATGGAAAATACTAAGTGTATAGGTACACCCATGGAGTTGAACCATCAGCTAAGTGCTTATGAGGAAGAACCTATTGAAGATATCACAAGCTATCAAAGCTTGGTAGAAGCTTGAACTATGCAACTCTCACAAGGGTGGACATATGCTATAGTATTAGCATACTTAGTCAATTTATGCACAAACCAAGGAATCCACACATGGACGCAACCAAGAGAGTACTCAAATACTTGAAGGGTACCATCAATGAAGGGTTTTTCTACCCCTTCACATCAAAAATTGATCTCAAAATCTATTCAGATTGGGCTAGATCAAAGGATGATAGGAAGAGTACATCAGGTTATTTGTCTTTTGCAAGTTTGACGGTAATCTCATGGTCTTCAAAGAAGCAACTAACTATTGCTCTATCATCTATTGAGGCTAAATATAGAGGATTGGCGAATGCAACACAAGAAGCAATGTGGCTAAAGTGTCTATACTCAGATTTGGGGTTACATACTCTAACTCCTCACATCTTTGGTGATAACACAAGATCACTCCACTTAGTAGCTAATCTAGTTTACCATGCTAGAACAAAGCATATTGAAGTCCATTATTACTATGTAAGAGAGAAGTTGTTGAGCCAGGACATTCAATTGTCCCATGTATCTAGTAATCTTCAATGTGTAGATATGTTGACTAAACCATTGGATGGTATCAAGTTAATCAGGTTCAAAGGCATGATTGGATTACTAGAAATCAAGGAAGAATGAAGACTCAATCATGCTAGGCTTGAGGGGGAGTTGTTGGTGCATTTTTTATCCAAGGCTAGTGCTTAATCACTCATCATTTGTTATGTATACTCTCAATTAGAGAATCCAAAAAACAAACTCTTATAAAAGTCATTACTTGAAAAGTAACTACCTAAAAAAGGAAAAAGTAAAGTGATAAAGTCGTGGCCTTGTTTGGCATGAATCAAGAGTCCAGTTAGGAGAGATTGATTAGCCAAAGATTCCCCTAGCTTGAGGGAATATTTAGGTAGCATCCCTCCAAAGTTTGAATTCAAAATATCTTATATATACACATGAGAATAGTCACGGAATGTAGAGCACTTCAAGCTACATTTTGAGGAGACTCTGATCAAGTATCAAGCCATTGTTGAAGCAGACATTGCGATCCTCCTTTCCAAGCTTCATGGCCACTTAACTCATGTATCATATGTGCAATACAGATTGATTTGCAAGACACACCTTGGAGTTTTCTTCATCTGCTGCTACAGGTCTATATTCATATTTTGAGTCAACTTTGATCATCGTTTTCTCTGTGTATATTTAATCTTTTGCAGTGATTTAAATTGATATAGTTAAAGTGATAAGTCTATTTGCATTATATCAATTTCCATCATATTTGGTTCATTAATCTCTGAACTACATTCATTTGAAGTTACCTATGTATTCAGGCAAATGAGTCCTAAAAAGTCGAGATGACACCCCTAGTTTGCTAAACTCATTTATCTCAGTATGGTTAATCAAAATTCATCAAATTTGCTACATTAGATTCATTATATATCTGATTAGAGATGTTCAAAATATCTCTGGTCAATTCCCAGCAGGCTATGAGCTCTAAGTGAAATTCCAGAGTGCATCTCATCCCAATAACAAGTTTTGAGTAATCTATTTTGTATTAAGTTGTCTATTTTGATGTCTCAATTTGAGATTGATGTTCCAAAGTACTAAGGTGGTTTATATGGGTCCTTAGAAAGCTCAAGGTGTCTACTCGTTATCCCTAAAGCTATATCGACAAGTGTAGAGCAGGTTTTTGCAACAGCAGGCACATCTTTGGAGCTTTCCGCCATCTCTTCTCACATATTCTGCTAAAATTAAAGAGGAAATCGAGAAACTGTTAGCTATAGGATTCATCTATGAGATCAAGCACATAGAATGGGTATCACCTTTGGTAGTAGTACCCAAAAAGAGTGGCAAACTTAGGGTGTGCATTAATTTGGAAAAAGTGAATGCAACTACAATGTGGTTAGAGAGACCTCATACAAGACCTCGAAGAGCTGAGCTTTATGCCATATCAAGGTGTGGTTTTAAGGCACACATATGTATCAGTAGGTCGATTGTGTTGTAAAATCAATATACTTTCATTTTCATGATCATTTGAGTTCATATTTCCATGTTCTTGTGAAGTGTACTACTCACTGCCATATCTCTCAATTTTCTCAGTCAGATTTCAGAGATGGTTTCTCTGAGCTTGGTGCATCATTTTCAGTGCTTTAACTTGGTAAAGTTAGCTCTGTAAGTGTACTATATGCTCACCAATGTTCATTTCATTTGGGTGTTTTAATCTTCAGTTATGTTCAGTTGAAGTCAACCCTGTCTGTTCATTTTCACTTCTCTGTCAAGTACCCAACTTTTTACTCATATTGTCAAAGCTGTTTTGCAGTATGTACGTACTCAAATTCAATCATTTAATTTTTCTTTGATTCAATCTTGAGTTATGTTCATTTTTCTGCTCATGAGTCTCATTACTGTAGTAGCCCGTGAAAATCGGGATGATGTCATCACTTTTGTTAAACATCATTCTCAGTGTGTGGTTAATTATTTTTTATGAGATTACTCTTGAAATTTAGCTCTTTAAGTTAAATAGACTTCCCCAAAAGGAATTAAGCTAATTGCTGCTGTGCTCAAAGAATTATGCAAAACACTAGACAAGTGTATGAACCAAAATAGCAAGTTCTTCACCTCAGAGCTAACTCCAACTTATCTGTTTTGATCTATCTTTTTGAGAGTGATCTTCCAAGGTACATAGGGTGTTTAATACATCCATTGGCAAGATAAAAGGGCCCAACACATACTCCTGGAGTTCATTTGGCTGGTGTAGATCAAGGATTTTGCAACACCTCTTCATCTTCAAGCACATACCTATCCATCTCTTCACAGTGGTATCAGAGCAAGGATGGCAGATGGATTTCTTTCATCAATTGACAAATTGGACAGAGGTAACTACTCAGCTTGGTCATTAAGGATGGAAGCTTATCTCCAAGTTAGAAGTTTATATGGTTATGTGGCTGGAGATGAAGTTATGCCAAGTTTCAAGAACAAAAGTGAACCAACACAAGAAGAGCAAGAAAGATTGAGCACATGGTGCTCCAAGGATGCACTTGCAAGCTCTTATCTCCTCAACTCTATCTCAGATTTTTTGTTGCCTCACATTAGAAGTTTTAAGACATCTCAGGAATTCTGGGATGCACTTGAAGCTTTCTTCTCTTCAAGTACTAAAGCTAGGAAGCATCAACTATGGATGGATTTCACAACTCTCAAGAAGGCTCCCCAACAAAATGTGACTGATTTTGTCACAAAGCTCAAGGACATAGCAGATCAGTTGGGAAGCATTGGAGAGGTAATAGATGAAGAGAAAATTGTAAGGCAGGTCATCAATGGATTGAAAGCAGATGACAAGTGGGAAGCATTCACCACAACTATGGATTTGTACATGGACATGCATGTACGTGATTTCAATACATTCATTGGACAATTACTCACTCAAGAGGCAAAGCTTATCAAAAATGGAGAAAGCTCTAAAGGTAATCAATCTTCAGCTTTATACACTGATAAAAGCAAGTCCAAAGATAAAAAAGGAAAGGCAAAGAAAGTTGATGATGAAGCAAGTACATATCAAGTTAACTATGCAGGTAGAGGAAGACATGGTAGAGGTAGAGGAAGAGGAGGTAGACAAGGTATGGGGAGATCCCAAGACTCCACCCCATGTTCTATTTGTGGACTAACTAATCATACAACTGAAAATTGCTTTAGGAATTCCAGGAATCAAAGAGGAAGAAGATACAATAGAGGAAGTTATGGCTACTCAAGAGGAAGGTTCAACAACTACCATGGCAATTACAACAACTACAATCATTCAAACTATCAAGAAGGCTACAAAGGAAGGAGAGACTTCAATAACTACACAGAAGACTCAAACAAAGAGGAATCATTATTGATCATGAACAGGGCTATGCCACAAGGTAAATCTGATGAGCATGTTTTCTACATAGATTCAGGTTGCTCCAATCATGTGGCAAGAAATGTAGCTCTCCTATCAGATTTGGAAGATCCAAGGAACAAGCATGAGGTACAAACAAGAGATGACACAAGACATCCTGTGGAGAAAATAGGCAATGCCAAAGCACCTGATGGAAACATCAACCTATTCAGTAAGGTACTCTATGTCCCTACCATTACAAAGAATTTGATAAGTGTTGGGCACATAGTAGAGAATGGATTGCAAGTCAGGTTCACAAGAGGAGGAGCATATGTGGAAGACCCTAGCCAAGGGTTCAAAAGAATAGCAAAGGGAGAAAAGACAGGTAGACTATTCACCTTTGAGTTGCAAGAAACAAGGAACATAGCTCTCTTCAATTATGGTAATCAAACACTCATAGAACTAGAGGTATGGGACAAGAGATTGGCACATATTGGTGAAAGATCATTAAAGCAAATTTGCAGGGACCAAAGTGTACTTGGACTCCCTAACTTGTCAAAACAACACATGATTTATAAGTGTAGTGCATGTCAATTTGGAAAGTCTCACAGGTTACCATTCATGAAGAAAGGTTATATGCATGGAGATATCTTGGACTTGGTTCATACAGATGTATGGGGATCTAGCAAGAATGCTTCAATATCTGGATCAAGGTATTATGTCTCCTTTATTGATGATTGCAGTAGATGGACTATCCTATTCTTTATGAAACACAAAGATGAAGTTTTTTCATGCTTTAAAAGATATTTAGCTCTTGTGGAAAATAAAACAGGTAAATTACTAAAAAGGCTAAGGTCAGATGGAGGGGAAGAGCACTTCTCCCATGAATTTTACTCTTTTCTTCAAGAAAGAGGAATCAAAATAGAGGTAACTACAAGATACACTCCTGAGCAAAATGGAGTGGCAGAAAGAAGGAATAGGACAATTGTTGAAGTTGCAAGGTCTTTGTTGAATGAAAAGCATTTACCTAATTACTTATGGGCTGAGGCTGTATCCACAACCACTTACTTGATTAACAGGTTGCCTTCAAAATCCCTTGATGGGATGACTCCATATGAGGCTTGGAATGGAAGAAGACCAAGCTTAGATCATTGTAAAATTTTTGGTTGCATTGCTTATGCTCATGTTCCTTCACAAGTTAGAGGCAAGATGGATCCAAAGGCAGAAAGGTGCATATTCATTGGATATGATAACAATCAAAAGGGCTACAGGTTATACAACCCTACCAACAAAGGATTCTTGGTAAGCAGAGATGTAGTTTTTGATGAGAACAATTCATGGTATGAAGATTCATGCAAGAAGGTCAATTTACCATATGATCTTGAAGAAGATTTTCCAAAGCTTGGTAGAGAACAACCAAAGATTGAAGAACAAGACACCTCAGAGGATGATGAAGAATCTCAGATGGAAAAGATCAAAGCATGGAAGTCTAAAGGTAAAGCAAGATTGCAGGAACTTGGACATGAGGCAGAATCATCACATCATGGCCTAAGAAGATCTATGAGGGAAAAGAAAAAACTAGAAAGGTATGGGTTTGACACCTCATTAGTAACTAAACATTCTATCTACATAGCACAAGACATAAACCAAGAGGAGCCATCATCATTTGAAGAGACCAAAGCAAAAATAGAATGGAAGCATGCAATGAAGGAAGAAATTGAAGCACTTGAGGAAAACAACACTTGGGATTTGGTGCCTAAGACTTCATCTATGAAGGTAATAGGCTCAAGATGGGTCTACAAGCTCAAGAAGAATTTTTATGGTTCCGTAAACAGGTATAAGGCAAGACTTGTAGCAAAAGGCTTTGCAAACTCAAGGAGTTGATTATGAAGAAACTTTTTCTCCTGTAGCTAAGATGCCTACAATTAGAGTGTTACTTAGTATTGCTTCTTCCAAGAATTGGAAGATACTTCAACTAGATGTAAAGAATGCATTCTTGAATAGTTGGATAACAGAAGAGGTATATATGGCACAACCACTTGGTTTTGAGAATCAAGTTTATCCTGATTATGTGTGTAAACTTAACAAAGCATTGTATGGTCTCAAGCAAGTACCAAGAGCTTGGAATTTCAGGCTTGTTTCATTCTTGCAAGACAAAGCCTTTCAGCCAAGCAAGGCAGATCATTAGATAGCAAGTAGTTCCCCAGAAGTCCCAAACCACTAGAAGTGGTACTTAGAGTCCAATGGTTCATATCACGTGGTAGTGTATCAAAGATTATTAGCTTTAGAATCTAAAAGGCATTAGTACATGCTTGAAATTGAGTTGGGGAAAGATCTCTAAAATCCCATGGATAAGTAAATAAGCTTTCGATAGTTCAAGAGATATTAAAGATAAAGAATAAGTCTTTAATTTTGTCCCAAGGTCAACAAGACTTGATCAAGCCTGCTAAGGTTTATCCGTGATTGGAAATACTTTGAAATTTTCCCAAGTATTGGCAATCAAATTCCTTTTGGGAAATTTTCACTCAAGTTCCATTTATCCAATGGAAAAGTGTGAAAAGAGTAAGTTGTTCCAAGTGTGAATAGAGTGAAATATTCCAAGTATGTAGTCTGTGATCGTGTCGACAGTAATTAAGTTTGTGGAAGATACAATATAAAGTTTACCTATCCTTAAAGGGATTTTGTACAATCCAAAAAGCATGAGCGGATGCTTAGAATTAAGCAGTAGAGAGATTCCTATAAAGTCTCGGTTGGGGTAGGTACCTAAAACACCAGTAAGAAAGGAATCTAAAGACAAGAGGTAAAAACCTCTTGTCACTACAAATCGGTCAAGAGTAAACCAATTGGAATTGAAATTGTGAAAATTCAAGTACTTGGAATTATAATGGGTTTTGTTTGAAAACCCAAGAAAAGAAGAATTGATAATCTATCCATTGGTTTTCAAGTTCCCAAAGGAAAGCACAAGATCATGAAACGATCATGTGAAGGAATCCAAACCTAGAATATCAAGTTAGAGGTAATGCCTAAAACTTCAAAATTCTTTTAAAGAGTTGAAGGGAAAAGGTACTCTATCAAGATATGTTTAGATTTTAGGATAAGTATCACCCCCACATTAATGTGAATATAAAATAGGGTGGTATGGGACACCAGATTTTATACTCAGATTGATGTAGGAAAGATTGTATGGGACATCATACCATGGGATGATAATTATCATTTAGTCCGAGAATGGATTTTGAAGTTAAATTTGATCTGCAAGGGAGTTAAAACTTCCAAAAAGAAGTTTAAATTCAAGGAGGATAATATAATGATCTCAAGATACTTCAAGATCAAGTAAGCAGAAGATATGAAGTTGGTAACTTTGAAGATCTTCTTTATCAAATAAAGAATTGTTCTTATTTGAATTATGAAACACTTTCAGATTAAGCATTGTTGATTAGAAACATTTGCTAAATTTTTAAAGAAGGACTTTGACATTGAAAAGACCCTTTCAACTAAGAAATAGATTGATTAAGTCAAGCATCAAGTTCCTAGTGTAACTTGGTAAATTCAATCCTTTGACTCAAAGCAATGCCCAAGAATTGCATTCTTAATAAATAATCATAAAGATTGAATATAGGCATGAACTTAGTCTCAAGTGAAGCAATATTTGAGTAAAAAATCATCAATAGGACCTCAGTGGGTCGACACACTAATGTTGGATACCATACTAGTATCTTGTGGTTGGATGATGTTTTAGATTTACTCTATCAATCTTTTTGAGAATCAAGTTAATTTCTCTTAAAAGACATAAAAAAAATGCTTCAGTACCTTTGTTAGAGTTTGAGGTCTATGAAAGATAAGTAACCCGTTAGGGCAATATGCGTATATACAAGCCTGGGGAAAAAAAAGAGGGAAAAAAATGCCCCAACGGTCCTAGTGTGTTCACACATATCACTACCTAAATATATCAACAAATCCCCCCAAGGAGTGATGTGGTAAACAAGGAGCTAGCACTCATGTATAAGGAAGTGCTAAGCTATGTGGAATCAATCCACAAAAGGAAGTAAGCCCAAAGCTTTGCAGAAAGCTTCAAAATTCTCCCTAGGCAAAGCCTTCATGAAAAGGTATGCAATGTTCTCCTGTGTGGGCACATATGCCAAGCTGATCTGTGCAGCAGAGAACCTCTCCCTGACATAATGATAATGCACCTCAAGTTGCTTAGTTTGAGGATGGAACACAAAGTTTCTCACAACTTCCAATGTGCTCTGACTGTCAGTGAAGATGATGATTGCAGAAGACTGACTAGCACCCAAACCAACCATGAGACGTCTGAACCACACACACACACTCAACAGTCACTGTAAAAGCTACCCTGTACTCAGCCTCATAACTGGAAGTGGCCATAGTAGGTTGCTTCTTGTTCAACCAAGATATACATGAGCTACCAAGCATGAAGCAAAAGCCATTAGTGGACACATGAGTGTCATAGAAGAGGTATTTCACACCAATGTATGGTGCCATATACACCTCAGGAAAATGGTGTTGTTGAGCATAAAAATAGAAGTCTTCTTGAAATGGCATGATGTATGGTTAAAAGAAAGCACCTTCTTAATAAGTTTTGGATGGAAGCAGTCATGTGTGCAAACTATGTGTTGAAATTCATTGCTATCTACAAAAGCATTGACATTCATTACTCCTTATGAGGCTTGGAATGGACATAAGCCTATGGTTAGTCATATGCACATGTTTGGTTGTTTGGCATATGCTCTTGTGCCATCACAAGAATGTCACACACTTGATGACAAAGCAAAGAAATGTATATTTATTGGTTATAGTGCTAAAATGAAGAGATATTGTTTGTACCATCCATTGATGAATACAATTATTGTGAGTCAAGATGTAGTATTTGTTGAAAGTTCAATTTTCCCTATACTTGAATGCAAAAAACTATCAATAGTTAGCTCACAAGATGTGTTCAATACACTCATGTCTTTGTTTTAAAATGGTGCGGTTGACTATGGCCATGTAGACCAGCCAAGTGAGTCTCAAACGGCTAAAAAATTCCAACACAATAGAGATGAAAATGCAGAGAATTTTCAGCCAAAGGCAGCTGAATTTTTTTAGCAAAAAATTATCGAAACTATTGGAAATTTACACCCACATATGGCTAAACATTTGCATCAAAATATGGCTGAAAATGAGCATGAAATTCATCCCATGCATGATATACATGTTGATGATGTATTACATAATGAATGCATGTCTATCAAGAGTGCACAAACTATGCCAAAATGGTTGAAGAATACTTTGAAGGAGAGCAAATTGAGTGCACCTTTACTTGGTAGAACAAGATCAAGCTCTCACCATGCATCAAATAATTTTGTGGATTATTTTCTTATTGCAACAACATGTAATGAAGGGACACTTACTTTTGAAGATGCATGTGATGATCCACAATGGATGAGTGATATGCAACCAGAAATGGATTCCGTACATAGGAATGGTACTTGGGAGTTATCATTAGGGAAAAAAATGACCCTGCATGGGCCTTTCGGATTAAGGAGTGATTAGTGATGGACCAATGAGAGGAGGGTGGTGGACACAGTCTATAGCCTATAAATCACTAGGCTGAAGGAGGATGAGGGGACATGATTCCCCTATGTTCAAGTTTTGCCTCTAGAGAGAGAAAGGAATCTCGTAACTTACCTGGGCCCAAAAATTCAAAAATTGGAGAAAATTATAAAACTCATCATAGCACCATTTAATGGCCCCCCAACCAGTTTTTAGGATCAAAAGTGTTATTTTTGACTCATAAATCAAAATCCATGCATGAACTGACCTGAAAAAAGTGACTTTTTCAAAAATAACTCAAATACAACTTTCTCCCTCCAAAACCTCACATTTTCATACCTAGGTCCCAAAAAATCATCTCTTTCCACTAGTTTCTCTCCCTAGCACACCATTGTAGCTCTTGTGTCTCCATTTCTTTCTCTGTGCATCTTCTTCTTTGAATTCTTACTGTCACTTCCATAGCCTGAACTCCAATGGAGAAACCTAAATCTTATAGACATCCAAAAGACGAGGTTATTGCGATAAAATGTCACAATATCAAGGCTATAAAAGGAATTTGGTTAGGACATGAGTTCTGCAAAGGTGCATGGGTGTACATGCAACCCTCTAGTGTTGGCCCTCATCGTGTAAGAGATTATAAAAACATGGATCTTCACTGGAAAGGGAAGTTATAAGGGTTCAAAAAGCTAAAAAAATGGTGAAATTGTTGCCATTGTACAACATGTTTTCACAATGAAACTGTAAGTATTATTGGAAAGGTCAATTTGGCTCATGTTCCCACACAAGATAATATGGTAGACCTTTTCACAAAGGCTCTACCTAAGGAGAAGTTTGAAGATTTTCTCAAAGATTTGGGTTGACTTCCTTTTGTGGATTGATCTCTTTCCATATAGCTTGGCACCTCCTCATACATCAGTGTCAACTCCTTGTTCACCGCATCACTTCCAAAAGGGATTTTTTGATATATTTCAGCACTAATGATTGTGAACACACTTAGGACCATTGGAGCACTGTTTTCCCTTCTTAGGAGGTCCGCCCCCCCGACTAGTTTACATGTGTATAACACTAATGGGTTACTTATCTTTTAACATTCACTTGGTAATACATTATGTGTTGTGTTGTGCTCCAAGCTTCTTCTTCTTCTTCTTTCTTATGTTGTTTCTGTGCTTCCATAGACCTTAAACTCCAATAGGCTTCTATCTGGAGAAGGGTGGATGAGGAATTCAATTATGCTAGTGGGAATAATCCCATATAAGATATGGAATACCTCAAATAAGCCTTCAAAAGGGTAGATGTGAGTTACATTATGCATGTTTCTTGGATTAGAAGAGGAATTTGATATGCTCAAAATGGATGTGAAGACCACTTCCTTGCATGGCAATCGTATAGATGAGATCTATATTGAACGACTAGAGGTTTATATAGTTCCTAACAAAGTGATTGTAGTATTTGAACTCAAGAAGGGCTTGTACAAAGCAAAGAATTATGTCTCTTGAAGAAAAAGTTGAGTTTGAATTTCGACATTAAAGATTTGGGAGATGTTATACTTGGTATGTGAATTACTCATGACAAGAGTAAGAGATGCATATACTTTTCTTATAGTGAGTACATAATGAAAGTGCTTCACGAAGTCAATATGCATGGTGGAAAGGAATGGAGTACACCATTTCCTACATATGTGAAGCCAAGCAAGGATGATGTTCCCTATTAAAAGTTGTGTTTTCTAGGGCAAGGTCAGGCATATATTTTTCACTAAATAGCTGCATTTGAAGGATTTTGAACCTTAGGAAAGTCAAATCACATGTTTGAAGGTGTAACCTTATCCAAATGAGGCATTGAACCACCAAAAGGTACCCCAATGAAGAGACTCAAAGTCGCAAGGTAGCTGAAGAGACAAGGAGGGCATGTGAAGAGACATGGAGGACATATGAAGAGTCATGGAAGGCTCTCATGGCTATTTAAGCACCATCCTAGCTCATTCCAAGTGTTTGTAGATGGTAGCAAGTCAAGGTGGTAGTTATACATGTGCTATTGAGCCATTGTCTATCATAGGAGTTCATATTCTATTGTATATCTCTCCTACCTTTCCAAAGGGTGCTAAATTTCTATAACAACCTCTTAGGACTTCCTTTTCTCTATGTAGGAAGCTCCATTTTCAAATTTCGTATACTTTTTAGAATGCTTATAAAGTGAGGATTTCATATCCAAAAGGGGTTTGCCGAATTCTTCTTGTACTATGAGTTATAATTGTTTCTTTCTTTACTAGTCTATCTCAAAACCTAAAAGGAAAAATAGTATGTCTTGTGTGAATATGTTTACTAGTCTACATGTGTCCAACTCCAATGATTCCATAGCTCATTTGAAAGCTCTTAGTGTCTAGTTTATGTGTCTAAAAGGGTCTATCAATTAAATTTTGAAATTGTGAGTTACATCAATTTTAGTGAGTACTAGTTTGAGAGTAGTTAGGTGTTGGGTAGGGTCCAAGCCTCTTGTTGTGCATTTAGAGGAGAAATCACCCATGAGTGGTATCAAGGCATCTTGAGTCATCAACCTCAGTGCAAGAATAGTTAACGTGAAGCAAGACAACAAGGTGAAGTACTTGAAGGCTACATCAAGGGGGAGCATCTAGAGGAGTGCTCACCATCAAAGGAGTAAAGCTATCTATGAATTCTACAGAGGTAACACACACCTAATTTTATAAGGATGATAATTCCAATGCTATTGGGAAGCATGAGAAGGATAACTACCAGCCTTGAAGGTTTAGGATGCTCAATTTCATATTAACCAAGGATCTAGGTGGCATCATTGATGAACCAGATGTGATGTCAAGGTAGTACCATTGGATCTTATGGCATCTACAATAGCTGATTTGAAAGCCATGATTGGGAGATAAAAAACATAAAGGTAATGTTCATGATCTCACAATCTATTAGTAATACCATGATTGGAAATATTATTCTATCAATAGAGATAGCTAGAGACATGTGGGATTACTTGGATAGGAAAATAATACAAAACCTAGGAAGGTGGAGCTCAAGAATGAGCTTCACAACCTCAAGAAGCTAGGTAATTGTTGAAGCTAAAGGTCAAGGACAAAGCATAGGAGCACATCAAAGAGGTGGACACACAAGAAGAAGGAGCACATAGGGAGCTCCAAGAAGTACATGTCAAATTTTCAAAAGGAATCCCTACAAAAATAGTGATTTTCATCACTAAAAGCCATTGTAAATACCATTTCCTATTTTTGTAACTCCATTTTGTTCAAGCCAAGGAGTCCTTGAGCTTGAGGAGTATTAGAAGTATCATCCTACCAATTTTCATAATTTTTAGACTTCGTTTGAGCCCTCAAATAAGCCCTGAAACCTAATTTTTAACTAGGCCGGACACTAGGTCTGGACACGGCCAAAACTACTCAAAAAACTATAAAAAGAGCTAGAGAACTCATTTTTGAGGTTAGCTTGTTAGAGAATAGAGCTTTTGTAAGAGAGTTCCTTTGCAATAGAAAGCTTTCCATTGTTCCTCTCTTTGATCTTACCTTGTGCGTGTGTGTGTATGTGTGTGCATGTTTGTGTGCTTTCACTCACACACTTGTGCCTTCACTCGCTCATGGTCTTCATACCGGTCCTCACGTCTCCGCCGATTGACAAGTAAAGGAGGTGGTGCTTACGCTTGAGCTACACCAAATTTTGGCGCCGTTGCCAGGGAGAGAGCTTCGAAGGCGAGTGTTGTGATGGTAAGATCGTAGATTTGCTACGTTGGAAGGTAAAGAAACTATCATTTCTGTTCATTTTCTGATTTTTCTTCTTCATCTTCATCATCATCACCATCTCAATCTTCTTCAGTCTTCATCTTCATAGAAATTTCTTGTTTTTTAGTGCATTTTCACCATTATCATACCATTTTTCATGCATTATTGTGTGAGAAGGAGTTAGGAAGTGCAAGGGAGAGCAAGCACCTATGTTTTTCATGATTTTCTACACATACGGAGCTCACCATTGCTCGGCGCTCAAAAATTTGAATTTCCCGCCAAAAAACACGATTCTGACTGAAAATCGCGATTTTCATAAAATTCAAAATTTTTCAAAAACATACGATTTTCTATTTCCCGCCTAAAAGCTTTTTGAAAAGAACATGATTCTGCCGTCATACTCAGAATCGCGATTCTCTGGTTATGCTCAAAATCGCGATTCTCAGAATTTCTCAAAAACACGATTTTGAAAAGACACGATTTTCAGTGGGCTCAAAATCGCGATTCTCACAAACCACGATTTTCAGTCAAAAACACGATTTTGGGAAAACACGATTCTCTATTGGCTCCAAAATCGCGATTTTCAAAAAATATGACTTTCTATCAAAATCACGATTTTCACGACTTTCAGACAACATGATTGTCAATCGTCATTAAGGCCCAAAATCGCGATTTTCAAGTAAAAACATGACTTTGAGAAAACACGATTTTCAATGGACTCAAAATCGCAATTTTCACGATTTTTAGAAAACACGATTTTCACTAAGGTACAAAATCGTGATTTTCAGAACACGATTTTCATTCAAAATTGCGATTTTCTGGTCATTCTCAAAATCGCGATTTTCAGGCCAAAAACACGATTTTCATTCAAAATCGCGATTTTCATGTCAAAAACACGATTTTGAAAAAACACGATTTTCATTCAAAATCGCGATCTTGTGATCATTCTCAAAATCGCGTTTTTCACGATTCTCACTCAAAATTGTCTTTTTGAGATTGTTCAAAATCACGATTTTCATCAGTGTTCAGCATCACGATTTTCATGATTTCACAAAATCGTGATTTTTGTGGATGCTCAACATCGCGATTTTCATGATCCCTCAAATTGCGATTTTCATAAGAGATCAGCATCACGATTTTCAGACCTCCCAAAATCACGTTTTCACACAAAATCGTGATTTTTCCAAAAGGTCATGTTTGCCTGTTTTGACCCCCAAGAGCCTGATTTGACATAACTTTTTCATCAAAAGTCCATTTTTTGAGCTCTATAGCTCGTTGGAAAGATCGTTTCAGATAGGATAATTTGAAGTTGACCCTCAGGTGGGACCAGGAACCCAAGGGGACTCCAAAGGATTTTGAACTATACCAAGGGGAAATTTTGGACTCTTAACCAAATCTTATGAACCTGAGATTTGGTAGACACCTAGGCAAGGATAGACAAAGCATTAGATCTTCTGAGGGAAGTGTGAACCATACAGCTAAGTCTTGGGCACAACAACTAAGTGGTTATCCTTACGCACTAAGCTCTGACACAAGTGACTCAGAAATGTCTTTTAGCATGGGGAAACCTATAGGTGGCTCAGGAACTGCCTATCTACAAACACCCGAAGGTCCATATAAGACATAGTTGAAATATATTTGGACCAACCAATTAGGTGCTCACATCTATGAGGATGCCTGAGGCGATCAATGGTCCAACTCAAAAATCCAGATCAACCCTTTGGACTTGAACACCCAGTAGTCAAGTTTGAAGAGGGTTCGTACATTGATAAGGAAGGAACCATGTATGTGGTCACCAACCTACCAGATATGACCGATGAGTTTGGAAATATCATTCCTGAGAATGAGATAGGAGACCTAGAATAAGGAAATGTAGGATAAGGACCCCAAACTCCTAGAGGCAAGTCAGTTTTGACCAGAGTGATCACTCCAAATTGGATCCCTCAAGACAATAAAAGCATAGAACTATTCTTGAATAGAGAAACAAAGGAAGCCTTTTGGAGATTCAAGCCAGATCAACCTAGCCAATTGGGCATAGTCATCATCTACGAATTCAAAGATCCTGAGATACCGGGCAAAGTTGTCTACTTGGATAACACATCGGAGAAAATGTTCTTGGGATCAGAGCATGATAGGCACACATATACTTATCAAGGTGAATTGATCTTTCCTTCACCACGATCCAATGTGTTCCATGGCCTCCAAGGAGTAGGATCATCCAAGGCTCATGAAAACCAGAGGGAAAGAGCCAGAGAGAGACATGAGGTCAGTTTTACACACACTGTTGGCAGAAATAGATCAAGACATGAGGGTGAAAGACCTGAAAGAGAGAGACATCAAGCACATAGGCAACAAAGGGATGAGCATGATTTTCCATTGCCTAGACCCCCAGAGCACACAAGAACCCTTAGACCCACTCAAGTGATCAAGGCAATGAAGAATTATTTTGACGGGACAGGAGATCCTTATGATCATGTGGCCAAGTTCAAACAAGTGTTAAGAGCTAAAAATGTTGAGGATTTGTTCACCCAGTACGAGGAATTTGGTTTGACTCTTAAGGGCACTGCCTTAGCTTGGCTTCAACCACTGAGTAGTCGCAACTATCGCGATGTAGGTCAACTGCTAGACGAATTCATCGTAGAATTTTCCAAGAGTGGTATCAGGCATAACACATCATCTTTGATCCACAGCTTCAAGCAGACACCCCAAGAAACAGTGCGACTAGTAGGTAGAAGGTTCAGACAATATCGAGAAAGATGCCCTACTCCAGAGTTACCCACACCAGCCAAACAAGTGGCTTTGTTTTTAGATGGCTTATTGAGCACCCAGTTAAGATCATATGTGTACTTGAAAGAGCCTAGATCCATAGAAGAGTGTGTGCGGACCTGCATTGACATAGAAGACAACTTGGGTGAGGAGTTAGGACTTGATGGAGAATGTTAATCTCCAAAAGAATAACTTACTCTTGTGATTAGAGCACCTCTATACCAAGAGTAAGTCAAACACTCCACTAATTTAGAGGATCAATTGCTAATTATCAAAAGATTAACAAATCTGTGAAGAAGATGAAACACAGAAAAGTCTGCTGCACTATTTCTCCACATTGACCTATCAAACATGTAAAGTTTTTTATGAAACTTTGTATGAAGTATCTCCTAGAGATTGCGCATCTACTCCAAGTTGAATCTCTTCAAAAGATTAAGTATAACTTGAGAAATCAACTTCTCAAGTTACCTATGTCAGAAACTGTCACTCAGAACAATCGACTTTACACTGTAACTTTTAAGACTTGGTTCTCCTTGAATAGAACCCGTTTTACAAAATGCTTCTAGACATGAGTAGCTTATCTTCCAACTTAAAGATTAAGCCCTCACTCATGCAAAACTTTAAACTGTGCTGGGAGAAATGATCAAAACATTAACTTCGAAATTTGCGCCTGTTTTAGGAACCAGTGAACATACTTCACATATGAATGTTCCTACACTTAATTCACTCAGCCTGATTACAATTGGAAGCTAAAACTTTGCACAGAGGTCAAGCACCTTCCAACTTAGACTTGTACAAAAGCATTTCACAATTGATCTACTGTAGAAGGAGAACACACAGAAACATCGGGCGCAAGATTTTCAATTACTCAGAAAAGTTTACAACTGAGTGATGAGAGCTAACTCAACTAACTTTTTCTCTATCTCATGACTTCTACCTTCCTCAATCTTGGCTTCTAACTATTGTCACATATGCTCTCATACATGCCCCGACTTTTCTCAAAGTATTTATAGATAATTTTGTACATGATTCTTACTAAACAAAAGATCTAAGTCATCTATGACTATACTAATGTACATATGTGTACACTTCTCTTGTCCTCTGAATGTAATCTTCTTCCACACTTTAGGAATTGATTCTTCCTTCATCATTTGATCTTCCAAGCCTTCAATTGGTGATTGGTCTGCACCAACAGCTCCCCCTCAATCATCAATTGAGGTTTTCTCTGTCTTTTTTTATACTTGCCATGTCTTTGAACCTTTGTAACTTAGGTCCATCCAGACTCTTTGTCATCATATCTGCCACTTGTTCTTTTGTTGGAGTGTACATCACTTCAATCTCTTTATCTAGTACCTTTTCTCTCAAGAAATGATACTGAATCTCTATATGCTTAGTCCTGGCATGAAAAACAGGGTTAGCTGCCAAATACAAAGAACTCATATTGTCTCCAAAAATTATTGGAGTACTATGATCAAACTCAAAACTTTTCATCAAGGTCTTCAACCATATCACTTCCTTTGCAGCTTCTACCATTCCCTTATACTCAGCTTCTGTGGATGATAAAGCAACTGTATGTTGCTTCTTTGAACACCAAGAAACTAACTTATCTCCAACATAACAGAGATATCCATGAGTAGACCTTCTATCATCTGATTCACCTGCCCAATCTGCATCACTAAATACTTTGATTTTTGTGTCAGAAGTGAAACCATAATACAAACCTTCACTTAGGGTTCCTTTGATATATCTGAGTACTCTTTGGGCTGCAATCCAATGAGTCTTCTTTGGACAATGCATGAATTGTGACAACACACCTACTGCATATGATAGATCTGGCCTTGTCAAGGTAGCATAGATTAAACTACCTACCAAACTCTGATATTTCTTCATGTCATTGAATTCTTCACCTCCATACCTGCTTAATTTATGATTTACCTCCAATGGTGTAGTTGAGGTCCTGCAATCTTCCATGTTAAACTTGACTAGAAGATTCTTCAAGTATCTCTCTTGTGAAACATATACTCCATGTTGAGTATACACAATCTGCATTCCTAGAAAATAAGATAAGTTTCCCAAATCACTTATCTAAGACTCCTTCTCTATTTGTCTTTTGAGTTCATTGATTCCTTGAGCATCTGTTCCTGTAACAATAATATCATCAACATAAATACACATGTAAATATACCCATTTTCACTTGCCTTCACTAGCAAGCTACTATCTGCCTTTGATGCTTGAAATCCACATTCATTCAAGAACTTAACCAATCTGTAATTCCAAGCTCTTGGGGCTTGCTTCAACCCATATAAAGCTCTCTTGAGCTTACACACATAATCTGATCCAATTGATTCCATGAAGCCTTCTGGTTGCTCCATATATACTTCATCTGCAATGTATCCATTTAGAAATGCATTTTTCACATACAATTGTGATAATTTCCATCCCTTACAAGTAGCAATAGCAATCAATGTCCTAATTGTAGACATCTTAGCAACATGACTAAAGGTCTCATCATAATCTACCCCATAAGTTTGGGCATAACCTTTGACCACAAGTCTAGCCTTATATCTAGACACCTTACCATCTGCAAACCTCTTTGTTTTATATACCCACTTACATCCAATGACCTTCTGATTCTTTGGTCTTGGTACTAGTTCCCAAGTTTCATTTTCAAGTAGAGCATCATACTCTTCCTGCATTGCCTTCTCCCAATTCTGTTTACCTTTGGCTTCTTCATAAGTGGTTGGATCTTCTTCTGTTTTCACAATGTAGGCATAATCTTTTGTTGTTAGGAAAGATGTATCATAACTATACCTTATAGGTTCTTTCCTTTCCCTTGTAGATCTTCTGATTTCTGCACTTCTTGAAGTTTCAGCCTCATTTGATTCTGGATCAAATCTTGGCCCTTCTTCTACATGATCCTGCACTCTACATCTAGAGTCAACTTCATCAACAATTTCTTCACAAACTTTTACCTTTGCCTTTCCTTTCCTTTGTATTTCTTCAACACCTGTATACTCATTTGGTGATCCTGTATACCACATGTTTTGCTCATCAAATGTCACATCTTTAGTAACAAGAAATTGCTTTGTGGATGGACTCCACAACCTGTAACCCATCTGTCTATCATCATATCCAATAAACACATACTTCTCTGCTTTTGGTTCTAGCTTATGTCTTAATTGTGAAGGAACATAAGCATATGCAATACATCCAAATACTTTACAATGATCAAGACTAGGCTTCTTACCCCACCATGCTTCATAAGGGGTTCCTCCATCCAAAGCTTTGCAAGGCAACCTATTCACAAGATATGTTGCAGTGTTAATGGCTTCTGCCCATAAGTAATTTGGACAATTCTTTTCCTTCATCATGGCTCTTGCAAACTCTACAAGAGTCCTATTCCTCCTTTCTGCTACTCCATTTTGTTGAGGAGAGTACCTGCAAGTCACTTCTCTTTTGATACCTGCATTCCACAAATAATCATCAAACTCTTTTGAGAAATACTCTCCCCCTCCATCTGATCTTAACCTCTTTAGCTTTTGTCCTGTGATCCTTTCTGCATAGACATGAAAATGTTTGAATGTCTTGAAAACTTCTGATTTATCCTTGATTACATACAAAGTAATCCACCTGGTTGCATCATCAACAAACAACACATAATATCTGGATCCATTTATGCTATAGTCCCTTGAGGGACCCCATACATCTGTATGAACCAATTCAAGCATATTTGAATACTTGTACCCTGATTTGTTATAAGAACTCTTATGTGCTTTACCTAATTGACAAGCTTCACACTTGTACACCATATGTTGCCCTTCAATATTTGGCAATCCAAGCACCACCTGATTCTTTGACATCTCCTTTATAGCTCTCTCATTGAAATGACCTAGCCTTTTATGCCATAGGTCTAATTCAGATACCTTTTGACTTCCATAGGTAAATAATGCATGTCCCACATTACCTTGGACTTTGAGAGTGAACAATCTTCCTTCCTTTTTACCTGCAATTATGTTTCTATATCCCTGATTTGGATCTTGTACATAAACACCATCATTTGTGAATCTTACCTCATATCCTTTCTCCACAATTTGCCCTACACTTATCAGATTTTTAGGAATAGTAGGAACATAAAGTACCTTGCTCAGAAGTGTACTTCCACTCTTTGTCTTCACTGATCCAATGCTCTCCACCTTATGTTTGGTATTGTCACCTGTCTGAACTGTATGTCCATTTACCCTTGCTTCCATATCAGTCATCAAAGATAGATTCCCACTCAGATGGTTGCTGCACCCTGATTCAATATAAAACACTCTTTGATCTTCTCCTATTGATTCATGAGTTGCATTTAAGATAAGAGTCATGTCATCCTTCTGATCTGATGCATAATTGTAATAATTATTGTTGTAGGACTGAGATTGGAAGTTTCTTCCACCTCCTCTACCATATGATGTCCTACCACCTCTTCCTCTGAAGTTGCCTCTTTGGTTTCTGCCTCCTCTACCTCTTTGGTTATAATTCTGATTATTGCTTCCACCATTTTGATTGTTATACCAACAATCATTTGCCAAATGATTTGTTCTGCCACAAATCCAACAGGCTTTAGCATTATCTTTGTTCTTACCTCCTCTTCCTTTACCTCTGAAATTTGTCTTCCCTTTTGTGAAGTTAGCTTGATTTGAATTCCCTTCATCATCATTTGATTGCTTTCCCTTACCATTCTTTTTCTTGTCCTTGGAGTACATAGCTTGACTTGTACTTCTATCATTGTCTCCTTTAAGATCCTGCTCAAAGGTTAGCATGTGTCCTACTAATTGATTAAGGTCAGGAGTAAAGTGATCAAGTGACAATTCTATGGACAATATAAAAGGCTTCCACTTCTCATCTCCTCTCAAACCTGTAAGTATTTGTCTTACCAACTTTTCTTCTTCAATATCTTCATCCACTGCTCCCAAGCTATCTGCAATATCTTTCATCCTTGCCACATAATCTGAAATTGATTGTGAGCTCTTCTTCTTGAAGGTTGTGAACTCAGCCCATAGTGAGGACTTCCTTGACTTAGTTGTATTTTGGAAATGCTCTTCCAAGGCATTCCAAACATCTGTGGCACTTTCCAAACCTCTGATGTGAGGTAGAAGGTAATCATTTACAGCCATGTAGATGATACTCCTTGCTTGAGCATCCTTTCTCATCCAAGTCTTCAACATTGCAAGCTCTTCCCTAGTAGGAATACTTGGATCTGCAAACTCTGGTTTTTCTTCATCTCCTGTAATAAATGATATAAGATCTTTGCTCATGAGGTGTGCTTCCATCCTCATGGACCATGCTGGATAGTTCTCCCTATCTAGCTTATCAATCTGCAAGCTTTCTCCCATCTTGTATCCACCTGTGTATTGAAATCTTCAAGCTTTACAAACAATGTATGTACCTTTACTTCGAATTGAACTCCTTTTGCCTTTCTTGATGTCAAATAGTCTTCTCCTCAAGCTTTGACTCCAAGCTTTCACTTCTTAGTCCTTCAAGTGTTGAATTTCTTGAATCTGCAACAGTCGGGATCCTCCTTTCTTCAAATTGATGTCTCCTGCTCTGATACCACTGATGGAGAATGTTAATCTCCAAAAGAATAACTTACTCTTGTGATTAGAGCACCTCTATACCAAGAGTAAGTCAAACACTCCACTAATTTAGAGGATCAATTGCTAATTATCAAAAGATTAACAAATCTGTGAAGAAGATGAAACACAGAAAAGTCTGCTGCACTATTTCTCCACATTGACCTATCAAACATGTAAAGTTTTTTATGAAACTTTGTATGAAGTATCTCCTAGAGATTGCGCATCTACTCCAAGTTGAATCTCTTCAAAAGCTTAAGTATAACTTGAGAAATCAACTTCTCAAGTTACCTATGTCAGAAACTGTCACTCAGAACAGTCGACTTTACACCTGTAACTTTTAAGACTTGGTTCTCCTTGAATAGAACCCGTTTTAAAAAATGCTTCTAGACATGAGTAGCTTATCTTCCAACTTAAAGATTAAGCCCTCACTCATGCAAAACTTTAAACTGTGCTGGGAGAAATGATCAAAACATTAACTTCGAAATTTGCGCCTGTTTTAGGAACCAGTGAACATACTTCACATATGAATGTTCCTACACTTAATTCACTCAGCCTGATTACAATTGGAAGCTAAAACTTTGCACAGAGGTCAAGCACCTTCCAACTTAGACTTGTACAAAAGCATTTCACAATTGATCTACTGTAGAAGGAGAACACATAGAAACATCGGGCGCAAGATTTTCAATTACTCAGAAAAGTTTACAACTGAGTGATGAGAGCTAACTCAACTAACTTTTTCTCTATCTCATGACTTCTACCTTCCTCAATCTTGGCTTCTAACTATTGTCACATATGCTCTCATACATGCCCCGACTTTTCTCAAAGTATTTATAGATAATTTTGTACATGATTCTTACTAAACAAAAGATCTAAGTCATCTATGACTATACTAATGTACATATGTGTACACTTCTCTTGTCCTCTGAATGTAATCTTCTTCCACACTTTAGGAATTGATTCTTCCTTCATCATTTGATCTTCCAAGCCTTCAATTGGTGATTGGTCTGCACCAACAGGACTATCCAAAATCTATAAAGACTCGGACAGTTCTACTAGTCATACCTCCAGAGCCTCCACTGAGCTAGATGAGATAGTTGAGCAAGTTGCCAAGAAGCTAGGAGTTCAAAATAGACAAATACCAAGAGTCACCTTATTGAATCGGTGTTATACTTGCAGAGGCGACCACATGGCTAATGTATGCCCATTGCACAACCAGAACATGAGAGAAAGGAGTGCTCCATATTGCACTATTGAGAGAAAATACACGAACCACACGGCTCAAGATTGTCCATACAATAGACAGGCTGTTAGACAGAATTATCAGTAACCTTACCAACAAGGGAGGTATCAAAACGAATACCAACAGCCATATTATAGACCACAACAACAATATCAAGAACCATATAGGCCACAACCAGTCCTAGGAAACCAACCACCAGCTCCTACCAATGTGATTCCAGTTAAGTATGCAGGAGCAGAAGAGAACCTTAATAGAGCAAGTACCAGAGATACCTCTAGACAAAATAGGGGACATGTGTGAGGGTGAAGAAGGTAATACTTATCTTCCAATCACCTACCAAGGTTACACAACCAAAGCAATCATAGATTCAGGTGCGGGTGTTGCTATTCCGACCACCTCCTTGTGGAAGCAATGGGGCAAACCCACATTAAGACCAACTAGAATGAAACTTCAAATGGTATACGGTCATTTTGAAAGACCTCTAGGATTGCTCAAAGGAATAACTCTAACCACTTGTGGTGTAGAGTTTGAACACACATTTGCTATATGTGACTTTGAGAAAATTAATGTCTATGAGATGATCCTAGGAAGACCCTTCCTATGACAATTGCAAATAGTACAGGACTGGGGAACCAACTCCTTGTATTTACAGCACTTAGGGGTCACCACCAAGGTCAACCTGAAGGATTACACCATCAGAGATGTACCACCCCTACAATGAAATCCTATCCACAAAGTGAAAGAAGATTCTATCTCTGTGCATTCTGGAATTTCACCTGGCCCATCATGGTTGCATGAAGATACTCATTTCTCGATCTGCAAGGTCGCAAAGGAAGAGGAAAAACGCTTAAAGGCGAGATCAGAAGGAACTTCACCAGGAGGTAGACCAGTTAGAGACCTAGCCTACACACTGATGATCTTTCTCGTTGAGGAATTTGAGCCTCATGGCTGGCCGGAAATCTTAGCCACCATGGACATTGCGGTTAATGAAGAACAATGGACACCTGATTGTGATGAGGAGGGTTACAATATTTAGTGATGTCATAGAAGAAGAAGAGAATGACAATGATCTAGAATCCATTGTGATGGATAGTTGCTTTAACTCAGAGGAGCACTATCTAGAAGACATAGGGGTATTTACCCAAAAAGAAGAAGAACCTCTCACAAGTATCAAAACTGTAAATTCCAAGGAAGGAAGTGAGGGTAGTCAAAAGAAAAAGAAAAGAAAAGCAGTGAAAGAAGAAGAGGAGGAGTCATTGTTTGAATTACCAGAAAACTTCAAGAAATATGAAGTGGAGGATCGAAAAATTTTGGTACGAATGCCTAAGAGAGAGGCCGTCATAGGAGAAGCATATGATAACAAAGAAAAGACCAAAAAAATTGTAGTAACCATTGAAGAGAACGAAGAACGATGTACATACATAGGAGATGACCTAAGTGCAAAAGAAGAAATGGAGCTTGTAGCTCTATTAAGGGAATATAGGGATGTGTTTGCACTGCACTATAGAGACTTGAAGGGGGTAGATCCAAGAATATGCTCTCATACGATCCCCATGATTGCTAACACCAAGCCTACCAAACAGAAACCCTACACATATAATAACACTTATGCAGCTAAAATAAAAGAGGAAATTGATAGGTTGATTGAAGCCAGATTTATCTATGAGATTGAGCATACTGAGTGGGTGTCCCCCATTGTATTGGTGCCCAAGAAGAACGGGAAGTTGCGAGTGTGTATTAACCTTAAAAAAGTTAATGCCGCTACGATCAGAGATAGTTATCCGCTTCCAATCACGAAACACCTATTGGAACGTGTTGCAGGCAAGGAAGGTATATTAGTGGATGTAGAGTCAAACTGTATAAAGATTTTTTCTTACTGAGGATATGCTAATGAGACTCAACACTGCTAAGAAGCAAAAAGAAGAAGAGTTAAGGGTGAGAGAAGAAGCACAGGCAAAGGTCAGAGAGCGTATTAGGCAAAATAAGTTAAGGCGACTAGGCCTAGATGTCAACTCAAAAACCCCAAAATATCACATGGATATGTGCCAAAAATCAGGCATAATTACATCTCAACTCATTGACCGACGTCCCTTTGTGACCATAGAGATAGGACAAGGAAAGAGTGCAAGGACTGCGAAAGCATTGATTGACTCAGGTGCAACAACTAGTGCGGTTAGACTTTCCTACTGCCAAGACTTGCAGTTGAACATCAATCCTATAGAAGCTTATCTCATAGGATTGGGAGGTGTGGAAACCCCTTGTTTGGGCAAGGTGGAATTTCCCATCTACCTTCAAGATGTTCCAATGAAAGTCAAAATGCTAGTGTGTCACGATGAATACCTTACAGAACCACTTGTCTTGGGTCAAGATTGGATTTATGACCATGTAGTCAATTTGAACCTAAGAAGTCAACTTCTTCAAGTTTGGGTACAGGAACAATGCATTACATTAGAATTAGAGAATTGCATGCTCACATATCATGGCACCTCACACTCTCTTAGTCCCTCTAAGACTGATCTTCACGAACAAGATGTTGTATTTGTCAAAAGCTCTGTATTCTAGAAGAACTCAATCATGGGAGAACCGGCTCAAGGACAAGCGGAATCCTCCTCTCGTGCAAGGACTAATGC
Organism: Ceratopteris richardii; assembly: GCA_020310875.1. NCBI lineage: Eukaryota > Viridiplantae > Streptophyta > Polypodiopsida > Polypodiales > Pteridaceae > Ceratopteris > Ceratopteris richardii. The sequence goes on from CM035425.1 coordinate 37,571,286, forward strand.
CGCACACACAACTCAACCAAAAGGCAAGCAACACAGTACAGGACAACGGCTATATCAAATACACAAAGAGATGTCAAGAAGCAAGAAGTGCCGGGCATGCGGCAGATCTGGGTACAAAAAGGAGAGCAACCACCAGCCTTGCCATGCCATTTCCCATCTGGGCAAGCCAACCAGGCCAGAAGACGAACACAGAAGCTAGGACAAGCTCAACCACAAGGTATCTGACAAATTTGGTTGTCTAAAAAATTAGCTGCAGCTCAACAAGGGCAATCACACATGTGGGTAACCAAGAAACTCTTACATGCACATAGGCCTATACTCTCCACCATGCAAAAGGTCTCAACCAAGAAGCCAAGGAGAGAAAAGGGAAAGAACCGAGCATAGAGACCACAAGAGGATAAACTCACCTCTTCGGCAATAGTCAGAAGACCAACAACAATGGTATGGGTATGGAAGCCAAAGGCATCGATAGGCTCCACAGAACCAAAGAGCCAACCACGAAGGATCAAACCCTCAAGAAACCATCCAAACATGAAGCAGCCCAAGGAGATCACTAAACAGTGGAAGACCATTCTCAAATGGATCCCTATAAGGAGGAAGGATCAGTTGTCATCTCGAGATCCAATGGATATCTCCAAGAAAGATGGCATCAACATCTACAAATAATATCAAAAGCCTTGACGAGCGACAACCATGTGCTCCTTGCACAACCCTGTCTTTTGCACCATTCAGGTCATGCATTTCCAAAGTATGCATTAATATAGGGCCACATTACATGGCCGTGCATAGACACATTTGAGAGTCCCATGCACAAGAGCACATTGACATATGTCAATTATTTTTTCTGATACTAACATTTGCCTTCTTGTTTTGTGACATTGTTTTGCAAAAAAAAAGGGAGAGAGCGAAAGAACTTGTTCCTAGGTTGGCTCATGGAACATGAATGAGTCATGCTTAGTTGAAGGTGGAACTGTTGATTCTTGGGCATTCATCAGTTTGGATAGACGTGTGTCTCGGCTAGCAGATGATATTATTGCTGAGTTGTCTGGTAGATGTCAAGCACTTGGCATGAACATGGCATCCACAACTATTGTTTCCCCTTACCATGGTAGGAGGGAAGAGCTTAAAGGTCCACAACTTGAGCGATGCTTAACTACTGTATGTACGAGAGCATCCAAGGCAATATCTGCAACTGGTAGTTTGGTACCCTGAAAATCCTTGCCCGTATATTGGATGAGAAGACTCCTGCTTATGGTGAGCTAAAGATCTAAGCTTGGTGTAGTTACCCAATGTTGTTTCTCAAAGAATATAAAGAAATTCAATTCTCAGTATTTGGCAAATGTTACTTTGAAAAGAGGAGACAGGACCAGGCACTCAAAAAAATTTCATCGGTGGACCATCAACACGGACATTCATCGACAATGTTCCATCACAAATGTTGGGTGTACAACACAAAGAGATAAAGATCGATCGACCCTTCACCATGGTAAGTATCTTTACTCTAGAAACACCATAACCATGATAGCTTAGGAAACCTCTTTGTCGGCATACCCTTGAGCACTTACCTCAAGACCTCCAATTTTTGCACCATACTTCTTCCAATGCATTTTCCAAGTAAGCATGCATAGGGCTACATTACAAGGCCATCCCTCATTATGGGTTACAATTACTTGGCATATGCTACATATGAACATCATCCTTGGAAGATCTGGAGGACATCAATGGAGGCCCACAATGACACATTCATGCCGGAATCCAAGGAAGGAGCATATACCAAGGGACTACAACTTGCACAAGCTTGCAATGACAAATGAGGAACCAGACAACAAAACCTGCTACAATTACAAGATAGATGGCTCTTAGGATGGACACTACCTCTCAAAGAACTACATGGAACAACCATTACAACAAGGGTCTGTCAGGGACGACAGACTCGAGAGGGGGGGAGTGTTGAAGCTGAAGGTCAAGGACAAAACATAGTAGCACATCAAAGAGGTGGACACACAAGAAGAAGGAGCACAAAGGGAGCTCCAAGAAGTACATGTCAAATTTTCAAAAGGAATCCCTATAAAAATAGTGATTTTCATCACTAAAAGCCATTGTAAATACCATTTCCTATTTTTGTAACTCCATTTTGTTCAAGCCGAGGAGTCCTCGCGCTTGAGGATATTAGAAGTATCATCCCACCAATTTTCATAATTTTTAGACTTCGTTTGAGCCCTCAAATAAGCCCTGGAACCTAATTTTTAACTAGGCTGGACACTAGGTCTGGACAGGGTCAAAACTACTCAAAAAACTATAAAAAGAGCTAGAGAGCTCATTTTTTAGGTTAGCTTGTTAGAGAATAGAGCTTTTGTAAGAGATTTCCTTTGCAATAGAAAGCTTTCCTCTCTTTGATCTTACCTTCTGTGCGTGTGTGTATGTGTGTGCATGTTTGTGTGCTTTCACTCACACACTTGTGCCTTCACTCGCTCATGGTCTTCATACGGGTCCTCACGTCTCCGCGGATTGAAAAGTAAAGGAGGTGGTGCTTACGCTTGAGCTACACCAAATTTTGGCTCAAGAATGAGCTTAACAACCTCAAGAAGCTAGGTAATCTATCAGTCTATGAGTACATTATGAAAGAAAAAACATTATGGATTCCCTTTTAGCAATAGGTACCCAAGTGGATGATGATGACATGGTGGCCTATTGTTTGAATGGTCTCAAGGAAGATGACAAATGGAGGTTGTTCACTTCTTCTTTGTATGCTAGAGAGAACATGTCTGACCTTGGTCAACTTACTACACTCATGATCAATGATGAGATGCTTCAAGGAAGAAAAAAAGGTAAAGCTTCTCAATCTATGCTATATGCAAGAAATAGAGGGAAAGATAGAGGCAAGCGAAGAGGCAAAGGAAGGAAAAATCAATTCATAGACATGAATGAAGATGAAGCTAGCACATCATATGGCAAAGGCAAACTAAAGAACGAAAGAGATAGAGGCAGGGGTGGTTATAACCATCAAGGCAAGAGAGGCGAGTGTTATTCATGTGGAAAGCAAGCCCATTGGGCAAATGAATGTCCTTCAAAGAAGAATCAAACTAAGTATGCTTCTAATGAAGGTAATGACCAAGTGCTATCCATGAGCCATGCTTACAGGGATCATTTGCAAGAAAAACATGAAAAGTGGTACATAGATAGTGGTTGTAGCAACCACATGTCATGTATGGCATATATGCTCACAAATTTGCATGTTCCTAAAGACAAATGGTGTGTTGAGACATGCAATAATACCAAGCATGTCATTAGACATATTGGAGACATCAGATTTCAAAATGGAAACAACAACACTACACTTAAAGAGGTATTGCATGTTCCCATTACTGATTTCAGTTGGCCAGATAATAGAGAAGGGTTACATAGTCAAATTCAATGACAAAGGATGCTTCGTAGAAGATCCAAAGAATGGCTTCAAGCTCATTGCCTAACGTGAAAGGAAAGGGAGGATGTTCACACTTGGAGTCAAGGCAAATTCTAGTAAGTATATGTTCATTGCATTTGGGTCATCTAAAATTGAAACTCTCGATCTATAGCACAAAATAATTGGCCATCTTAATGTTGAGAAGCTGAAGAATATGCACAAGGATGAACTTGTTAGAGGACTTCCAAGCTTCATCACACCTAACTTGCATGAGGTATGTGAAGCATGTCAATTTGGGAGGCAGACTAGGAGGCCTTTCAAGCCATCAAGCTATGTGGCTCTTAGGGTTTCATATTTGGTCCACAAAGATGTATGGGGACCTTCAAGAGAGCCATCACATGCAGATAACTTGTACTTTGTAACCTTTATTGAGGATTGCTCTACAAAGATTTGGTTGTATGTCATCAAACACAAGAGCGATGTGCTTGATACATTCAAAAGGTTCAAGGCACAAGTTGAGAATGAAACAAGCCACATGATCAAAACTCTAAGATCACATGGTGGAGGAGAGTATTCCTCCAATGATTTTACCAAGTTCTTGTAGGATGAAGGGATAAAGAGGCAATATACATGCACGTATACCCCTCAAAAAAATGGTATTTGTGAAACAAAAAATAGACATATTGCAGAGGTAGCTAGATGCATGTTAAATAAAATAAATGTTCCATTTACATACTCGTTTGATGTAGCAAATATAGAGTTCGTGATGCTACTCCAGATGAGGTTTATTACCAAAGGAAACTTGACTTGTCACATCTAAGGATTTTTGGATGTGTATGCTATGTCCATGTACCTCAAGAGGTGAGGGAAGGTAAGATGGATGCTAGGGCATAGAAGTGCATCTTTATAGGTTAATCTACATAACAAAAGGGGTATAGATGTTACAATCCCATCACAAAGTAGAGTATCAAGGGATGTGGTATCTGATGAACTTAAGCCATATTATGGACCACCTAATGCGTTGTAGGTTGAAGATATTGAGGAAGCAAAAAATATCTATGAAGAACAAACTCAGGTTAGCACAAGTTTGAGTGGCCTCTCCACTTTGAGTCCATCAAGGATTCCTTCATCACTTAAAGGAAAAGAGAAGGAAGGTGAACCAAGCTCAACATGCAACCACAACCAATATGATAAGGGTAATGTGGTAAGGGATTTCCATTCTAGTGAGGATGAGGATGATTTTGAAGAGGTAGTAACCCCTAATGTGAAACAAAAGAGGGACTTGAAGAAGTATTCTACCATAGGTAATGGGAGGAGGTCAGAGAGGGTTAAACACCCTATTCAAAGTCTAACATATGATAGATTCATTGCTAGGCATTGTGATTTTATGTCTCAGGTTGTGAAGGACAAGGAATCATGCACATATGAAGAAGCTTGTCAAGACAAGGTATGGATAAATGCCATGAGAGAAGAGATGGATGCGTTCATGAAAATCAGACATTAGAGCTTGTACCTAGGCAGGATGACATTAAAGTGGTCACAAATATGTGGGTCTAAAAGATCAAAAGGAACTCTGATGGATCGATAGCCAAGTATAAAGCTAGACTTGTAGCAAAGGGTTTTACTCAAACACATGGGATAGATTATGAAGAGACATTTAGTCCTATTTCAAAAATGAATATAGTTAGGACATTGATCACAATTGTAGCTTGTAAAATGTGGAAATTGTTCCAATTAGACATTAAGAATACTTTTCTAAATGGTGATCTTGAAGAGACTATTTACATGCAACAACCAATGGGATATAAGGACCCTAAAAACCCTAATTTTGTATGCAGACTCAAGAAAGCTTTTTATGGACTCAAGCAAGCACCAAGGGCATGGAATCAAAGGTTTGTTGAGTAACTTATTAGATGTGGATATGCAACAAGTGATGCTGATCCTTCACTTTATGTAAAAAGGATTGATGAGAAGTCTGTGTACATATGCATATATGTTGATGATTTAATCATAATAGGTGATGATGATGTAGGTATCAAGGATATCAAGGTCAAATTAGGCAAGAGATTTAAAATTTCAAAACTTGGTGTGCTAAAGTACTTCTTAGGAATATGTCAAGCATAGTTTGTATCTTATGCAAAGGAAATGTTGACTTGACTTGCTATACATGTTTGATATGAGTGATTGTAAGCCATTGAGACAACCAATGGATTGCAATGTCAAGTTGAGAAAATACCAAGGTGATAAGCTCAAGGATAAGAATGTGTATAAAATTTTGATTGGGTCTTTAAATTATGCTACCATTACTAGACCTAATCTATCTTATAGTGTTGGAGTGCTCTCTCAATTCATGCATCCACCCACAATTGATCACTTGAATGTAGGTAGAAGGATTCTAAGGGTCATCAAAGGTGCAATCAATGAAGGCCTCTATCATGCATACAATTATGATTTGAAACTAAAAGGTTATGCAGATGCTGATTGGGCTAGCTCCAAGGATGATAGAAGGAGAACCCTAGGATACATAGTGATGCTTAAGGAGAATTGTGTATCATGGATGTCAAAGAAACAACCCATAGTTGCATTGTCTTCCACAGAGGCAGAATATAGGGCTCTTGTGCAACTCATATGTGAGGTAATGTGGTTTACAAAGCTCTTAAAGATTTGGATATTCAGGTTGGCGTTGTTCCATTGCTTGGAGATAATATCTCAAGTATCTACATTGCAAAGAATCCAATGTTCCATGCTAGGAGCGAGCATATAGAAGTGCATTAGCATTTCATAAGAGAAAAGATTGTGGATAAGCAAATGTATATTCAACATGTCAACACCAAGGAGTGAATTGCACACCTTGTTACAAAGTTCTTGGATGCAAAGAGCATAGAAAAACTCAAAGGCATGATAAGTATGAAGTAACCAACCCCCACACTTGAAAGCAAAGAAGTTTGAGCTTAAGAGTGAGTGTTAAAAGTTATGTGTTTTCTAGGGACAGCTCAAGCATATTTAACTTCATTTGAAGGCTTTTGGACCTTAAGAAAGTCAAAGCACATGTTTAAAGGTGCAACCTTATCCAAAAGGAGGCATTGAGCCACCAAAAGGCACTCCAGTGAAGAGACAAAGTCACAAGGTAGCTAAAGAGACAAGGAGGGCATGTGAAGAGACATGAAGGACATATGAAGAGTCATGGAAGGCTCTCATGGATATCTAAGCACCATCCAAGCTCATTCTAAGTGTGCTTGGATGGTAGGGAGTCAGGGTGCTGCTTATACATGTGTTGTTGAGCCATTGTCTATCATAGGAGTTCATATTCTCTTGTAATCTCTCCTACCCTTTCCAAAGGTTCCTGACTTTCTATAACATCCTAAAAAGGACTTCATTTTCTCTCTATAGGAAGCTCAATTTTCAATGTTTTTATACTTTTTGGAAAGCATATAAAGCGATAATTATATATATAAAAGGGTTTTGCCAATTTCTTCTTGTACTATGAGTTATATCTATTTCTTTTTCTGCTGGTCTATCCCAAAACCTGAAAGGAAAACTAGTATGTCTTGTGTGACTGAGTTTACTAGTCTATAGGTGTCATATCTAGTGATCAATAGCTCATTGAAAAGCTCTTAGTGTCTTGTTTATGTCGCTAAAAGGGTTTTTCAATCAAATTCAAGAATTCTAAGTTATATCAATTTTAATGAGTACTATTCTGAGAGTAGCTAGGTCTTGGGTAAGGTCCAAGCTTCTTGTTGTGCATTTGGAGGATAAGTCACCCATCAATCCCGAATCTAATGAGGAGAAGGAATTTGTGACCAAAATTCCTTATAAATCTGTTATTGGTAGCCACTAAACTAGATATTGCATTTGCAATGGGAGTTGTGAGAAGTTATCTATTATATCATGGAAAGACACATTGAGATGTGGTTAAAATGATTTCGAGACATATGAGTGTCATTCAATATATGTGTTTATGCTCAGGTAGAGGTGATGCATCTGTTTTTGGATAGACAAACTATAACTATGGTATTTGCATAGACAATATGAAGTCTACCTTGTGGTACAGTTTTCACTTCACATGTGATATTGTTTCGTGGATGTCTCATTTTCAATAATATATAGATGTTTCCACTACAAAATCACAACATGTTGTTGCGAATGAGGCAAAGGAAGCATTGTGGATTTCTAGATTGGCATCAACATTGGCATACCTCAATATGTTCCCTTATTTACTTAGTCAGAGTTAGAGTGTTGTTGCATTGGCTCACAATCTAGTCTATCATGCAAAGACTAAGAACATTGAGGTGCAATATGAATTTATTCATGAGGAGGTTCATACTCTAGAAAATTTAGCAAATGCTTTGAAAAATTCTATTTTACAGATAGTTTTAGACACTATTCTTAGTTGATGGGGATCATTTGATTTATTTTTTTGCATAGTCCCTTAATGTACACTGTGTAACATGCCAATTAGGTTGGAGGTATACATCATATACTTATATTCTGATATTATTTATGTTTTTTCCATGTATATTTTGTCCATTGGCCATATTAACCATTTTGGCCTTTAGTGGGAGATTGTTATCGATTTTTAACATTAGTCTCTAGTGAAAGCTCAAATGGTCATGTGACACGTGTATATGTATATGTTCTAATAAGACAAATACTGGTTTGCTTAGCTAGGAGCTATATTGAGAGTGCCCTATTTGAAACTTTGCATACAATGAACTCTTACTCTCTGCTCTTTGTTTTTTTTGTTTTTTTCTCACGTCTTCAAAAACCAGTAGAGAGAGTCATTGCGACCTCATCCAAGAAAATAAGATGTACTACGAAGAACTAGCAACCTCCCTTCTCCTATATAGATGATCAATAAAAATCTCATACCTTCTTTGAAACTCACGTACTCCATAAATATATTCGTGATAGTGAAAATGACGAGACTCCAATACTTAAAAAGGGTAGTAATGAAAAATGAATGAGGAGAATCCAGTGAGCGTGGTTTAGCGGATGTGCTTTGTACTCCTAAGCAGATGGCCATGGTTCAAGTCCCACCCAAGATTGGATGCTTCAGAGTTCCCCAAGATGAGTACCTCTACCTTACGTGGTCGGATGTGTCTCTTTCCAATTCATTGTACTCTTTAAAAAAAATGAGTGAGGAGAGAGGGACATGAGGGCCATAATAATGAATGCCGATGGTCACGTGAAGGATTCGGTGTTGAGACTTTGTGCCAATGTCGGAATTCGAATACAGAACTTCAAAATGAGCGCTTTTTTGGAAATCGTAGAACATGATATGCCTCTCTTCGCATCTTCGAACTTCACAACAAAAGTGAACTATGCATTTGTCATAGCATGCGAGAAAAATAATACAAACCAGTGAATTGTTGTCTTTTAGGTGATGAAGAAGATTCATTGAATCCGACTTTGGGGGCAACCAAAAAACAAAGGAAGTTGAGGTTGCATGGAGAGAGAAGTCCAAATTCTCTGTTCATTGTATGTGACGAAGTCTAACTTGTACACAGACAACACAATAGAAGCTTTAATGGATATCCATGGCATTGAAGAGACAAATGTGTCCTTTTGAAAGTCCACCTCTCTTCATTCTCCATTTTTGTCAGCATTCATTGAATGCAGACACATGGCGTACCAGCTCAAAGAGTAAAGAATATTTGAGCTCTCTCTCTCTCTGTATATATTTGTCATCAAGCAATCCATGTAGAGGTATCATAGGAATGGTACATAGAAATGGTACCATAGAAATGGATTCCATACATAGGAATGGTACTTGGGAGTTATCATTAGGGAAAAAATGAACCCTCCATGGGCCTTTTGGATTAAGGAGTGATTAGTGATGGACCAATGAGAGGAGGGTGGTGGACACAGTCTATAGCCTATAAATCACTAGGTTTAAGGGGGATGAGGGGACATGATTCTCCTACGTTTAGGGTTTACCTCTAGAGAGAGAAAGGAATCTCGTAACTTACCTGGGCCCAAAAATTCGAAAGTTTCAAAAAGTTATAAAACTCCTCATAACACCATTTAATGGTCCTCCAACTACTTTTTAGGATCAAAAGTGCTGTTTTTGACTCATAAATCAAAATCCATGCACGAACTGACCTGAAAAAGGTGACTTTTTCAAAAATAACCTCCCTCCAAAACCTCACATTTTCATACCCAGGTCCCAAAAAGTCATCTCTTTTCACTACTTTCTCTCGCGTGCACACCATTGCAGCTTTTCCATCTCCATTTCTTTATCTGTGCATCTTCTTCTTTGAATTCCTATTGTCACTTCCATAGCTTGAACTCCGATGGAGAAACCTAAATCTCATAGATGTCCAAATGATGAGCTTATCGTGATAAAATATCACAATATCAAGGCTATAGAAGGAATTTGTTTAGGACATGAGTTCTACAAAGGTGCATGGGTGTACATGCAACCCTCTAGTGTTGGCCCTCATCATGTAAGAAATTGTGGAAACTTGGATCTTCATTGGAAAGGGAAGTTATTAGGCTTCAAAAATCTCAAAAATGGTTAAACTCTTGTCATTGTACAACATGTTTTCACAATGTCAAGCATGAAATTGGAAAACTCAAACAAAATGAGATTTCCTATCAACTGTAAGTATTACTCATTGACTTTTGTTCAATTTCTTAATATACCTTGTTAAGTTGTATAGCTTTTTGTTGCAGAAATATTTCCTTCTACCTTGGTGGAGGAACAACCACTTCATAGTCTTATAGGTACTTTCTAAGCATTGCATGCAAATGTTGGGTTGATAGTCTTTCCACAAGCCCATCTTGCTCAACTATTACGTGAGAGAGTTTTCTTTTACACACATACATATGTTGTATCCTCTTCATCAAATGATTTTGGCAGATTAGAGAAGATTAAGGTAGATTCTCTTTTAAAGCTTGAGTGGCCACAACCTGATATATGGACATTAACATCTTTGAATCATAAGATGGTGATGGACATACACAACTCTTTGAAATTCACAAGAGTTTCAAGATCTGTAGGATTACATTGGTGTGTTCCTGTTCATTGTTTTGTACATTTATTTCACATATTCACAAGTCTAGAGACTTCAACAATGTTCACGTTAAAAGATATCACATATGAGCAAGTGGAGGGTTTACTAGGTGAAAATTGGGGGCTTGTAGAAGGATGCACCAAAGGGGATAGACACCTTTATAAAATTGGTGCAATAGGCATAGGATTTCGATACTTGAAACATCGTACTTCATTGTACATTAGATTCTATTATGATCGTTGGATGTGTAAACTTGGTGACTGGATACCATCACAAAGTTTTGAGGGTTTTTAAATTTCATTTGAAATTAGGATAAATCTATCCAACAATAAATGGAAGTTATTTCAGCAAATCATCATTGGACTCTTGCCAACGTGAGAGAACATCTAGTAATAATGGGATTTGAGGGTTTGGATCAATCAAAGTTCAAAATACAAGGGCATAAGGTAAACAACATATGGTAATTTTTTCTTTTTCTTTATACAAATTTTTATATTCAAATATGTTATTTTAAAGTTTTCTATTTGTCTGCAGATTGGTAAGAGGTTGGAGGAAAAAATTAAAGTCCTTCCTGAATGGAGTGTAGATGGAACTCAACTTTCATTGTCATAGCTCAAGAACTATTTGAGTACTAGAGTGTACACACAACCTATTTTCCATTCATAATCCTTCCTCTGCTACAATGTATTTAACATGCAAGACATGTAGCATGTAAATTTTTTTTATCTCAATATGATGTACAATTTGCGAAATCTTTGATCTTTCCCATGGCAATTTATTATAATTTTAAAATTATGAGAATTTATTTTTTCTATTGTGTAGATGTGGTGTATCTTATCCTGCTTAATGATTTTGTTCAATCTTTTTTATGAGCCAAAGTTTTTTTTTGAGAGTTCTGTGCATGATTCTTTTATTTGAAGATATCAATTTTAGTTTTAAAATGGGTCCCACTCACTTAAAATTTTGAGACTACTATAAAAGCAGCACTTATTCTCTCATTTCTCACTTTTGCAACCAAGAAGAGCTAGAAGCACTCGCAGAGCACGCACACAAGCAAGCATCAAGTGCAATGGGTGCCTCAACCTTCAGTATCCCGCAACCCAAACGTCCTCGAGAACTCTTCAATAAGTTCTTAGAATCAATTGAGTTCAAAGGTCAAACACACTTGTATGAACTATTGTCTAGAGTCCTTGATCTAGAGAAAACAACTCAACTTACGTCTGATGTGCTCAAGGAAATCATAGAGTTCCTTGAGTACTACATCTTGTGCTACTCCATAGAAATACCACCTTATGAGGGTAGATGGGTCCCATGTGATCTTTTACTCTGCATACACAAAGGTGATGAAGCCTTCATGAAGTGCCTTAAGTGCTTCATGGCAATTGCTGAAAATGCATGGCACTTAGTAGATGACTTTGTGCCATTAATAAAGAAACTTAACACAAAGAAGAGGATGGGTACAAAGTACCTTTCCTACATTGCAAGAACATATTCTATCATCAATGAGGAGCCCGAACTTAGACCCGTCGATCTCCCCAACCTTGTCATAGGAGGATTTGTTAAGGAAAAGAATGAGCCTCAACCAGAGGCCATAAATTTTGCAAAAGAGAGCATTACAATCCATCCAGAACTCCCTAGTGGTGTTGAGGACAAACTACGTGAGCTATCAAGCATGCATGCCCCCTCTTCAAATCTCAACCCCTCTGAGCCCACATTACCAAAGGTGGAAATTGAATATCTCTCCATCATCGTTGTGGATGGAGAGGAATTTATTTTTCTTCACGATATTGAGAAGGCATTCGGTCTACGTCTAGACAAATGCCTGAGTATTTTCTCCACAATTTCAGATGTTCCGCTTGACAAAACATCTGACATACTTGAAAAGAAGGCCATCCCACTCAGAGATTCTGTGGCAGACACCATAACAATGGTGTGTGAAGATATCTTAAAAGATGACAAGAATTATACTACAGAAGAGGAGTTCAGTGCAATGGGGGAGAGGATAATGAAGCACAAAGTTCCTACATCCCCCGTAGTAGAGAAGAGTGGCATGGCCCACTCTAACATTGATCTTGATGCCCCTGGAAGAGGGGAGGAAGAAGACAAGCTTCATGATGTAAGTGGTAATTAAATTAAATAAATGAATAATTTAAGTTAATAAAGTTAGAGCTTGAATTCTCATTTTCTTTCTTAACAGGAAGCAATTGGGTTGGACAAATTCGCGGCAGGATCCGGTGGAGATCAAGCTTCTCTCAAAAGTGGTTCATCCTTGGCAAACTACATCGGAAAGTTGCCAAAGGATGATTTTGTGATCATACATAAAGACTACAGTCTGGATGGGAACTTCATGACTTGGTGCTTGAAGGCCCTTAGCAAAATTTTGTGTCTATGTACAATCACCCAAGGCACTAATTGTGTCATTTTGGTTAGGAAATCCTTAGTTGTAACTACATTAGGACTTAACTTTTGAGGAAAAGTACTAGGGCAAATAGGTATTGCCATGGGTCTGGGAATGCAAGACCCCATGTAATATCCAAATCTGTATTGACCTACCAGCTGCCTCAATCTCTCCAAAGGAGAAAGAAAATTGTTGAGAACTTGAAGGCAGTTGAGAAATGATGTAAATATTTGGATAATACAAACTTTTTTTTCCTATTTTGTCTTGTCCTTTTTATGAAATGTGCTTCATAATTTGAACCTACCTTTGTATCCACAACTCCTATGTAATTTTAAGTTTTTCTCTTCATCTAAGTGCTACATATGGTTTGTGGTATCTAAATTAGCATGATATAGGCCAAAAAAGCCCCAGCCACAGAAACGCGGGAATCAACCCTACAAACATTTTGTAGGGCTGATTCCCCCGTTTCTATGGATGGGGATTTTTTGGCCTTTTTTAGTGTTTAAGAGGGCTCCCAAGTGTGGGATCAACTGAAATGCTTTCAAATTCTCTTGCTTATGGGTGGCATCAACTGTACATTGAAGACCTAGCAAGCCAAAGAGTACCTAGAGTTACTAACCTTCTATTTTATACAATCTATACATCTCATCTATATGTAGGGGGCATTGAAAAGGCCATAAAATGCAAAAAAAGACCCAACCACAGAAACGCGGGATTCAGCCCTACAAAAATTTGCAGGGCTGAATCCTGTGTTTTTGTGGCTGGGGTTTTTTTTGCATGTAAATGACCTTTGGGGTCATATTAGGTTGAAATTATACATATCCCCAAAAAATAAGAGGCAAATGCATGCAGATTCACAAAGAGCCTTTGAGGACTCCATATATAAATGACTGAAGCAAAAGTTATTTCTATACACTTATGGTGGAGAGTCAAAGATAGAGAGAGTGAGAGACAAAGTGAAAAAAAAGACACAAAGAACATATAGGTAAAAACAAAATTTTCCATTAATCATTGTATTACATCACAAAGTATGCCTCTCAAAGGGTACAAGATACAAATGTCATGGGTCATTTCGTCTAATTCTTCTTGCGAGCTGAATGTCCTTGGGTTGTATGGTTACTCACTTGGCATGGATAGCACATAGGTTAGAGTCCTCAAGCATGGAGATGAGTTAGGCCTCAGTTGCCTCTTGAAGCACTTCGTGTTATCCCCTGTATTCGTAGACTTGCACAGTAGCTTTGTAGTTCTTCTTTTACTACCCTTGCAAAAGCTCTCTGTGGTATGAGTAGTTCAATGAACTTTTGAAAGTGTCATATCTCTGTGAAAGCCTTGCAGTGCCTCCTTCGTCTTTGTGGAGCTCTTGCATTGGGAGGTATGTTAGGCTATCATTGAGGTCTACGTTGTGGTTGATAGTCTTTCTTTCTCTGAAGTACACGATGTGAGGGTCCAACTTCATCTTCCACATTTTGTTGTTGATGTGTTTGTTGACTTTGCTCCCTTTCCTCCTTTGTTGATATTTGCCCTTGTCCTTGTGGAAGTGTGTTGCCTCCATGTGTCACCCTACGACTCGTTGGAATGTGCATATCATTCCATGGTAGTTGATTGCTGCTTTCATCATTCAGTGATGTCTCCTCATCGCTCTCTGATACAACCCTTCTCATTGTCTTTTGTTTGGCTCTTGCCTTGATGGGTGTCCTTGTTGGTGGCTCATCATCTGAATTTGAGTTTGATCATCTTGAAGTGAAATGCTCTTATCTATTGGACACTTCATGTTTTCACGATGGATTGCTCCTAGGTGGTATGCCATCATGTGACATAGGCATAGATGTGCTCTGGGAACCACTTCGGGGTCTTTGGGGGGTTGCAACCATGGTTGGCATTGCTCCCTAGATGAGGGCTAGGAAAGAACACGTGATCTTTCCTTGGAGTTTGCTTGGTGCATTCCATTCTCTTGAGTTGCAAAAGTGTGAAATGAAGTGAGTTCTCTCTATTTATAGAGTTTATTTTAAAACTGTTTGTTCACACTAGAATGGACAAAACCTATTTAAAAACATACAGAATATTATAATATAAATAATAACACATTGAAACCAAGATGACAATAATCCTAGGATTTACCACATAATGGGAAATAACAAATTCACTTTACTTCCAAGTTGAGCCTTCTTGTATTCTCCTAGCACGCCAATAAGCATGATGGAGAGGTCCTAATGATGACTTCCATTTCTCACTGGCAATGTTGTGTTGTATCCTTCTCGCAAGTTTTGCCAATTGTGATTCCCTAACTCGTTCCACAAAAAACTTTCTCAAGAATGTAGTGCGGTAAAACCAATTTAACATCTCCTCCATGTAGTTTGATTGCATTGGACCACCACCATGTCGCATGTTTTTGAAGTAGACACCCCGCGCTTTGTAGTGTGACTTTTTCATTCCTTGGGTATCAAAAATCTCTAATGACCCATATCGATGCATGAAATAAGCTCCATGTGCAAATAAAATATGCTAAAAGGTGTTAGGTAATTGGAAAAAGGTAACTGCAATGAACACTTTTAGAAGAAGAATACACTTACAATGTAGTGTGTTATATTGATCTCTCCCCAAGATTGAATGAAACACTTGGTGAACTCCACTAATGTCTCTTGAAACAATTGACGTTGAATAGCACTAGAGCTAGTCAGACCCATTAAGCCTACCAACTTATCAAAGCTTGACCAAACCTTCTTTCTCTTATTACAAAGATCAACTTGAGAGTCATTGTCTGTTGTGATCATGCACATGTCTTTCCATAGCTCATAATGTTTATTATTTTGAGTGCTAGTACCTCTTCTAAAAAAATGTCTTGCTTTATTCCCTGTCATCGAAACTTGTTGTAAATTATCATGAGATTCTCCAAGTTTCTTAACAACTAGGGTTACGTTTCCACCATGACAACCAATTAAGTAGTTCCTCCAATTTCTTTGTAGCTTGAATATATTTATCAAGTGGCTTCATGGCAAATGCATATTCTATATGTAGCTTCAATAGTCTATTGAAAATTCTCATGAAGGCATGCAAGGTGCAAAAATAGACATTGACTAAAGGGAATGGAATAATGGGATTCCAATCCTTATATGAAATGTCATGATTAGGTGTACCTAACATGGGACACCTCATTAAAGGTATATTCCATTCAATAGATGGAGATGCATCTGTGTCATCAGCTAAATCATTTATGTTGTTTTGTTTTCTCTTTGTTCGTTTATAACCTCGTGTGCAATATGGACAAGGATAGAGATCAGATGCACCTTGTTTTCACCCTAACATGCATTTGATAGTCTTTAAGTCTCCACCTAAGTGCCACTCTACTTCAAAATCACCTAGGCCTTCTATAGTGATTTTGGCACAATGAATTTGAGAAGTTATCACCTCTGTGATCCATGGGGTCCTACTAAAAATCCATGTAAGAACATCATTGGATTCTTTAGGTACTTCAATAGCACCTAACCACCATATATCTTTCTCGGATTGGACACTATATGTAAAGTGATGGGTAGATTCTTCACTTTCATCAATAATGGCATGGGCCATAGATTCATTCATGAGTGTCACACTAAGTCTCTCCATACATCATTCCTTTATGATTTGACATTCATCTAACTTGAGTTTGGAACCACAATCTACATCAAATAACAAACATTGTATTAATAAAAATACTATGAATGTCATTATCACAACAATGGATATACCTTGAATTGTGGATTTGTAAAATTTAACCATTTCCTTTTGAAGCCTCTCCAAATTGACAAATATATTGTTGTACTTTGTGTAGATGAATTCCTTTCTAGATGAGTTTTTCAACTCTTTCTTTGATGTAGATGAATGATAAATTGATGCAGACATAAAATCTTCTATATGCAAGTAATTGCCAAGAGTATTGGCTACATCCTCATTGATCATCTTCTTCTTCAGAGATACCTTGTAAGGGCATGGAAAAATGCTTTGGAAAATATATTTGTTTTGTAGAGCCTGCTTCAAAAGATTGTACAATGTAGTGTATGCTCTAGTACTAACACCTGCTTCATCACATACCATGTGTACCTCACTAGGACTAATAATATCTTCTAAGTTGCCTACAAAATCTTTAATCACTTGGGTTTCGATGTGATTTCCTATTGGTGAATCCAAAATCATAAGCATATGTTTGTTGCTAAGAGAAGAATTCAGAAACTTCAATTGATCCTCCACTATTGAGGAAGCATTGGCATCTTCAACAAATGACCTGCACAATAAGAAATTCAATCAAAAAGTCTTTTAACATAAATAAACAAGTGAAACACAAACCTAAGTGCATAAAAACATCGCTTCCCTGCTCCACCACCAGTTGAAAGACCTTGAAAGGATGATAATGGTCATTTCCTATATCTCATCCCAAGTGGAGTCTCTTTTAGTTGTGTAAGATTGGCTTTTAACTTTGTCATTGTGCTCTCCTTTTCTTCCACATCTTGTTGGAGTCTATTATTGTGCTCATCTAAAGATTTGATAGCACTTTCTAAAGTGTGTATAGCACTTTCTAAACTGTGTATCTTGAAATGGTTGTGATGACATATTGCATCCAATAATTTACTATAGATGTAGAATGGTTAGACAATCGCTTGCAATAGCCTAGGAGTCCATCTTCATCGCTACCAAGGAACTATAGAAATCTGGAGATACTATGGAATCTAGGATGAACATTAGACATTGGATCTAAGGGATACAAAGCATCATTGACCCAAAGATCAATATTTTTCTCTCTAGCTAAACGTCATTCATTTTGAGAATCTTTGTCATTGCTACGTCTAGTTGTTGGTGCAAATTCTCTTGGAACATGAACATGTACACTCTTTGAGTGAGGAGCACGCATTGGTGCTGGTGTCATGTTCATAATACATGTGAGCACCATGATGTTGCAAAACTCCAGCACTGAATAGGAAGAAGCGCATAGATGGTTGGAATGGCTTGTACAGTAGCTGTGTGCAAGAAAAAAAGTATGTTTTGGTATGTGGATAGGTCAAAATGACTTTTTTCAGTGTGTAAAAGGGAAAATAAGTTTTTTTTTTAATTCAAGTTTTGGGGCAACCAAAGTTACGTGTTTGATGATGTGGCACTTTTGGAGGGATTATGAAAAGTATGTTTTTTTAAAGTATTTTTTATAAAAACAAGACAAAAAAAAGTAACTTCTGACATATACATAAAGTATGGGCCATTTTGAATAAAGAATAACTGAAAAAGAGACTTTTTCAGAAAAGTCATTTTTTTATTCATAAAGATGGACAGATTTGATGAGGTGGAAAGTGGTTTTTCTCTCTCTCTTTGTGTAGAAGAGAGAGAGGATCCTAGCTCAGCCTAAAAGGAATCCTACTTCAGCCTACCAAAAAGTGCTCTATTAAATGCACTTTGTCCCCTTAACAAAGTACAAGATTAAGCTTAATCCCTAAAAATTAGGAATCCTTACAAGGCCCATGCAGGGTTCACTTTTTTTCCTACTGAGTGAATTGCCAAAAGGAAAAAATGCCATTGGTACAAAGTGGGTTTACAAGATTAAGAGAAAGTATGATGGTAGCATTGATTGCTACAAAGATAGATTGGTTGCCAAAGAATATGCGCAACAATATGGCAGTGACTATGAGGAAACTTTTGCACCTACTTCACACATGACTACCATTCATACCATGGTTGCATTGGCTTCCCATGGAGGTTGGAAAATACATTAGTTGGACATAAAAACAACTTTCTTGAATGGTGATTTGCAAGAAGAGGTCTATGTGAAGCAACCTCCTCGATTTTCTATGAAAGGGAAAGAGCATATGGTTTTTCGTTTGTATAAAGCCTTGTATGGTCTCAAGCAAGATCCACGTGCATGGTATGACAAAATCCATAAGCACTTGATTGCCTTTGTCTTCACATGTAGTCCAATTGAAAGCACACTCTATGTACACAAAAAGGGGCTGATCTTAGAGTGCTTATTCTTTATGTCGATGACATACTCTTGACTGGGTCATGTGATGCAAAACTTGACAGTGCTATGATTGATTTGTAGCATACTTTTGATGTCACTTATCTTGGTCCTTTGAGCTACTACCTTGGCATCTAGTTTGTATCATGCATCAAGAAAAGTATGTTGAAAAAATACTTCAGTGTTTTGACTTTGATTATTGCAAGCCATTTTCCACACTAGATGGGACTAGATTTAGGTTCTCAGTTGAAATTCTAGTGATGCATTTGACACTTCTGTTTATCAGCAAGCTATGGGATGTCTTATATATGCATGCAACACAAGGCCAGATATACAGTATGCAGCTTCCGAGTTGAGTCGATTCATGCATAGGCCTGACACTAAGCATTAGCAAGTGGTGAAACGTGTGTTTAGATATCTCAAAGGCACTATATTCAACCATGCTTGCATGCTTTTTACAAATAGTGATTGGGCTGGTTGTTATGATACTCGTGTGTTCAGTAGTGGTAATTGTTTTTTCCTTGGAGACTCATGCATATCTTGGTTGAGTAAGAAGCAACCTATAGCTGGAAGCTCTACAGGTACTTGAAGGTGCTCCAGCTTACACAAAGGCATTGAAAAAGCTCTATGATACCATGAACAGAGTTCAAGAGCAACATAGACTGTCCCTAGCAGCAGGCAAAGCCCTCATGAATCAAATCCTTGAGGAGGAAGGTGTAGACGAGCAATACCGCGCCACTCTTGACATGATATCTGATGCTTTAGGAGTACCTGAGACGGTTCATACCGCCCTTGCACAATCACGAAGAACGGAGTGACAATATGGCAGACGCCCCCCTCGATCAGGAAAGCAGATGAATGTATTAGAATCAGAACCACAAGGCACATCCACAACCACGGGCACTGCACACACCGTTCAGGATACTGAGGAAATCTATATATCAAGTGCACCTCCGTCACCCCCTTTGCCACCCCTGCCTCCAACTCCACCACATTCACCTCCCACTACCAGTGTAACCACTACTGTCACCGCCTCCAAGTCCACTACCCATACCGAAGCACAGACCGTAAGTCAACCCACACAACCCACACACCCCATCTCCACCTCTCTTGTCTATACGGCCACTGAAACAATAATTCTAAGTGCAGCCAAAGAAAATCTCATTCCCCCGATCACACTTCCGGACAGTTCGTATTCACAATTGCACACACCACTGTACACTTTCACCACTATCATCGCACCCACAATTCCAATATTCACAATCACTCCCACTACTGCATCCACTGTTGATTTTATGGAAATATCACCCACCTCCGCACCTCTCCCTCCCCCCATACACCCACCATCTCCCATTCCCCCACCTCCCACTTCACCATTTTCCAGCACCGCATCCACACTTCCATTCCCCTTCCCCTTTCCCTTCCCTTCTGCATTCAACACCCTTCCCGCATCCACCCCTATTAATAATGTATTTAATAATATGTATCAGTGTATGTCGCAACTACAACAGCACTACCAGCATCTTGATAACCAACATACGCGACTCTTTCGAAGCCATGAAGAACTTCAAGTACGATTCATTGATCAGGAAAGGGAAAAGCGGCTACTACAACAACAGTATGCCACTTTACAGGAACAACATGAATAGCTAGTAGCCAATCCACCCCAGTCAGATGCAGAAGAAAGGCAACATATGGATGATTTGCGACACTCCCAGATAACAGAGAATCTCAAGCTTAGACGCAACCTGGCCCTCCTACGAAAACACATGTCTACAGCACTCGAAGAGAATAAACGGCTGCAGAAACAGAATAAAGAAAACTTGGAAGCAGCAATGGAGGGTTCCCCACAGGAAATCGACCCAGAGAAATTCAAGGCCATTCCCTCAGAGAATATGCAAATTGTGTTAGAAACCCATGCCGACCTCCTGGAGGCCCATGCAACATTAGAACGAGAAAGAGATGACCTACTTAAGCAACTGGCAACTCAGCAGGAGTCACCAAGCAAAGTCACTACCGCAGACGACACATCGGAAGAAGTCACAAAACTCAGAGCAGAACTCGAAGAATTACGCAATAAAGTCATGCAATACGAGCGTCAACCCTCTCCCCTTGTAGAGCCCGAGCCTAAGGACTTAGTGCCAATTGAAATCGAGGAAAGCTTCGAAGATCCATACGTTCCCATGCCTGCACTAGGGGGCAAGCAAACAGAAGAGGGCATGGACACCATCGAATTAGAGGCTCCTGAATGGATGCAGAGGTTAGAGAAAGTGGCCACAACCCATGATGATAGAGTGGCAGTTCAGATAGCGTCAATGTCACGTTTGGAAGAGGTAGTTATAAAATCGGAGTACTTTCGAAACCTCTCCCATCATAGGTGGATCGACACATCCGACGATTTGTATGTTCCTTTTTGTGTCTTAATGGCGGACTACAATGCCGAAATCAAGCACCACACCTCAAAAGAACCAACCTCGGCTACACAATTTGCACCGGAAGACATCCCAGCAAGTGCCAAGCAAGGCAATATACATCAACCGACGTGGAGGATTCGTCTACTGGAAACCTACCCAGAGATGGTAAGAACATGGAATAACATGCCTTTGTACATCAAATACAACCCATGCTACTGCCCTGTATTTCGAAGAAGGTCGTGGCCGAAATACACAAAAACTCTGCTGACAACCAAAGGATGCGAGAAATGGCTCAATTGTGTCTACTTAGCACCACCTAAAGGCCCACCTACCATAGGATATATGATTTCAACGATTCGGCACTGGGGGGTCCGGTTTAAAAATGTACGAGATGTCATGGCCCAAATGTGCCTTAAAATTTTTGAACTCATGTTGGTCACCTTCAGGACTTTCAAGAATGTCAAGGAACCTCATCTGTCAGCTCTTGGATTTAATGAAGGTAATCAGGACCTTGTCTACGACATGAGCGCAACACCATCTATTAATGTTGTATATGCATGGCACACGCGTATCAAGTATCTACCAGCCTGCTTCAAACAGACGTTTGAAGAAATGTTTGTCACGGGATTCTGGGAATATCATTCAGAGATATTCATTCCCAGACCATCATATTTATTGCAGTTGTTTGCAGTGGAACAAGCTCTCCATTCAGAAAAATTATGTATACCACATCCAGAGGTTCCCGGGCCGGTAGATTGGGACACAAGTGTTTCATGCATGGACCAAACATATTGATGTGCATTATGACTATGTGAGAGGGCGCCTTCATGTAGGAGATATTGATTTGGTATATGTGTGTACACAAGATAATATGGCAAACATATTCACCAAAGTTCTTCCATGGGAGAAGTTTGAAGCTTTTCGGAAAGATTTAGGCTTATTACCTTGTGGGGGCTGATCTCTCACTCCCTGTATGTGTTCACATCATTCACTCCAGGGTGGTTTGTTACACTTATGTTTTCCTCATGTAGCTTTGATGTGAACCTTTTTCCCTTAATGTTTAGCTTTCTTCTCATTTTCTCAATTCTGGATGGTTTTAGGGGTCCCTTATATGACTCCGAACACCTTATGTGACCAAATATGTCTCTATTTATGATAAAATTATTCAAGATGACCATTCCAATGTAAAACAGCCCTAAATGACTAATTTAGGAGTACTTGGACTTATAAATTAGTTCAACAGAATGTATATAATTGCGAGAAACAAAAACTATGAACATTATTTGTGTTGTGCTTGTATTGTCTCCACATCATTTTTCGATTGCGTGCCCATCGTCTGCGAGCCTTTGGGACTCCGAAAAGCCAATTGTGCACATTTATTTTATTTATTCATTCGTTTTGCAATGATTTTGATGGTGTGCCCAATTGTGGAAAAGGAAACGGTAAAGAAAACTGCCCTCCCTAATAATAATAATAATAATGAGGCTTAAGAATTCCTCATAACCGCTTCAAGAAAAAGCTGTTTCATGAGTGCACATCTGTTTTATTTATTTCTTCATTTTGTTACATCGATATAATTTTTAAACACGTGGGTGTAGAAGACTAGAAAACTGCATCCATAAGTGTTTTGAATTCAATGAACATGACACGTTTTCCTACTTTGGGTTCAATGAACGAGTTAGGAAAAAGAGGAGGAGTGGGAAGAGAGTGGAGGACTTCAATGAGGATAAAAAAGGATTCATAAAGTGTAGATCTATTATGGAGGCCATTATGGATGTGTGGGAAGTCATGGAATTTTCTAAGGAGATATCTCAAAATCTCCTTTTCATCAAAATCAATTTTGACAAAGATTACAATAACCTCGAGTGGGACTTCATTCTCCAATCCCTGAAAGATATCAGATGTGGTTCTAAATTCATCAAGATGATCGTTATGCTTATGGGAAATGCATAGGCTTGGATTAATATTAACACTCCTCTCTCATAGATGATCAGATTAAAACACTCTATTAGATAAGACTTCCCCGTAGCTCCCTTTCTCTTTACTATTGCGAGTGATGGACTCAACTGCTTAGTCAATCAGCATGCCCGTCTTGGGCGGATTCATGGTCCTCTACTTCCTCGTAGCCAGAACCAGATGATAATGAGACTCATTTGTACTGACATGAATGCCTTTGTGCTTAATCATATTGACACTACTGCCACCTTTTGACAATGTCTAAACATTTTTTGCGTTGCTTTTGGCTCTAGAATAAATCACTCAAAAAACTCTTTTAAGGCTATTTCTTGGCCCTACCACAATTTTTGGTTGATCAAGGATTTCAAGATCTCCTTAATGCCAAATATTATGCTTGCTTGGAATTCTAGTGGGTTTTGATGTCTCCATGAGTTAAAGGTGGAATTTGTTCTCACCAAGATTGATAATGAACTTCCTTGTTGGAAGGACATGTAAGTCAATTTCACGGAGCATGCCATGGTGATCAAAACCTTCTTTCTTTTATTGATTATATATTTTTTGACATGTTGGATACATCTGTGCTAACCAAAAAGATTCTAGTGGTTTAGGCATTTTGGATGTTGCGAGGATGGCGGGTGAGGATGGCAGATAAGCTTATTGCCAAGTGGATGATCAAAGCATGGTTCTGAGCAAATAAAGGAGCACTCTTATGTCTTGCTACTTTGAGGATAGGTTCTTGATGCTCTATTCATTGGATCCCTAACTCTCATAGTTGAGATGTAATATGTGGCCACCACCCTACTGATATGTGGACTTGTTATGTTAAGTGACACTTCTTCATCTCGATTATTAGAAATTGTAGTAACTAGAGTGTCCTTCAATCTGGTCATAAGGTTTTATGGGTACACTCAAGAAGACTCTGATGTTTGTTGGGATGGTCTATGCCAGTTCTATTTTTGATGCTCCTACTAAGGATCCACAATCATCCAATCTTTTGGGTTGTTGCCTTTCTAGGAATTGGAGGAACACTAGTATTTCCTTGAACTATGAGTTCATCTATACTTTGGTCACTGGAACCCTTATCTTTGAGATGTTAGGTAATGACTATGATGTCTGCTAGGATGGATTGTGTCAGGCCTATTTTTTATTCTCTTACTAAGGATGAGTGGGTATTCAATCTTTTGGATTGTTGTCCTCCCAAAAATTGGAGATGGAGTATATTTCCTTGAACTCTGAGGTCATCTCTGCTCTAGACATTGGAATCTTTATATTTGAGTGGTTGTGTAATTCTTGGATAGTGATGTACTCATCTATTTTTGTATCTCCCAGGTGGGGTTCTTGGCCCTATACAAACTCTAATATTCCTTCTCTTCATTTAATTCTCTTTTCTATTTTTCCTTTAAAAAAATCAATAACTATTGTTACACTCTCGTAAAAACCAGCAAATAATGATATAGAAATTAAAGTATTAAACAGTAAAATCAATAAATAGTGTTTTTACTTTGAATAATAATGTCAAATACCAGGATAATTAAAAAAAATTAGAATTTTCATAATATTAATCAAAGTATATGAGGTATACCCTATTAACAATGTCAAATACTAGTATAATGACAAAAAAGTTAGAATTTTCATAAAATTAATCAAGTATATGACGTATACCCTATTAACAATGTCCAATACTGGATAATGAAAACAAATTAGAATTCTTTTTGGGCTAGTAAGGTTGACAAACCCAATAAGCACATGTTTGATCTTATGAAAAAGAAAAAAGTTAGGGACTTTGATCCCCTTCTTAAAAAGAGTTCGGGAGATTATGCTCTTTCCATCAAGGATAACTTAGAGGAGGCTGTTATCTTCTTTATGAATGTTTTCTCTAGGCCTCCCAAGAGAGGGGAGGACATCCAGAGAGCCAAAGCCCATATTGCCATAAAGAGAAAGAAAATGATCTCTCAGGCCTTGGCCACTATCCTGGACCTGCCCCTCTCTGTCGGAGAGGTTAGAGAAACCATTTATAAATTGAAACCCTGTAAAACTCTTGGTTTTGATGGTATACTGAATGAATTCTTTCAGGAGCTTTTTGATGTGATGGTGCCCATTGTTCTCTTGGTGTGGCAAGAAACTATTAGAAAAGGGAGTCTCTCTATTTTCATCAATACTGGGGTGATTGAATTGATTCATAAAAAAGGTGCCAAGGATGATCTTAATAACTGGAGACCTATCTCTTGTCTGACTTCTTTATATAATTTTTGCTTCTACCCTTCCTAGGAGACTCAGCCCCATTATGGATAGCATTATTCTGTCGGAACATAAGGGATTTATTAAAGGTAGATACATCTTGGATGCCATTATATCCATTTGAGAAGGGATCGAATATGCTAAAGAGATCAATACTGATGTTTTCTTTTTGAAAGTTGACTTTGACAAAGCCTATGATAGGATTGAATGGGACTTCATCCTCCAATCTTTGCATGATGTTGGGTTGGGAAGGAAATTCATTAAGTATACTAGCATATTATTTGGCAATGCTAACTCCAGAATTTCTATGAATGGCCATGTCTCTGAAGCTTTTAGACTTCATAATTCTATTAGACAAGGATGCCCTCTTGTGCCCCTCCTTTTTCCATCACCAATGATTCTCTTGGATGGCTTGTCAAGGATTGTTTTGAACAAGGAAAAATCACAAGTCTGAACATCCCTAACTCTCCCTCTTAGCTTGGCCTTTAGATGTTTGCTTATGACACTAACATGATTACTAGTGCCGATTCTCATTCTACTACTTATTTTCTTGAATGTTTGGATGTTTTTTTCTTAGGTAGTGGTTCTGTTGTCAATCATCATAAAACTGGATTCTTTGCTACTAATAATGTGATCCCTGAGTGTATGGTTGATAAAAAGTGTGCTATTATCAGGAAAGGACCTATTTTTAGACTTTTGGGCATACCCATGGGGTTTGGAGTCTCCATGGAACAGAGATGGGCTTGGATTATGGAGAAATTCAAGAACTAAGTTTTTCATTGGATGGGGATGCAACAATCATTTTCTCACATGATTTTTGTTCTGAAATTTTATCTTCTTCCTTATCTGACTTTTTTCTTTGCTTGTTGGCAGCCTACTAAGGAGCACATTAGTCAAGCTGTTTCTCTTGCTAGAAGATCTCTATGGGGAGGGACCCCTCATTCCAGCAAAATCCCAAAAGTCTCCTGATGAAGCAGGAAGAGGGAGGTCTTGGTCTAATATGTCCATCAAAAATGGCTACACTAACGGCTGGCAAATGGATAATGAGAGCTACTGTGTCATCTGATTTTTGGGCTTGTTTAATTAAAAGGAATATACACATGTTTCACATTAAAGGTCATAAAAATTGGACTAATATAGATCTTTGGAATGTTGTTGTTTCCCCCTTCCCTTTCATCCCTAAGGGTAGCTCTCTGGTCTGCTCATTATGGAATGACTGGTTGAAAATAAAAAAGGATTATTCTATTGTTGATGTTTTCTCTAATAATTACTAGTTTATTGTGCAGGACTCTTTATGGTGTGGTTGGCTTGATCCTTGCCCGCTATCCATAAGAAGCAACAAGTGTAGAAAATAGGGATTTACTAATTTGTTGTTTATTTGCAGGACTACTTTTGATGGTGATTTTGTTGACCTCCTTGACAGGCTGGGGATGTCCTTACAGTGCAAGAATATAATTCTGGATAAGACAGCTTGGCTTACTGACAAACTATCTCTTTATCTTGACTATAGGCCCCTCAATATTCTCCAAGTTGCTGAGGATATGTACCTGAAATTCAAGAGGTCTTACAACTCCATTAGCAACTTAGTCCCCACGCTCAACAGGATTTGGAAGGTCAAATGGAACGCACATCAATGGAGCTACATATTTAAGCTCCTCTAGGCTTTTCCTACCACTGTCAAGCAATCTTTGCTCCTGTGGATAATTTTTCACTAGGGATTATGGATTGGAAGCAAAGCTAGGAGGTTTAACATCAGTGCTGGTCTCTGTCATCTATGTGGTTGTGTGGAAGAGCTGGAACATATCTTTTTTCTATGACATGCATCTGGCAGATACTAGAAGATTCTTCATATGTTATGCAATATTCATGGGATCCCCCCTCTGACTGGAAAGGACATCCTCATTGGCAACAACCGCAGATTTGATGTTGGAATCTGGCAAATTATCAGAGCTCAGATCCTCTAGTTTATTTGGAAACAGAGAAAGGAAGTCCTCTTCTCTGAGAAGCCTAAAGATTTCTTGTACTAGTGTCTTAAAAAAGTTTGATGTAATATCAAGAATTGTATGGCATTGATGAATGAAGCTCCTATTTGTACCCCCTCTTGGCTAGCATTTTGTAATAATCTTCACTACAGAAAGTGGAAGAATGAATGGCTCTCCCTTTATTCAGTTAAAAGGTTGAGCCTTATGGTCTTCTTAGATTCTTCGATGTAAATTTCCCCCTTTCTCTGGGGTGTCCCCGATTGTGAGTTGTATTTTCTCTTAATTTATTTACCTTTCTGTTGTTCTTTAAAAAAAAAGTTAGACTTTTCATAGTCTTAATCAAAGTATATGACGTGTACCTTTAACTGCTCACGCCATAGCTGACCTTAGAGGCCCACATTCGCCAATACCACGCCATCCATTCAATCGTCGCAGGATGAACACCTTGTATTGCCTGCTAAAATATCAACGCTATTATCAAACTCGGCTCCGTTATCTGTTCACAATCACTGCACTCTGCGGTCATCACCTTTTGCTTGACGTATGTGTTCAATGCTTCTCTCTCTCTCTCGTCGACGTGATGAAGCAGCAGTAACGCTCACACACATACAGACCAAACCAGTCCGCCTCGATACCCAGAGCGCCCACAAAATCTCATTATATATAATAACTGAATACATTATATATAATAACTCGATTACAGGAAAAGGGAATCGCATTTTGTGGAAAAGGAGATGCTGATTATAGTGTTTACGAGAACACCGCACAACCACCAATCTTATCACGACAAAAAAGACAAATACCCCTCTTCCAATTTTAGTTCAGACAATAAACAATTAAAGTGCAATTGTCAATTGAACTCATCCCTTTTTTTTTGACAAAACAGAGAATATAAAATTGATGCAAAGAAAATGAGAAATACAACAGCCCTTCCAGAGGAAGGGAAATCACCGATCTGTCAAAAAACCCATGTAAAGCCACCCAGATCACTTCTCCTACCAAGTTACATCAAGCTCTCAATATACAGATTAATAAAGTGAAACATATTGACTCTAGTTGGAGATGGGTTCTGTAACAACTTATCCCTCCACAAATTACAAGGGAATTTCTTGAGAATCAGGAAAGGGGTAGACTCTTCTAGATGCAGACTGGGTACATACTTTATACATTTGGTCAGGAGTCTTTTAATCCCCAACAAACAGATGAAGAGGTAGTCTTTACTTTTTTTGTCATAGATTTTGCTATTTCTATTTTTCCAAATAGACCAGAGGATCTGAGCCCTAATCAGCTGCCACAGCACAATATCCATTTTGTTGGCTTCACCAATGAGAAACTCTCTGGTACCAGGGGATCTCAGCCCATAAGTATTGCAGTAGAGATGAATGACCTTCCAAAATCTAGAAGAAGTCTTGCACTTGAAAAAAAGATGTTCTAAGTCTTCTTCCAAACCACAGTGATGACAAAGACCTACATCAATTTTATATTCTCTAGCTTTGCTGCCAGTCCAAATCCCTTTATGCAATATCAGCCACATCAAGCAGGAGTGCGTGTTATCAATAGGCAGGGACCCATTGCATTGAAATCTATATCTCCACTGATGAGCAGACCAAGCCAGCTTCCATTTCTTGTTCAGACTCCCAGTGATTAAACTGATGCTGGCCCGAGAGCGTTTGTAGCAGTAATAAATATCCTGTGCCACATTAGCAATAGATATCGACTTCGATCAAAGGTGATTATCGAGGAGAGTCAGCAGCTTATTCCTTTTGTCTTTAATTATCTCTTTACAAGCAACCGAAAGAGTGTCATAGTTCATTATAAAGTGATCATCAATCAAGCTTCCATCTCTATAAAGATTCTGCCATTTAACAAAACCTATTCTTTTGCACTTACTCCATCTAATGGGAAGATGGGTAATGTTAGGAGGATCAAACCAACCAATCCATAGGGAGTCCTGTAAAAGGAACGAGTAGTTAAAAGAGAACCACACTGGCAGTTTATAGTTCTCTTTGGCCTTCATCCAGGAATTCCAGAAGCTGCAGATTAGAGAGCTCCCTTTGGGAACAAACAAAGCAAGAGAAATAACAATATCCCAAAGCTTGAAGTTACACCATCTTTTATTATTTTTAAGACAGAATTTATCTATCTTCCTTTTAATCAAACAAGCCCAAAGTCATTAGAAGAAACAGCTCTGAGGATCCACTTGGAAGCCATCTGGATAGCCATCCTGGTAGGGCAAATCAGACCTAGCCCTCCTTCATATTTATTCATACAATAGACCTTCCAAGCCACTTTAGGAATTTTGTTCCCACCCCACAGAGATCTCCTAGCCAGAGAGATGGCTTGAGACAGCTGTTTTTTAGTCGGCTACCAACAAACCAAAAAGTATGTCAGACAAGGAAGAATAAAATGCTTCAAAACAAAGGTTCTTTGGGAGAGGTTGGATTGCATGTTCATCCACTTGAAGATTTTAGCTCTGAACTTCTCAAGAACCCAATTCCATCTTTGCTCATAGGTGATTTCAAAGCCCATGGGGATACCCAACAGCCTGAAGACAGAAGCTTTTTTGATAACTTCACACCCTGTATCTTTGACACAAACAGGCACCAAAATGTTAGTAGAATAAAAACCAGTTTTATTATGATTAACGACAGAGCCACTAGCAAGACAGAAGGTATCAAGACATTTGAGGAAGTTAGCCGCAGAAGACTCATCTGCCCTCATCAGGAGGTTGGTATCATCAACAAACATCTGCAAACAGAGTTGAGAGTGAGCATGAGGGATTTCCAGACATTTAATATTGCCTTTATTGATACAGTCCTTGACAAGCCATCCAAGAGCATCACTGGTGATAGCAAACAAAAGAGGGGCCAAGGGACACCCCTGTCTTATGGATCTACAGAGTTTCAAAGGGGAAGACAAATGCCCATTCATAGCAATTTTAGAATAAGCATTACCAAACAATATGCTAGTAAATTTAATAAAGTTCCTTCCCAAGCCTATATCATACAAAGACTGTAAGATAAAGTCCCACTCAACCCGATCATAAGCTTTATCAAAATCAACTTTGAAAAAAAAGACATCAGTATTCATTTCTTTGGCAAAGTCCACACCTTCCCAAATAGTAATAATGGCATCTAGGATGTATCTGCCAGAAATAAAACCTTTTTGTTTAGGGAGAATAATACTATCCATCAAGGGACTCAATCTTCTAGCCAAGGATGCTGCATATATTTTATACAAAGAAGTCAGACAGGAGATAGGTCTCCAATTGTTGAGATCATCATTATTACCTCTTTTATGAATCAACTTGATCACCCCATTATTGATGAAGGTAGAAAGGGATCCTCTTCTTATGGCTTCTTGCCAGATCCAGAGAATAATGGGCACCATCACATCTTTAAAGACCTGAAAAAATTCATTTGGAATGCCATCATGACCAGGAGACTTTCCAGGCCTCAATTTACTAATGGTTTCTCTAACCTCACCAGCAGAGAGGGGGAGATCAAGGAGGGAGACCAAGCCAGGAGGAACCATTTTTTTTCCTACACTGGGCAATGGCAGCTCTTGCACTCCAGATGTGATCCCCTCTCTTGGGAGGTACAGAGAAAACATTGGTAAAGAAGCATACAGCCTCCTCCAAGTTCTCTTTCATACAGGAAGCAACACCACCAGTGCTTTTCTTAATCATAGGGATGAAATCTCTAGCTTTTTTCTTCCTCATAATCTCAAACGTACGTTTGTTAGGTTTATCCACTTTTCCAACCCAAAGCTCTCTAGACGTGGCAAAGTCACCACAAGCAAGAAGATAGTCTTCACACCTCATCTTTTCCTGAAGATCAAGGATCCTCTGATTCTTATCAGAGGAGACAAGATTAGAGCTCACAATCTTATCTATCTCCTTAATCAGCATCATCCTTCTGTTGTACCTGATATCCTTGGCCTTCTTTTTGTAATGGGTAAGAATTCTCAGAATTTCTTTGATAGAATCCTCCCAAGATTTAAAGGGGGAGCAGCCCAAAACAAAATGATTCTGAAAAGTTTTAATAATTTCTTCTTTCACAACAGGGATCCTTAAAAGGGACAAGTCAATATGCGGCCATCCAGCCCTATAATTGGGATTATTGCCAAAAAGCTTGATAATAAGCGGAGTATGATCAGACAGCTGCAGAGTAGGGTCAACAGAACAAGAACTATTCCAAAGGTCTTGAAACCTATTAGTGTTCATGTAAAATCTATCCAGTCTAGCAGAAAATGTGTTGTTGATACTCTTATTACACCAAGTATGACCAGTATTGATAGAAACATCAAACAAATTATGGGAATTAGCCATAGCAACCCATCAATTTTTTTCATTACCTACCAGAATATTATTACTATTACCATTTCTGTCAGAGGAGTTCGTTACCATATTAAAATCCCCTGTAAGGATTATGTCACCATTCAACTTACCGATTTCTTCCTAGCACTTGGCTCTATCCAGAGAATTGTTGGCAGCATAAACACTAACAATGGTAAAGGAAAGAGGTTCCTTACATTTCACAACAACTCACTGGTTAGAGTCACTAGTCAACACTTCATCAACAAGGTGCATAAGGTTAAAATTAATACCAATAACAGTACCACCCCTACCACAGTGATTAGTGTGATACCACGAGTACCTGGTGGAGACAATCTGAAGATTAGACTTTAATTGGAACCCAACCACCTTTAATTCCTGCAAGCAAATAAAGTCAGGCAAAAAGGAGGAGTCTCTTAACCAGTTATTGATTATCTTGCATCTAGTAGGATGAGTGATTCCTTTAGTATTCAGAGACAAAATTGATAATTTATCCATAAAAAGGAAAAACAGGAACACATCAACCGACATCACTTCTTAAGGTTCTTCAGAGGCTTGACAGCCGAGTTGGATGTTCTAATAGCCTCCTTTCTTTTAGGATTAACCTTATCTTTAGGAATAGGGGTTATTGCTGTATCAAAAGACATGGACACATCAGTAATCAGGGAGGAAACCTGTACCTGCCTACAGAATAGTTTCTTCATCATTTTTGTTCAGTTGTTCACTAAAAATTTCATCTGTTGACAACATAATGTTAGCCTCATCATCATCTGAAGTTAAAGATTCACCGGAGATACCAGTTCTAGGGGAGACGGATTTATGGGAACCCTTCTTACCCACTGTCATCCATCCATTCTCTTCCCCTTGACAGTCGTTAGAGACACCAGCACACTCACCATTAACTACTTGAGTGCAATCTTTACCTGCAGATTCATTTTTAAAGTGACCATACCTAGGGGGAAGAAAACAGAGGGATCCTTGGGATTGTTTTCCATAAAGGCGAAAGGCAAGTTGGTCTGTGAATTACATGCATGAAAGTGATCTGTCTGTCCTTTGAATTTAAGTCTTGAGCTAATCTTGGGACTGATATAGGTCTATTGAGAGCAATTGAGAGCATCCAAGCAAGGGCTTTGTGCAAGCTTGAGAATCAGGTTCTCGAGCACTAAAGAACAAGGGATCAGCAAGAAAGGTCGGAATATTCTCAACTCCCTTTGTCAATTCCTAGCTTAGGCTAAGTTCGAGTAGTGCTAGGAGTAAGTCAGGACACGATAGGCACGTGACAAGTCAAAGACTATCTAAGAAATCAAGTTCAAGAGATAACTTGTGTGTGACCGAGAACTTTAAAGGAAAAGAACTTAACGTGGGACGATCAACTTAAGTGCGGAAAATTAACTCAAATATTCCTGACGATGTGATATCAGACAAGATCATAAACACGATAACACAAAAAACAAAAAAAGAATCAAGTGATTGACAACAATTGATCGGCAACGAGGTTGTACTTTGGGCAAAAATTGGGCTATTTAAATAGGCATATGAACCTTAGATCAGGACGACATCTAGTAAGAGATAGACAAAGTCTTAGGTCTTCGGAGGCCAGCGTTAATCATACTGCTAGGTCTTGGGCCCAGCAGTTGAGCCACCACTCGCATTACCCTAGCTCTGAGACTAGTGAATCAGAGATGTCTCAAGGGATGGACAGACCTATAGGAAGTACAGGTGTGCCATATCTGTATAGGGTGGAAGGCCCCTACAAGACGCAACTGGAACACCTTAGGACCAACCGATTAGGTGCTAGCATCTATGAGGACGGCCTAGGAAGATTCGTGGTCCAGATTAAAAATCCTGACCAATCCATTGGAATAGAACACCCAGCTGTAAATTTTGAAAATGGAGCATACGTGGACAAAGAAGGAACCATATATGTAGTCACCAGTCACCCAGATAGGACAGACGAATTCGGAAATGTGATCCCAGAAGCAGACATAGGTGACCTAGAGCAAGGAAACATGGGTATGGAACCTAGAACCCCTCGAGGGAAATCTGTTCTTACTAGAATCCTCAATCCAGAGTGGATTCCCCAGGATAATAAGAGCATAGATCTGCTCCTAAATCAAGAAACCGATGAAGCCTTTTGGAAGTATAAATCAAATAGGCCAAATGATGTAGGGTCAATCCTGATCTATGAGTTCAAAGATCCTGATAGCCCAGGCAGAGTGACCTACTTAGATCACGCTTCAGAGAGGATCTTTGTGGTTACAGAAAATGATAGGCATGCTTACACTTGGAAGGGTGAATTCGTTTTCCCCCAACCAAGATCGAACGTGTCCTATGGTCACCCAGGAGCTGGAGCATCCCAAGCTCATGGAGCTCAAAGAGACAGAAGTAGAGATAGGCCAGAAGTAAGCTTTGCCAACCCAGGGGGCAGAGAAAGAACGAGAACGGAACCAAATAGAGTGGAACCTGAGGTACTTAGAGCTGCAAGGAATCAAAGAAATGCGGATGAGTTCCCTCTACCAAGACCTAGAGAGCACACAAGGACTTTGAGACCGACTGAGTTAGTTAAGTCCATGAAGAACTACTTCGATGGCACTGGAGATCCATACGATCATGTGGCGGAGTTTAGGCAAGTCTTGAGAGCTGAACAAGTTGAAGATCTGTTCACGCAGTACAATGCCTTTGGTCTAACCCTTAGGAACACTGCCCTGACATGGTTTCAGCCATTAAACGAGAGGCAGTTCAGGAACATAGATCAACTTCTAGAGGCATTCATTATTGAATTCTCTAAAAGTGGCATAAGACATAACACTTCCTCGCTGATTCACAGCTTCAAGCAAACCCCTCAGGAAACCGTGAGACTTGCTGGAAGAAGATTTAGGCAATACTTAGAGAGATGCCCTGTCCTTCAGTTACCCACGCTAGCTAAGCAAGTGGCTTTATTCTTGGATTGCTAAGTACCAAATTGAGATCATATGTGTACTTGAGGACCCTAGAACCATAGAAGAGTGTGTACGCATGTGCATTGACATTGAGGATAACCTAGGGGAAGAACTAGAGCTCTCCAAAATCTACAAAGACTCAGATGGTGCTTCTAGTCTCTCTTCCACTCAATCCACATCTATTGAGGAATTAGCAGAGAAGGTAGCTCAGAAAATGGGAGCCTCGAAACCCACATAATGATCTCTCTTGAGGCAATGCTCTATATATGATGTATATATATGAATATGGGGTAAGGTCACATGACCCTTACATCCCCAACAATCTCCCACTTAAGGGTCAATGTGACCATAAGTGGAAAAATATACAAAGAATGATGTAGGACTATACAATAATGTACAGGAAGAGTTTGGATCTCTACCCATACCATATCAGCCTACACCAATTGCCTCAAACAAGGTGTATCCATGCACCTCAAACTGCTCTACACTCATATCGATAAGAGTTGAGCTCACATCTAACTGATGCAAGAACTGATGAAGTTCCTACAAAGCTCCCACTCGCTCTATGCCTGTGTCAATCATGGAACGACTGACAACTCCAAGTGCAAATGCTCCAATAGCAACTGCAATATCTGGTCCCGAGCATAACAACTCGTACATCAGACTCCCGAATGCTGACGAAACATGTGCTATTGTGGCTAACCTAAGTTTGTCAGCCATGCCTGTATCCAAGGCATCCAAAGCACCATCATCAAGACCAACATGTCCTGATATATCTATGTCAACATCTGGCATGAGTGAATCCAAGAATGACTGCATAACTGCTGACTCCTCAACATCCAAATCAGCCATGCTCGCAACCAAGGATGTATCTAGCTGTGCATCCTGAGAGCTAGTATGCTCTGGTATACACTGTGAATCATAAGAGCTATCATGCTCTACCACATCAAGTGTATCATCATGCTCCACATGAGCTAACTGCACAACATCAATACCATGGTCAAACTGATGATCACACTCTAACTGAGTATCATCATAATGCTCTACATGAGCATCCATATCATGCTCTAAAGCATCTAACTGATCATCCAAAGTGTGCTCCACAAGAGCATCCATATGATCAACCAAACCATGCTCTACATAAGCATCATGAGCATCCAAAATGTGCTCTACATGTGCATCCATCTGAGCATCTGAATCATGCCATATATATGCAACATGAATGTCACTAGACCTATGTGTAGGTAGGCAAAATGAGACATGACGAGTCTCACATCGCACATAAGGCTGAACTCCCACTGAGACGAGACTATCTCTCACATGAAGTACCTGCAGTGGATACATGTGCCCAATCCTGGCACCTCTAACAAGCATAAGCTGTCCCAACTGCAACTGAAAATGATGCTCACCAAGGAATGCATAACATCTGCTCTCCTGTAACTGGCTAACTGAAATCAAGCTCATAGGGAATGAAGGCACATAGCGTACATGTGTGAGTATAAGTGATGCTCCGCTAGGTAGCATAACGCATATATCTCCTGCACCCTCAATGTCATATGTCGTACCATCAGACATGTGTACACATCCACGACTCTCACCTGAGAATCGACAAAACCACTCACGATGTGGAGTAACATGAAAACTGGCTAATGCATCAAGCAACCAAGCCATATGTGTGCTATCTAATGAGCAAGAGGAATCATGAGATGAACCATAGGAGAAAGTGATATCACCATCACTAGCATAATCAATTGTCATAGACTCTCCTGAAATCACTACTTGACCTGAATCACGTGCATATCTCTGACGTCGTCGTTGCATCCGCCTGAAGCAACATCGTCGAATATGGCCCTCATGACCACAATGCCAACATCGAAGTCGTCGATGTGATCTATGTCTCACATGAGTCAATGGACTCGCATACATATCATGTAGTCTCTGCCATAATGCACTACTCGTCTCCTCATACATAACAGACTCATATATAGAATCCATAAGCTGTAATCGAATAGTGGAGCTGGCCAATGCATCCATATCCATCCATACATGGTCGGGCATGTCATGAGGCCTCTGTGCATCTCTATGCACATACATGTGTAACCCTGCACCCAAATAACCTGTGACCAAGTCCAAATGAATGGAGATAATCAATGATCCAAAGCTATCACACAAGCTTCAAGATCCACTAGAGCTCCTTTCTAGCATAAAAGCTGTCAAAATTTTGGCAGCATCTCCTCTGTAAAATGGACTCTAGAACCAAAATAACCATAGGAGAATCACCATCCACATATGCCAAGAATCACACTGGCAAATAAATATCAATCAATGACCAAATGCTAATAATGGTGACAAACAAATGTGTAACGAAGGCTCCAATCTGGATCATGTACCTGCAAAGAAAACAAAAGATACAAGTACCAAACAAGATCCAAAATCAACTCTCATAAAAGTATGTGCAACCGGCAAGTAAATCCATAACCAAGTGGCATAAGCAAGATATAAACCACAATGCCACTATACATCCATGATCGAACTCATGATGACATAAACCTCAAAGAAGAGTATACCACAATGTCATCTTACATGCCAAACACGTGACAAGATCATGCTCTAATCTCATATGGAGGAGCTACCACAGTGATCATACATGTACAATGCCTTGAAGCTCTAAAAATAAGAGCTTGCACACCAAAAATTCTCTCTCGAAGAAGTTCCAAAGCAAATTCAACCTCCAAGTGTAATTAGTGAAGATGTGCTGCTCTGTGTTTTGCTATTTCAAAGATGATAACCTCTTAATCTGAACTTTTGTTCTTCGGAAAACTTCAAGATCTGATTCTTGGCTACGTAACGAGATAAAGAACACCTCAATCGGAGGTGCGTAGCTCAAGATATGCTCAAAACAAGTACCTGCTGTCAATTTCACTTTCACTTGCAATAGTACTGCTCTGTATTCTGCAATTTCGGCAACCTAAAACTCAGAATCTGGATCTGTGTTCTTCTACAAAGTTGTAGTTATCTTTCATAGCTATGTACAGTAAGTTGAGTCATCGAATTTTGAGCTGTAGAACTCAAGTTATGATCCAAAAACTGACCTGCTGTCCTATTGAATGTAGATTCGCTTTGTACAACAGTCTGCGTTTTTCAAATTTTCGGTACTCTAAAAGTCCGAACCAGGTTCTGTGCCCTTCTGTGAAATTGTAGTCCTCTGTGTTAGCTACGCACAGAACTTTAAAACGCATCAATCCGAGCTTCTTAACTCAAGTTTTGACCGAAATACTGAACTGTTGTCAAGAGATGCCGACCTGCAATTCTACCCCTTCTGACCTAAGCTTCCATTGAAGCTTCTTGCACACAAGCCTTCAACATGCTCTGATACCAATGAAGGGCTTTGGTGTGCAGAACAAGAGGAGGAAGGAGGAGATGGAGGGAGAGAGAAGAGAGGAGATATGCGCGGATATGCGTGGGAGCCTCGAAACCCACATAATGAACTCTCTTGAGGCAATGCTCTATATATGATGTATATATATTA
This sequence comes from Ceratopteris richardii, assembly GCA_020310875.1. NCBI lineage: Eukaryota > Viridiplantae > Streptophyta > Polypodiopsida > Polypodiales > Pteridaceae > Ceratopteris > Ceratopteris richardii. Next base: position 37,609,471 of record CM035425.1, read on the forward strand.
ATATGGGGTAAGGTCACATGACCTTTACATCCCCAACAACCCCCATTTCCTAGAGGACCATGCTACAGATGTCAGGGAGATCATCTCATTCGTGATTGTCCCTTACCTCCACCCACACAACCCCAGTCAGTGACAATTCAAGGCTTTTGCCAAGATTGTGGAAAGGAACACCTTTTACGAGACTGCCCAAAGAATCCTAATAATATGCCGAAAATCACTCCTATCAATGTCGTAGGGTTAGTTGTAGACTCCACAGGAAGTGTGACGTCCACTACGCCCATGCAAGTGATCACTAGAGCCCAAGCCTTGCAATAGAACCAAAGCATAGGCCAGGAAAAGAGCCCAGATGTTAGTGAAACGGAGAGCATGACAAAGAAGAGGACTAGAGCTTGGAGAGATAGTCGTGAAAGAATGAAAAGACGATGGGCAAAGAAAATGAGTAAACTTGAGGAAAGCCTAAGAGAAACGAGAGCCAAGATAACCGAACTCACATCTCAAACTCCCTCTCACACTACCCCACCTCCACGATTCCCAACTCCATCCGACCCGCCACCTTCCAACCCGCCTCACCTAATCCCACCACACCCTAGAGTAGGATCAGTCCTAGCAGATCCCACTCCTGAGGACCTAAACATGATGCTCAAAGCATATCAGGCCAGAATCCAAGCAGGGCCAAACGTAACTGGTCATGAAAAGTGCTACCCTAGAGCAGAATTAGAGCTTGAATGAACTAAAATTTGTGCTAAGATGGTGGAGCTGGCTCAAACCATGTTTGAAGCCAGTCGCCTCTTTAACATCTCTAGCTCAGCTAAGACGCAGTTGCTCTTTGAAGGACTGTTAGAAATAATAGAGAGGCTGATTGCACAATCAGAAAAGGAACTCGCCTCTCAACACAAGGACAAGGCAAGTGAAAGAGTAAGTCTTCCTGCCCAGGAAGCCTATGTGCCTAACTCTACGGAGCCAGACACATCATCTTCTATGAATCAGTTCACACCAGAATTCCTACGAGAGATTCAAGAAGACAAATGGGCTAAAGAAAGTGAAGTCCCTCCTCCCATTGAACTTGTGGATGATGCACACGACCAATTCCCACAAGACATCCCATCCATTTATGAGGAGCAGGAGAGCACCGAATCTCAGGAAAGATTAGACTTTGAGTTTAACTCTCTACAAGAATTACCCCACTTCACAGGCCCATGGGAAGCTAAGTCTACTTGTATGAGAGCACCCACGGTTATGGTACGAAATGAGGACTCAGTCATACCTAGGAACACAGAGGTAGTGAAAAACACTAAAATACAATGCAACCTCACGTTAGAAGAACTACTCAAAGTAAGGCCTGAGCTATGGAAACATGTAGCCAAACAAGTACCAGAGATAGCAAAACCTCGTTCCCAGGTAGGGTCCCAGAGAACAGTGCCAGAAATACCCTTGGACAAGATAGGAGACATGAGTGAGGGCGAAGAGGGAAACACATATCTTCCTATCACCCATCAAGGATACACCACCAAGGCCATTCTAGACTCAGGTGCAGGAGTTGCAATTGCTACCACTTCCCTATGGAAGCGTTGGGGCAAGCCAGCACTGAGGCCCATGAGGATGAAATTGCAAATGGCCGATGGTCACATAGAGAGACCCTTAGGGCTGTTAGAAGGAATAACTCTCACCACATGTGGTGTTGAGTTCGAGCATACATTTGCTATATGTGATTTTAGCAAAAATCATGCCTATGAAATGATCTTGGGACAACCCTTTATGCGATAGTTGCAAGTGGTACAGGACTGGGGAACCAATTCCTTGTACCTGCAACACTTAGGTGTTACGACCAAAGTAAATCTCAAAGATTACTCTCATAGAGATGTCCCTCCTATCCAATGGAATCCCCTCCATAGAGCCAAAGATGATACGGAATCGGTGCATTCCATAGGATCAGGATCCTCATGGATGCATGAAGACACCCACTTATGGATGTGCAAAGTAGCAGTAGAAGAAGAGAAGAGATAAAAAGCCAGAGAGGTAGGTGCAAAAGAAACACATAGATCAATTCAAGACCCCGCCTATGCACCTGTAGTCTTTCCTGACGAAGAATTTGAACCCCACGGCTGGGCAGAAATCCTAGCAACAATGGATGTAGCCATCAATGAAGATCAATGGACACCTCACTGTGATGAAGATGGCTATGACATTTCAGTATTCTCCATAGAGCCGATCATGGGAGAGGCAGTGTTAGAAGAATGTGAACCTAACCCTGATGCATTTGAGGATGCAAGTGACTCCGATCTAGAGTCAATCATCATGGACCCACCTTTTGCATCAGATGAAGAATACTTCTATGAAGTAGAATTTCAACCCCAGAGGTATGGAGAGCTTACAAATGATGTAAGGCTAGCCACACATGTGACCCCGAAGGAAGAAGGGAAGAAAAGAAAGAAGAGAGAAGTCATATCAGAAGAGGAAGAATCTTTGTTTGAGGTCCCGGAAAATTTTAAGAAGTATGAGATAGATGACAGGAGAGTCATGATCAGAATGCCTAAACAAGAGGCGCAATCGGGGGAGGCCTATGATAACAAAGAAACCACCAAGAAAATAGTGGTAGCTCTAGAAAAAGGAGAGGAGAGATGCACTTACATAGGACATGACCTGACGAAAGAAGAAGAGCACGAATTGATAGCCTTGCTAAGAGAATACAGAGATGTATTCGCTTGGAGCTACAAGGACCTGAAAGGTGTAGACCCTGACATATGCTCACACACCATTCCCATGACCGCGGATGCCAAACCATCCAAGCAAAAGCCATACACTTATAACGATAACTACGCTGCTAAGATCAAAGAGGAGATAGATAGACTGGTAGCAGCAGGATTCATCTATGAAATTGAGCACAATGAGTGGGTATCCCCCATCGTAGTGGTGCCCAAGAAAAATGGAAAGCTATGTGTATGCATTAACTTAAAGAAGGTCAATGCAGCCACAATTCGAGATAACTATCCGCTTCCTATCACAGAGCACCTCTAAGAAAGAGTAGCAGGCAAGGAAGTGTACAGCTTCCTTGATGGATTTTCGGGCTACAATCAAGTAGCCATAGCTCCAGAAGATCAGCACAAGACGGCTTTTGCCACTGAATGGGGCATTTTTGCCTTTAGAGTAATGCCATTTGGGCTTACCAATACACCAGCTACCTTCCAGAGGCTGATGTGCCATGTATTTAAAGAGTTCCTGAGGAAGAACTTAGAAGTCTATGTTGATCATCTGTGTGCTCATTCCAACATTAGACAAACCCATATTCCTGAACTCTGACAAATCTTTGACAAGTGTAGAGAATATCAGGTCTGCCTGAACCCAGAAAAGTGCGTTTTTATGGTTAGGCAAGGCAAGATTCTAGGACACATAGTGTCCAAGAATGGCATATCCACTGATGAAGAGAAAGTGAGAGCCATAGCCGAGTTACCTAGGCCAAAGAATGTCAAGGAAGTACAAGCTTTCATGGGGCATTGTGGTTATTACCTACGGTTTATACACATGTATGCCATCATAGCAAAGCCTCTGCATGGACTTTTGACTAACTTTGAGTGGACTGATGAATGTGAGCATTCCTTCAATGAGCTTAAACGGCGATTATGTTCAGCACCAATCTTGACCACACCGGATTGGAATAAGCCCTTCCATGTTCATGTGGATGCATCCAATTATGCTATTGGATGTGTACTTGCACAACCTACAGGTGAAGGTAATATGGATCTTCCAATTGCCTATGCTAGTAGACAATTGAATGCAGCTGAACGAAATTATACCACTACGGAGAGAGAAGGATTAGGCATGGTATATGCAGTTAAAAAGTTTAGACATTATTTGCTTGCAAATAAGTTTAAATTTTTTACTGACCATCAGGCACTGCTATATCTCGTAAACAAGCCATGCAATACAGGAAGATTAGTAAGATGGTTTCTCTTGCTAATGGAATATGATTTCGAAGTTGTGTTAAGGAAAGGGAAGACTCATTTGAGATCAGACCATCTCTCTAGGCTCACATCTGGAGAAGCCCCACAAAGAGTGTCAGATGACCTTCCTGATGCTTACTTGTTTAATTTGGAAGTGGTGCCACAGTGGGCTAAGCCATTAGTGCTAGTATTGACATACGGGCCTAACCACCCAGTAATAAACACACAGGATAGAGAGGTAATAAAAGCCCAAAAGTATCACATCATGGCAGGTAGTATGTACAAGCACACAGATCAAGGGATCTTGGCTTGTTGTGTGGAAGAGGATGAGTATGCTAAATGGTTGCAATTAGCATATGTAGGTGCATTAGAGCAACACTACTCAAAGCAACGAACCCTACAGACACTAAGGAGACTCGGAGTGCATTGGCCGATGATGGAAGCTGATGTCCAAAAGTTGTGCAAGGAATGCCCAATCTGTTGCACTAAACCACCTATGGAACATGCCACTCTTTATCAAGTATCCATAGTGCCAGATTGGAGTGAACCACTAGTATCCTTCCTGAGGACGAAAACATTCCCTCAAGACATGACCCTGACTAGACAAAGAAGTCTAGAACAAGAAGCCCTAGATTACTCACTCATTGGTGATAATTTATACAAGCGTGGTAAAGATGGTTACCTAAGACTATGTGTCCATGAGAGTGAATATCTAAAGATCTTGGAAACTGCTCACCAAGGTGTAGCAGGAGGACACTTTGGACCAGATTGGGTGATCAAGGCAATACTATTTGCGGGCATTTGGTGGCCGACCCTTCACATGGATGCACATACCTATGTGAAACGGTGTGATGTTTGTCAGAGAACTCAGTATCCTATACGCAAAGATGAGATGCCACTGAAACCCATGATGGGTGGACGTGCATTCTCTAAGTGGGGAATAGACTTTGTAGGTCCTATTAATCCCCCAGCCAAGGGTTCACATGCTGAATACATCATTGTTGCGACAGACTATTTAACAAAGTGGGTAGAGGTAAAAGCTACGACAAAGAACGATGCTCAGACGACTGCTAAGTTCCTATTTGAGAATGTGTTCACAAGATACGGGCTACCTATAGAGCTAGTAAGTGATAGAGGGACCCACTTCTTGAATGAGGTTATTGAAAATCTGCTCCAAGAATTCTTGGTAGTTCATAAGAAGTCTGCCCCCTACCACCCACAAGCTAATGGGCAAGCCGAAAGCACAAACAAGATTCTGTGCAATGTGTTGACCAAATTAGTGAATAATAAACGCTCTGATTGGGACAAACATCTACACCATGCTGTCTGGGCATACCGAGTCGCCTACAAAACGGTACTCCAAGCCACCCCCTTTCAGATGATATTCGGCCAAAATGCAGTGCTACCGTTGGACTTCTTAATACCTACATTGAAAGTAGCACAAGAGCATGAATGGACGGGTCATGAACTCTCCTCAAGACTTTTTGACCTTGAACGATTAGGAGAAACAAGACTGAGGGCGGCTGCAGGGATATATGCAGCTAAGAAACGACAAAAGGCCTACTTTGATGCCCACGTTAAGGATAAAGGTTTGAAGGCAGGCGACCTAGTACTAGTATACACGTTGAAACAACATGCGAGGAAACTAGAGAAAAGAGGCTACGGACCCATGATCATTAATAGGATCTCAACAAGTGGAGCAGTGCAACTAGCCACATTAGAAGGCGATATTCTCCCAAGCTACATAAGCGGATGCCGAGTCAAGTTATATCAGGAACCTCTGACGAAAGAGATGCTAAGTCGACTCAACACTGCTAAGAAATGCAAAGAAGAAGAAAAACGAATTCGCGAAGAAGCTCAAGCAGAAGCATTGGAACGCATCCGGAGAATGAAGTTGAGAAGACAGGGTAGAGAGCAACCTAGGACAGATGCATATGCAGATCAAGGATATCACGTGGCTATGTGTGAAGTTTCAGGTGTTAGCTCTCATAGGATAATTGATTGACGTCCTTTTATAACCTTAGAGATAGGACAAGGAAAGGGTGCAAGGACTGTAAGAGCCTTGATTGACTCAGGGGCAGCCAGTAGTGCTGTTAAAGTTTCGTACTGTCAAAAGTTGAAATTAACCATCAATCCTATAGAAGCATATCTCATAGGATTGGGAGGTGTGGAAACCCCTTGCATGGGCGAGGTGGAACTTCCCCTCTATATTCAAGATGAAGCAATGACCGTTAAAGTACTAGTGTGTCAAGATGAGGACCTCATTGAGCCTCTTGTCTTGGGTCACGACTGGATCTATGATCATGCAGTCAACCTAAACCTAAGAAGTGGACTTCTTCAGGTATGGGTAAATCATAGTCGAATTACAGTTGAATTGGAAAATGAGGCACTCAAGGAGCTAAGTAAGGCATGAACTCCTGGTCCTTCCAGGGGTGCACATGAAGTTGACAATGCTATTCTTGTCCAAAACTGTATGATGCAGAACGAGGATTGTCTCAACAACGGAGTCAAGGATAAGACGACACTCCCTTCTTTCCCAAAGATCAGAGGGATGCAGCAACCAAAGGCAGATCAAATACAGGAGGAGCAGCGCACAACCTATACTGGAGGCCACAAACACATGCGAAGCAGAATGTCTCAGCCATCGAAACGAGTGTGGGTGCGGAAAGGCGAACACCCTGTTGCGACCATGCCAACCCCATGGCCGAAACCTCTTATTAGTAATCAGCAACACGATACTAATAAGAAGTCTTTCATAAATTCTTCTACGAAAGTAAAGTCTATTTGGGTACCCAAGAAGTCGATGAAGGCCAGCCCACAATCACGACAAATCTGGGTGCCTAAGGCTTGCTTGCAGGCTCAAATAGCTACACCGAGGCCACACCCGATACAACACGTTTCACTCACTCGAACATCCGATGCCCATTCTTACACATCACGCACAAACACATATTCCTCCATGAGCACAAGTAGAATCACTCGTAAATGGGCCCCGAAGAAGCCTCATTTCCAAGCCGATACTCCTAACAAACTCTCCAGAGTCTCCACAAAGTCAAGATCAAAACCCATCCATTGCATTTGGCAACCTAAAACTTGTAATAAACCCCCGGACCCAAGTTGTAAATCCATGCCCACCTACTAACTACGTCACTCTCACACTACATCATTCCACCTAGCTCCTAGGTCTACCCAGTTCCTAACTACACACACAAGCACCGAGCACTTAATAACCTCCTAATCTCTCCTGAACCTCATGTTAATGTTGTAATGGGGACAAAAACGGTTCTATCTTGTCCTTTACAATGTTAACACATGTTTCTATATTCTCACAGAATCAGGAGACAAGAAGTAACATGGTAGATATGGCAGGAACTAGCTCCCAGCCAGACACCAGTCCCCAAGTCGTGGACATTGAAAGTCTTCCCGTTGAGGAGGAATTGAAGGAACGCCAAGTGGCATTGAGGGCATTACATGCCATACCAGTTCAGAATCCTCCATAGGGGCACACAATGCCGGTCAGCAAAAACTCACATTGGTTCAGTGATGTGGCAGGACCCCTGGGTGAAGGCACTTACATGTCGGAGGCCGAGATAGAATTCAATGGGCGCTGGGGCAGATATCACTTTTTCACCAGGGAATTTGAGAAACTGCAGAATAATGAAGGACTGAAACCTATATGGAAGAAGGCGGGACTCTACGATTACTTCAAATTCCAATTGCCAAAGCCCGATTTTCTAAGGTGCTCTTATTTGATTAGCACCCTCACTCCGAGCAAAGACAAAAAGGGATACAGCTCCTTTGTCCTCCCATCTCTCACAAGGGGCAATGAACTGAAGCGTTTCAGGTTGATTATCAATTTGGTAAGGGAAGCTCTAGACATGAAAGGTATGCACATTCCATCGGAGAAAGAGACTATGGTCCCCGACAATATGAAGAACATGAATCTGACAAAATTAAAGGACATGGTGGCAATGACACCTACAATTGCCATTCACTTGCGAATGGTCATGCAACATTTTGCATTTCCCGCTCAAGAGAGGTTCACAATGCCACCTAAGAAGATATGGTTTAGTCTAAACTTGGTTGATGCCTTTGATTTGACAATCAACATGCCCCACTCGATTATCGACCAAATCCACTTGGCTCATCAAAGATGGTATAAGAAGCAAAAGTCTATACTGTATGGATGTTGTGCCCTCACCAGGATTGTGTATAGATGTCTGGCGTATGATGTGCCAGTGCAAAGGGCACTCATTTGGACCAGGGTACAGGAGTTTCAACGCAGATTATCCACCGCAGGGCCACCCTCCAAGAAAATGAGAGGCGCCGTTCAGATGCCCTGTGCACAAGCCCGCGGTGCGACACTGACACTAGAGACAACACCACGACTCCCGAGGCGGGTACAACCCTTTACTATCAGATTACCAAGACACAGCACTGAGGGACCAAATCTAGTGTTTCCACCTGTACCAACCGACCTAGAGTTCCCTCACGGATTCACTTTAGAAGACCTAACTGATGAGGAGGTAGCCAGAATCTTCAAGGCTATTAACGCGGAAGTCGAGGCAGAGCAAGCTAGTGGACAACAAACTGCTACAGACCAACCTCACCCCAGACAACCAGAGGTCGTCGAAGTGGAGGGTGAAGAAGAAGAAGAACAAGAGGAGGAACATGATGGACAATCCGAGGAAGAAGAGGAGGAATATGATTAGGAAGCTCTGCAGGTACTTGAAGGTGCTCCAGCTTACACAAAGGCATTGAAAAAGCTCTATGATACCATGAACAGAGTTCAAGAGCAACATAGACTATCCCTAGCAGCAGGCAAAGACCTCATGAATCAAATCCTTGAGGAGGAAGGTGTAGACGAGCAATACCGCGCCACTCTTGACATGATACCTGATGCTTTAGGAGTACCTGAGACGGTTCATACCGACCTTGCACAATCACGAAGAACGGAGTGACAATACGGCAGACGCCCCCCTCGATCAGGAAAGCAGATGAATGTATTAGTATCAGAACCACAAGGCACATCCACAACCACGGGCACTGCACACACCGTTCAGGATACTGAGGAAACCCATATATCAAGTGCACCTCCGTCACCCCCTTTGCCACCCCTGCCTCCAACTCCACCACATTCACCTCCCACTACCAGTGTAACCACTACTGTCACCGCCTCCAAGTCCACTACCCATACCGAAGCACAGACCGTAAGTCAACCCACACAACCCACACACCCCATCTCCACCTCTCTTGTCTATACGGCCACTGAAACAGTAATTCTAAGTGCAGCCAAAGAAAATCTCATTCCCCCGATCACACTTCCGGAAAGTTCATATTCACAATTGCACACACCACTATACACTTTCACCACTATCACCGCACCCACAATTCCAATATTCACAATCACTCCCACTACTGCATCCACTGTTGATTTTATGGACATATCACCCACCTCCGCACCTCTCCCTCCCCCCATACACCCACCATCTCCCATTCCCACACCTCCCACTTCACCATTTTCCAGCACCGCATCCACACTTCCATTCCCCTTCCCCTTTCCCTTCCCTTCTGCATTCAACACCCTTCCCGCATCCACCCCTATTAATAATGTATTTAATAATATGTATCAGTGTATGTCGCAACTACAACAGCACTACCAGCATCTTGATAACCAACATACGCGACTCTTTCGAAGCCATGAAGAACTTCAAGTACGATTCATTGATCTGGAAAGGGAAAAGCGGCTACTACAACAACAGTATGCCACTTTACAGGAACAACATGAATAGCTAGTAGCCAATCCACCCCAGTCAGATGCAGAAGAAAGGCAACATATGGATGATTTGCTACACTCCCAGATAACGGAGAATCTCAAGCTTAGACGCAACCTGGCCCTCCTACGAAAACACATGTCTACAGCACTCGAAGAGAATAAACGGCTATAGAAACAGAATGAAGAAAACTTGGAAGCATCAATGGAGGGTTCCCCGCAGGAAATCGACCCAGAGAAATTCAAGGCCATTCCCTCAGAGAATATGCAAATTGTGTTAGAAACCCATGCTGACCTCCTGGAGGCCCATGCAACATTAGAACGAGAAAGAGATGACCTACTTAAGCAACTGGCAACTCAGCAGGAGTCACCAAGCAAAGTCACTGCCGCAGACGACACATCGGAAGAAGTCACAAAACTCAGAGCAGAACTCGAAGAATTACGCATTAAAGTCATGCAATAGGAGCGTCAACCCTCTCCCCTTGTAGAGCCCGAGCCTGAGGACTTAGTGCCAATTGAAATCAAGAAAAAACTTCGAAGATCCACACGTTCCCATGCCTGCACCAGGGGGCAAGCAAACAGAAGAGGGCATGGACACCATCGAATTAGAGGCTCCTGAATGGATGCAGAGGTTAGAGAAAGTGGCCACAACCCATGATGATAGAGTGGTAGTTCAGATAGCGTCAATGTCACGTTTGGAAGAGGTAGTTATAAAATCGGAGTACTTTCGAAACCTCTCCCATCACAGGTGGATCGGCACATCCGACGATTTGTATGTTCCTTTCTGTGTCTTAATGGCGGACTACAATGCCGAAATCAAGCACCACACCTCAAAAGAACCAACCTCAGCTACACAATTTGCACCGGAAGACATCCCAACAAGTGCCAAGCAGGGCAATATACATCAACCGACGTGGAGGATTCGTCTACTGGAAACCTACCCAGAGATGGTAAGAACATGGAATAACATGCCTTTGTACATCAAATACAACCCATGCTACTGCCCTGTATTTCGAAGAAGGTCGTGGCCGAAATACACAAAAACTCTGCTGACAACCAAAGGATGCGAGAAATGGCTCAATTGTGTCTACTTAGCACCACCTAAAGGCCCACCTACCATAGGATATATGATTTCAATGATTCGGCACTGGGGGGTCCGGTTTAAAAATGTACGAGATGTCATTGCCCAAATGTGCCTTAAAATTTTTGAACTCATGTTGGTCACCTTCAGGACTTTCAAGAATGTCAAGGAACCTCATCTGTCAGCTCTTGGATTTAATGAAGGTAATCAGGACCTTGTCTACGACATGAGCGCAACACCATCTATTAATGTTGTATATGCATGGCACACGCGTATCAAGTATCTACCAGCCTGCTTCAAACAGACGTTTGAAGAAATGTTTGTCACGGAATTCTGGGAATATCATTCAGAGATATTCATTCCCAGACCATCACATTTATTGCAGTTGTTTGCAGTGGAACAAGCTCTCCATTCAGAAAAATTATGTATACCACATCCAGAGGTTCCCGGGCCGGTAGATTGGGACACAAGTGTTTCATGCATGGACCAAACATATTGATGTGCATTATGACTATGTGAGAGGGCGCCTTCATGTAGGAGATATTGATTTGGTATATGTGTGTACACAAGATAATATGGCAAACATATTCACCAAAGTTCTTCCATGGGAGAAGTTTGAAGCTTTTCGCAAAGATTTAGGCTTATTACCTTGTGGGGGCTGATCTCTCACTCCCTGTATGTGTTCACATCATTCACTCCAGGGTGGTTTGTTACACTTATGTTTTCCTCATGTAGCTTTGATGTGAACCTTTTTCCCTAGACATGGGCACTTTTTACTCTAGTGCTAGCTAGAAATTTTTTTCCCACGTTACCACATACATGATTTACTCATATGTGGTGGTACTTTGTACTTATGGATATTATTTAGATCTTACTTCAGTTTAGTTCATTGTCAATAGAGAGAGCTATTCCAACCATCCGTCTTATCGGTGTGTCTTGCTGCATTTGTGCTCCTTGTGTGTGCTTTTTGTGTGTCTCTCACACTTCTACACACATGCAACAGTTATGGCTAAGGATTGAAGACTAAGAGGATAAAACATTTATGGGTATTTTTCTTTTTGATCCATGCTACTTGATTTTTTGAGATACAGTCTACTATTTATATGATTACATGTAATTTTTTGACGATGAAATATAGGTTGAGATGGTGGGTTGAATTTTTTTCATGAACTAAACATTTTTCAAAAGAGAAGAATTCAGAAACTTCAATTGATCCTCCACTATTGAGGAAGCATTGGCATCTTCAACAAATGACCTGCACAATAAGAAATTCAATCAAAAAGTATTTTAGCATAAATAAACAAGTGAAACACAAACCTAAGTGCATAAAAACATCGCTTCCCTGCTCCACCACCAGTTGAAAGAGCTTGAAAGGATGATAATGGTCATTTCCTATATCTCATCCCAAGTGGAGTCTCTTTTAGTTGTGTAAGATTGGCTTTTAACTTTGTCATTGTGCTCTCCTTTTCTTCCACATCTTGTTGGAGTCTATTATTGTGCTCATCTAAAGATTTGATAGCACTTTCTAAAGTGTGTATAGCACTTTCTAAACTGTGTATCTTGAAATGGTTGTGATGACATATTGCATCCAATAATTTACTATAGATGTAGAATGGTTAGACAATCGCTTGCAATAGCCTAGGAGTCCATCTTCATCGCTACCAAGGAACTATAGAAATCTGGAGATACTATGGAATCTAGGATGAACATTAGACATTGGATCTAAGGGATACAAAGCATCATTGACCCAAAGATCAATATTTTTCTCTCTAGCTAAACGTCATTCATTTTGAGAATCTTTGTCATTGCTACCTCTAGTTGTTGGTGCAAATTCTCTTGGAACATGAACATGTACACTCTTTGAGTGAGGAGCACGCATTGGTGCTGGTGTCATGTTCATAATACATGTGAGCACCATGATGTTGCAACACTCCAGCACTGAATAGGAAGAAGCGCAGAGATGGTTGGAATGGCTTGTACGGTAGCTGTGTGCAAGAAAAAAAGTATGTTTTGGTATGTGGATAGGTCAAAATGACTTTTTTCAGTGTGTAAGAGGGAAAATAAGTTTTTTTTTTTAATTCAAGTTTTGGGGCAACCAAAGTTACGTGTTTGATGATGTGGCACTTTTGGAGGGATTTTGAAAAGTATGTTTTTTTAAAGTATTTTTTATAAAAACAAGACAAAAAAAAGTAACTTCTGACATATACATAAAGTATGGGCCATTTTGAATAAAGAATAACTGAAAAAGAGACTTTTTCAGAAAAGTCATTTTTTTATTCATAAAGATGGACAGATTTGATGAGGTGGAAAGTGGTTTTTCTCTCTCTCTTTGTGTAGAAGAGAGAGAGGATCCTAGCTCAGCCTAAAAAGAATCCTACTTCAGCCTACCAAAAAGTGCTCTATTAAATGCACTTTGTCCCCTTAACAAAGTACAAGATTAAGCTTAATCCCTAAAAATTAGGAATCCTTACAAGGCCCATGCAGGGTTCACTTTTTTTCCTACTGAGTGAATTGCCAAAAGGAAAAAATGCCATTGGTACAAAGTGGGTTTACAAGATTAAGAGAAAGTATGATGGTAGCATTGATTGCTACAAAGATAGATTGGTTGCCAAAGAATATGCGCAACAATATGGCAGTGACTATGAGGAAACTTTTGCACCTACTTCACACATGACTACCATTCATACCATGGTTGCATTGGCTTCCCATGGAGGTTGGAAAATACATTAGTTGGACATAAAAACAACTTTCTTGAATGGTGATTTGCAAGAAGAGGTCTATGTGAAGCAACCTCCTGGATTTTCTATGAAAGGGAAAGAGCATATGGTTTTTCGCTTGTATAAAGCCTTGTATGGTCTCAAGCAAGATCCACGTGCATGGTATGACAAAATCCATAAGCACTTGATTGCCTTTGTCTTCACATGTAGTCCAATTGAAAGCACACTCTATGTACACAAAAAGGGGCTGATCTTAGAGTGCTTATTCTTTATGTCGATGACATACTCTTGACTGGGTCATGTGATGCAAAACTTGACAGTGCTATGATTGATTTGTAGCATACTTTTGATGTCACTTATCTTTGTCCTTTGAGCTACTACCTTGGCATCTAGTTTGTATCATGCATCAAGAAAAGTATGTTGAAAAAATACTTCAGTGTTTTGACTTTGATTATTGCAAGCCATTTTCCACACTAGATGGGACTAGATTTAGGTTCTCAGTTGAAATTCTAGTGATGCATTTGACACTTCTGTTTATCAGCAAGCTATGGGATGTCTTATATATGCATGCAACACAAGGCCAGATATACAGTATGCAGCTTCCGAGTTGAGTCGATTCATGCATAGGCCTGACACTAAGCATTAGCAAGTGGTGAAACGTGTGTTTAGATATCTCAAAGGCACTATATTCAACCATGCTTGCATGCTTTTTACAAATAGTGATTGGGCTGGTTGTTATGATACTCGTATGTTCAGTAGTGGTAATTGTTTTTTCCTTGGAGACTCATGCATATCTTGGTTGAGTAAGAAGCAACCTATAGCTGGAAGCTCTGCAGGTACTTGAAGGTGCTCCAGCTTACACAAAGGCATTGAAAAAGCTCTATGATACCATGAACAGAGTTCAAGAGCAACATAGACTGTCCCTAGCAGCAGGCAAAGCCCTCATGAATCAAATCCTTGAGGAGGAAGGTGTAGACGAGCAATACCGCGCCACTCTTGACATGATATCTGATGCTTTAGGAGTACCTGAGACGGTTCATACCGCCCTTGCACAATCACGAAGAACGGAGTGACAATACGGCAGACGCCCCCCTCGATCAGGAAAGCAGATGAATGTATTAGAATCAGAACCACAAGGCACATCCACAACCACGGGCATTGCACACACCGTTCAGGATACTGAGGAAACCTATATATCAAGTGCACCTCCGTCACCCCCTTTGCCACCCCTGCCTCCAACTCCACCACATTCACCTCCCACTACCAGTGTAACCACTACTGTCACCACCTCCAAGTCCACTACCCATACCGAAGCACAGACCGTAAGTCAACCCACACAACCCACACACCCCATCTCCACCTCTCTTGTCTATACGGCCACTGAAACAATAATTCTAAGTGCAGCCAAAGAAAATCTCATTCCCCCGATCACACTTCCGGACAGTTCGTATTCACAATTGCACACACCACTGTACACTTTCACCACTATCATCGCACCCACAATTCCAATATTCACAATCACTCCCACTACTGCATCCACTGTTGATTTTATGGACATATCACCCACCTCCGCACCTCTCCCTCCCCCCATACACCCACCATCTCCCATTCCCCCACCTCCCACTTCACCATTTTCCAGCACCGCATCCACACTTCCATTCCCCTTCCCCTTTCCCTTCCCTTTTGCATTCAACACCCTTCCTGCATCCACCCCTATTAATAATGTATTTAATAATATGTATCAGTGTATGTCGCAACTACAACAACACTACCAGCATCTTGATAACCAACATACGCGACTCTTTCGAAGCCATGAAGAACTTCAAGTACGATTCATTGATCAGGAAAGGGAAAAGTGGCTACTACAACAACAGTATGCCACTTTACAGGAACAACATGAATAGCTAGTAGCCAATCCACCCCAGTCAGATGCAGAAGAAAGGCAACATATGGATGATTTGCGACACTCCCAGATAACAGAGAATCTCAAGCTTAGACGCAACCTGGCCCTCCTACGAAAACACATGTCTACAGCACTCGAAGAGAATAAACGGCTGCAGAAACAGAATAAAGAAAACTTGGAAGCAGCAATGGAGGGTTCCCCACAGGAAATCGACCCAGAGAAATTCAAGGCCATTCCCTCAGAGAATATGCAAATTGTGTTAGAAACCCATGCCGACCTCCTGGAGGCCCATGCAACATTAGAACGAGAAAGAGATGACCTACTTAAGCAACTGGCAACTCAGCAGGAGTCACGAAGCAAAGTCACTGTCGCAGACGACACATCGGAAGAAGTCACAAAACTCAGAGCAGAACTCGAAGAATTACGCAGTAAAGTCATGCAATACGAGCGTCAACCCTCTCCCCTTGTAGAGCCCGAGCCTGAGGACTTAGTGCCAATTGAAATCGAGGAAAGCTTCGAAGATCCATACGTTCCCATGCCTGCACTAGGGGGCAAGCAAACAGAAGAGGGCATGGACACCATCGAATTAGAGGCTCCTGAATGGATGCAGAGGTTAGAGAAAGTGGCCACAACCCATGATGATAGAGTGGCAGTTCAGATAGCATCAATGTCACGTTTGGAAGAGGTAGTTATAAAATCGGAGTACTTTCGAAACCTCTCCCATCATAGGTGGATCGGCACATCCGACGATTTGTATGTTCCTTTTTGTGTCTTAATGGCGGACTACAATGCCGAAATCAAGCACCACACCTCAAAAGAACCAACCTCGGCTACACAATTTGCACCGGAAGACATCCCAGCAAGTGCCAAGCAGGGCAATATACATCAACCGACGTGGAGGATTCGTCTACTGGAAACCTACCCAGAGATGGTAAGAACATGGAATAACATGCCTTTGTACATCAAATACAACCCATGCTACTGCCCTGTATTTCGAAGAAGGTCGTGGCCGAAATACACAAAAACTCTGCTGACAACCAAAGGATGCGAGAAATGGCTCAATTGTGTCTACTTAGCACCACCTAAAGGCCCACCTACCATAGGATATATGATTTCAACGATTCGGCACTGGGGGGTCCGGTTTAAAAATGTACGAGATGTCATGGCCCAAATGTGCCTTAAAATTTTTGAACTCATGTTGGTCACCTTCAGGACTTTCAAGAATGTCAAGGAACCTCATCTGTCAGCTCTTGGATTTAATGAAGGTAATCAGGACCTTGTCTACGACATGAGCACAACACCATCTATTAATGTTGTATATGCATGGCACACGCGTATCAAGTATCTACCAGCCTGCTTCAAACAGACGTTTGAAGAAATGTTTGTCACAGGATTCTGGGAATATCATTCAGAGATATTCATTCCCAGACCATCACATTTATCGCAGTTGTTTGCAGTGGAACAAGCTCTCCATTCAGAATAATTATGTATACCACATCCGAGGTTCCCGGGCCGGTAGATTGGGACACAAGTGTTTCATGCATGGACCTAACCACCATATATCTTTTTCGGATTGGACACTATATGTAAAGTGATGGGTAGATTCTTCACTTTCATCAATAATGGCATGGGCCATAGATTCATTCATGAGTGTCACACTAAGTCTCTCCATACATCATTCCTTTATGATTTGACAGTCATCTAACTTAAGTTTGGAACCACAATCTACATCAAATAACAAACATTGTATTAATAAAAATACTATGAATGTCATTATCACAACAATGGATATACCTTGAATTGTTCCTTTTGAAGCCTCTCCAAATTGACAAATATATTGTTGTACTTTGTGTAGATGAATTCCTTTCTAGATGAGTTTTTCAACTCTTTCTTTGATGTAGATGAATGATAAATGGATGCAAACATAAAATCTTCTATATGCAAGTAATTGCCAAGAATATTGGCTACATCCTCATTGATCATCTTCTTCTTCAGAGATACCTTGTAAGGGCATGGAAAAATGCTTTGGAAAATATATTTGTTTTGTAGAGCCTGCTTCAAAAGATTGTACAATGCAGTGTATGCTCTAGTACTAACACCTGCTTCATCACATACCATGTGTACCTCACTAGGACTAATAATATCTTCTAAGTTGCCTACAAAATCTTTAATCACTTGGGTTTCGATGTGATTTCCTATTGGTGAATCCAAAATCATAAGCATATGTTTGTTGCTAAGAGAAGAATTCAGAAACTTCAATTGATCCTCCACTATTGAGGAAGCATTGGCATCTTCAACTAATGACCTGCAGAATAAGAAATTCAATCAAAAAGTCTTTTAACATAAATAAACAAGTGAAACACAAACCTAAGTGCATAAAAACGTCGCTTCCCTGCTCCACCACCAGTTGAAAGAGCTTGAAAGGATGATAATGGTCATTTCCTATATCTCATCCCAAGTGGAGTCTCTTTTAGTTGTGTAAGATTGGCTTTTAACTTTGTCATTGTGCTCTCCTTTTCTTCCACATCTTGTTGGAGTCTATTATTGTGCTCATCTAAAGATTTGATAGCACTTTCTAAAGTGTGTATAGCACTTTCTAAACTGTGTATCTTGAAATGGTTGTGATGACATATTGCATCCAATAATTTACTATAGATGTAGAATGGTTAGACAATCGCTTGCAATCGACTAGGAGTCCATCTTCATCGCTACCAAGGAACTATAGAAATCTGGAGATACTATGGAATCTAGGATGAACATTAGACATTGGATCTAAGGGATACAAAGCATCATTGACCCAAAGATCAATATTTTTCTCTCTAGCTAAACGTCATTCATTTTGAGAATCTTTATCATTGCTACCTCTAGTTGTTGGTGCAAATTCTCTTGGAACATGAACATGTACACTCTTTGAGTGAGGAGCACGCATTGGTGCTGGTGTCATGTTCGTAATACATGTGAGCACCATGATGTTGCAAAACTCCAGCACTGAAGAGGAAGAAGCGCAGAGATGGCTGGAATGGCTTGTACAGTAGCTGTGTGCAAGAAAAAAAGTATGTTTTGGTATGTGGATAGGTCAAAATGACTTTTTTCAGTGTGTAAGAGGGAAAATAAGTTTTTTTTTTTGATTCAGGTTTTGGGGCAACCAAAGTTACGTGTTTGATGATGTGGCACTTTTGGAGGGATTTTGAAAAGTATGTTTTTTTAAAGTATTTTTTATAAAAACAAGACAAAAAAAAGTAACTTCTGACATATACATAAAGTATGGGCCATTTTGAATAACGAATAACTCAAAAAGAGTTTTTTTCAGAAAAGTCATCTTTTTATTCATAAAGATGGACATATTTGATGAGGTGGAAAGTGGTTTTCCTCTCTCTCTTTGTGTAGAAGAGAGAGAGGATCCTAGCTCAGCCTAAAAAGAATCCTACTTCAGCCTACCAAAAAGTGCTCTATTAAATGCACTTTGTCCCCTTAACAAAGTACAAGATTAAGCTTAATCCCTAAAAATTAAGAATCCTTACAAGGCCCATGCAGGGTTCACTTTTTTTCCTACTGAGTGAATTTCCAAAAGGAAAAAATGCCATTGGTACAAAGTGGGTTTACAAGATTAAGAGAAAGTATGATGGTAGCATTGATTGCTACAAAGATAGATTGGTTGCCAAAGGATATGCGCAACAATATGGTAGTGACTATGAGGAAACTTTTGCACCTACTTCACACATGACTACCATTCATACCATGGTTGCATTGGCTTCCCATGGAGGTTGGAAAATACATTAGTTGGACATAAAAACAACTTTCTTGAATGGTGATTTGCAAGAAGAGGTCTATGTGAAGCAACCTCCTGGATTTTCTATGAAAGGGAAAGAGCATATGGTTTTTCGCTTGTATAAAGCCTTGTATGGTCTCAAGCAAGATCCACGTGCATGGTATGACAAAATCCATAAGCACTTGATTGCCTTTGTCTTCACATGTAGTCCAATTGAAAGCACACTCTATGTACACAAAAAAGGGGCTGATCTTAGAGTGCTTATTCTTTATGTCGATGACATACTCTTGACTGGGTCATGTGATGCAAAACTTGAAAGTGCTATGATTGATTTGTAGCATACTTTTGATGTCACTTATCTTGGTCCTTTGAGCTACTACCTTGGAATCTAGTTTGTATCATGCATCAAGAAAAGTATGTTGAAAAAATACTTCAGTGTTTTGACTTTGATTATTGCAAGCCATTTTCCACACTAGATGGGACTAGATTTAGGTTCTCAGTTGAAATTCTAGTGATGCATTTGACACTTCTGTTTATCAGCAAGCTATGGGATGTCTTATATATGCATGCAACACAAGGCCAGATATACAGTATGCAGCTTCCGAGTTGAGTCGATTCATGCATAGGCCTGACACTAAGCATTAGCAAGTGGTGAAACGTGTGTTTAGATATCTCAAAGGCACTATATTCAACCATACTTGCATGCTTTTTACAAATAGTGATTGGGCTGGTTGTTATGATACTCGTGTGTTCAGTAGTGGTAATTGTTTTTTCCTTGGAGACTCATGCATATCTTGGTTGAGTAAGAAGCAACCTATAGTGGTGACATCGAGTTGTGAAGCTGAGTACAGGGCAATTTTCATAGCTATAGTGGAGTGTATATGGTTGAGATGCCTATTGATGGATCTTTGCATGGAGATTGATGCTATTGCACATATTCTCACTAATAGTTAGAGTGCATTGGTTGTTGCACAAAACCCAGTGTTTCATGCATGGACCAAACATATTGATGTGCATTATGACTATGTGAGAGGGCGCCTTCATGTAGGAGATATTGATTTGGTATATGTGTGTACACAAGATAATATGGCAAACATATTCACCAAAGTTCTTCCATGGGAGAAGTTTGAAGCTTTTCGCAAAGATTTAGGCTTATTACCTTGTGGGGGCTGATCTCTCACTCCCTGTATGTGTTCACATCATTCACTCCAGGGTGGTTTGTTACACTTATGTTTTCCTCATGTAGCTTTGATGTGAACCTTTTTCCCTAGACATGGGCACTTTTTACTCTAGTGCTAGCTAGAAATTTTTTTCCCATGTTACCACATACATGATTTACTCATATGTGGTGGTACTTTGTACTTATGGATATTATTTAGATCTTACTTCATTTTAGTTCATTGTCAATAGAGAGAGCTATTCCAACCATCCGTCTTATCGGTGTGTCTTGCTGCATTTGTGCTCCTTGTGTGTGCTTTTTGTGTGTCTCTCACACTTCTACACACATGCAACAGTTATGGCTAAGGATTGAAGACTAAGAGGATAAAACATTTATGGGTATTTTTCCTTTTGATCCATGCTACTTGATTTTCTGAGATACAGTCTACTATTTATATGATTACATGTAATTTTTTGACGATGAAATATAGGTTGAGATGGTGGGTTGAATTTTTTTCATGAACTAAACATTTTTCAAAAGAGAATAGTATTTTCTTAATAGTTCTAAGGAGTCCTGAAAATCATAAAGTTCTTGATTTTATGAACGTATTAGTAGAACTATAGCAATCAATCAATATATGAAGGGCCACTTGCAAGTACTTTTTTCAATTTGGGAAGTGATCTATTGAAAAATTTTGTGACTTTCTATATCATTCACTTTTTACTCCTCTCAATTTTCTTTCATTTAATGTGAGAGATGTGCCCAAAACACATCACTACCCGTAAGAGGCTTTTATGCACACATAGAATTTCAAAATTAAGTAGCATTGTGAGATTCAAGTTAAGGTCCTTGAAACGTTCTATCTTTGATAGTTTTGCACGAAAAGAGAATTCTGACTATAGTCATGCATTAATAGATATGAAATTATTTTTCTTCTTATGTGTGACGGATGTGACCAAGTCGATCCCTACCTTGGAGGGTTTGTGTGTACACATGGTATACATTGCTAAATTCAAGGAAGATAAGGTTTCTGATATATATATATTATGGGCAAAAAAAAGAATTTCGATCATAATCACTCATCATCTTGATATAGAAAAGAAGGATCATAACTCATAGGTTTGGTGTTAGAGCCTCATTTAATGTTTAGCTTTCTTCTCATTTTCTCAATTCTAGATGGTTTTAGGGGTCCCTTATATGACTCCGAACACCTTATGTGACCAAATATGTCTCTATTTATGATAAAATTATTCAAGATGACCATTCCAATGTAAAACAGCCCTAAATGACTAATTTAGGAGTACTTGGACTTATAAATTAGTTCAACAGAATGTATATAATTGCGAGAAACAAAAACTATGAACATTATTTGTGTTGTGCTTGTATTGTCTCCACATCATTTTTCGATTGCGTGCCCATCGTCTGCGAGCCTTTGGGACTCCGAAAAGCCAATTGTGCACATTTATTTTATTTATTCATTCGTTTTGCAATGATTTTGATGGTGTGCCCAATTGTGGAAAAGGAAACGGTAAAGAAAACTGCCCTCCCTAATAATAATAATAATAATGAGGCTTAAGAATTCCTCATAACCGCTTCAAGAAAAAGCTGTTTCATGAGTGCACATCTGTTTTATTTATTTCTTCATTTTGTTACATCGATATAATTTTTAAACACGTGGGTGTAGAAGACTAGAAAACTGCATCCATAAGTGTTTTGAATTCAATGAACATGACACGTTTTCCTACTTTGGATTCAATGAACGAGTTAGGAAAAAGAGGAGGAGTGGGAAGAGAGTGGAGGACTTCAATGAGGATAAAAAAGGATTCATAAAGTGTAGATCTATTATGGAGGCCATTATGGATGTGTGGGAAGTCATGGAATTTTCTAAGGAGATATCTCAAAATCTCCTTTTCATCAAAATCAATTTTGACAAAGATTACAATAACCTCGAGTGGGACTTCATTCTCCAATCCCTGAAAGATATCAGATGTGGTTCTAAATTCATCAAGATGATCGTTATGCTTATGGGAAATGCATAGGCTTGGATTAATATTAACACTCCTCTCTCATAGATGATCAGATTAAAACACTCTATTAGATAAGACTTCCCCGTAGCTCCCTTTCTCTTTACTATTGCGAGTGATGGACTCACCTGCTTAGTCAATCAGCATGCCCGTCTTGGGCGGATTCATGGTCCTCTACTTCCTCGTAGCCAGAACCAGATGATAATGAGACTCATTTGTACTGACATGAATGCCTTTGTGCTTAATCATATTGACACTACTGCCACCTTTTGACAATGTCTAAACATTTTTTGCGTTGCTTTTGGCTCTAGAATAAATCACTCAAAAAACTCTTTTAAGGCTATTTCTTGGCCCTACCACAATTTTTGGTTGATCAAGGATTTCAAGATCTCCTTAATGCCAAATATTATGCTTGCTTGGAATTCTAGTGGGTTTTGATGTCTCCATGAGTTAAAGGTGGAATTTGTTCTCACCAAGATTGATAATGAACTTCCTTGTTGGAAGGACATGTAAGTCAATTTCACGGAGCATGCCATGGTGATCAAAACCTTCTTTCTTTTATTGATTATATATTTTTTGACATGTTGGATACATCTGTGCTAACCAAAAAGATTCTAGTGGTTTAGGCATTTTGGATGTTGCGAGGATGGCGGGTGAGGATGGCAGATAAGCTTATTGCCAAGTGGATGATCAAAGCATGGTTCTGAGCAAATAAAGGAGCACTCTTATGTCTTGCTACTTTGAGGATAGGTTCTTGATGCTCTATTCATTGGATCCCTAACTCTCATAGTTGAGATGTAATATGTGGCCACCACCCTACTGATATGTGGACTTGTTATGTTAAGTGACACTTCTTCATCTCGATTATTAGAAATTGTAGTAACTAGAGTGTCCTTCAATCTGGTCATAAGGTTTTATGGGTACACTCAAGAAGACTCTGATGTTTGTTGGGATGGTCTATGCCAGTTCTATTTTTGATGCTCCTACTAAGGATCCACAATCATCCAATCTTTTGGGTTGTTGCCTTTCTAGGAATTGGAGGAACACTAGTATTTCCTTGAACTATGAGTTCATCTATACTTTGGTCACTGGAACCCTTATCTTTGAGATGTTAGGTAATGACTATGATGTCTGCTAGGATGGATTGTGTCAGGCCTATTTTTTATTCTCTTACTAAGGATGAGTGGGTATTCAATCTTTTGGATTGTTGTCCTCCCAAAAATTGGAGATGGAGTATATTTCCTTGAACTCTGAGGTCATCTCTGCTCTAGACATTGGAATCTTTATATTTGAGTGGTTGTGTAATTCTTGGATAGTGATGTACTCATCTATTTTTGTATCTCCCAGGTGGGGTTCTTGGCCCTATACAAACTCTAATATTCCTTCTCTTAATTTAATTCTCTTTTCTATTTTTCCTTTAAAAAAATCAATAACTATTGTTACACTCTCGTAAAAACCAGCAAATAATGATATAGAAATTAAAGTATTAAACAGTAAAATCAATAAATAGTGTTTTTACTTTGAATAATAATGTCAAATACCAGGATAATTAAAAAAAGTTAGAATTTTCATAATATTAATCAAAGTATATGAGGTATACCCTATTAACAATGTCAAATACTAGTATAATGACAAAAAAGTTAGAATTTTCATAAAATTAATCAAGTATATGACGTATACCCTATTAACAATGTCCAATACTGGATAATGAAAACAAATTAGAATTTTTTTTGGGCTAGTAAGGTTGACAAACCCAATAAGCACATGTTTGATCTTATGAAAAAGAAAAAAGTTAGGGACTTTGATCCCCTTCTTAAAAAGAGTTCGGGAGATTATGCTCTTTCCATCAAGGATAACTTAGAGGAGGCTGTTATCTTCTTTATGAATGTTTTCTCTAGGCCTCCCAAGAGAGGGGAGGACATCCAGAGAGCCAAAGCCCATATTGCCATAAAGAGAAAGAAAATGATCTCTCAGGCCTTGGCCACTATCCTGGACCTGCCCCTCTCTGTCGGAGAGGTTAGAGAAACCATTTATAAATTGAAACCCTGTAAAACTCTTGGTTTTGATGGTATACTGAATGAATTCTTTCAGGAGCTTTTTGATGTGATGGTGCCCATTGTTCTCTTGGTGTGGCAAGAAACTATTAGAAAAGGGAGTCTCTCTATTTTCATCAATACTGGGGTGATTAAATTGATTCATAAAAAAGGTGCCAAGGATGATCTTAATAACTGGAGACCTATCTCTTGTCTGACTTCTTTATATAATTTTTGCTTCTACCCTTCCTAGGAGACTCAGCCCCATTATGGATAGCATTATTCTGTCGGAACATAAGGGATTTATTAAAGGTAGATACATCTTGGATGCCATTATATCCATTTGAGAAGGGATCGAATATGCTAAAGAGATCAATACTGATGTTTTCTTTTTGAAAGTTGACTTTGACAAAGCCTATGATAGGATTGAATGGGACTTCATCCTCCAATCTTTGCATGATGTTGGGTTGGGAAGGAAATTCATTAAGTATACTAGCATATTATTTGGCAATGCTAACTCCAGAATTTCTATGAATGGCCATGTCTCTGAAGCTTTTAGACTTCATAGGTCTATTAGACAAGGATGTCCTCTTGTGCCCCTCCTTTTTCCATCACCAATGATTCTCTTGGATGGCTTGTCAAGGATTGTTTTGAACAAGGAAAAATCACAAGTCTGAACATCCCTAACTCTCCCTCTTAGCTTGGCCTTTAGATGTTTGCTTATGACACTAACATGATTACTAGTGCCGATTCTCATTCTACTACTTATTTTCTTGAATGTTTGGATGTTTTTTTCTTAGGTAGTGGTTCTGTTGTCAATCATCATAAAACTGGATTCTTTGCTACTAATAATGTGATCCCTGAGTGTGTGGTTGATAAAAAGTGTGCTATTATCAGGAAAGGACCTATTTTTAGACTTTTGGGCATACCCATGGGGTTTGATGTCTCCATGGAACAGAGATGGGCTTGGATTATGGAGAAATTCAAGAACTAAGTTTTTCATTGGATGGGGATGCAACAATCATTTTCTCACATGATTTTTGTTCTGAAATTTTATCTTCTTCCTTATCTGACTTTTTTCTTTGCTTGTTGGCAGCCTACTAAGGAGCACATTAGTCAAGCTGTTTCTCTTGCTAGAAGATCTCTATGGGGAGGGACCCCTCATTCCAGCAAAAGTCTTGGTCTAATATGTCCATCAAAAATGGCTACACTAACGGCTGGCAAATGGATAATGAGAGCTACTATGTCATCTGATTTTTGGGCTTGTTTAATTAAAAGGAATATACACATGTTTCACATTAAAGGTCATAAAAATTGGACTAATATAGATCTTTGGAATGTTGTTGTTTCCCCCTTCCCTTTCATCCCTAAGGGTAGCTCTCTGGTCTGCTCATTATGGAATGACTGGTTGAAAATAAAAAAGGATTATTCTATTCTTGATGTTTTCTCTAATAATTACTAGTTTATTGTGCAGGACTCTTTATGGTGTGGTTGGCTTGATCCTTGCCCGCTATCCATAAGAAGCAACAAGTGTAGAAAATAGGGATTTACTAATTTGTTGTTTATTTGCAGGACTACTTTTGATGGTGATTTTGTTGACCTCCTTGACAGGCTGGGGATGTCCTTACAGTGCAAGAATATAATTCTGGATAAGACAGCTTGACTTACTGACAAACTATCTCTTTATCTTGACTATAGGCCCCTCAATATTCTCCAAGTTGCTGAGGATATGTACCTGAAATTCAAGAGGTCTTACAACTCCATTAGCAACTTAGTCCCCAGGCTCAACAGGATTTGGAAGGTCAAATGGAACGCACATCAATGGAGCTACATATTTAAGCTCCTCTAGGCTTTTCCTACCACTGTCAAGCAATCTTTGCTCCTGTGGATAATTTTTCACTAGGGATTATGGATTGGAAGCAAAGCTAGGAGGTTTAACATCAGTGCTGGTCTCTGTCATCTATGTGGTTGTGTGGAAGAGCTGGAACATATCTTTTTTCTATGACATGAATCTGGCAGATACTAGAAGATTCTTCATATGTTATGCAATATTCATGGGATCCCCCCTCTGACTGGAAAGGACATCCTCATTGGCAACAACCGCAGATTTGATGTTGGAATCTGGCAAATTATCAGAGCTCAGATCCTCTAGTTTATTTGGAAACAGAGAAAGGAAGTCCTCTTCTCTGAGAAGCCTAAAGATTTCTTGTACTAGTGTCTTAAAAAAGTTTGATGTAATATCAAGAATTGTATGGCATTGATGAATGAAGCTCCTATTTGTACCCCCTCTTGGCTAGCATTTTGTAATAATCTTCACTACAGAAAGTGGAAGAATGAATGGCTCTCCGTTTATTCAGTTAAAAGGTTGAGCCTTATGGTCTTCTTAGATTCTTCGATCTAAATTTCCCCCTTTCTCTGGGGTGTCCCCGATTGTGAGTTGTATTTTCTCTTAATTTATTTACCTTTCTGTTGTTCTTTAAAAAAAAAGTTAGACTTTTCATAGTATTAATCAAAGTATATGACGTATACCTTTAACTGCTCACGCCATAGCTGACCTTAGAGGCCCACATTTGCCAATACCACGCCATCCATTCAATCGTCGCAGGATGAACACCTTGTAAGAGATGGATTGAAACCCAACACTTGCATTGCCTGCTAAAATATTAACGCTATTATCAAACTCGGCTCCGTTATCTGTTCACAATCACTGCACTCTGCGGTCATCACCTTTTGCTTGACGTATGTGTTCAATGCTTCTCTCTCTCTCTCGTCGACGTGATGAAGCAGCAGTCACGCTCACACACATACCGACAAAACCAGTCCGCCTCGATACCCAGAGCGCCCACAAAATCTCATTATATATAATAACTGAATACATTATATAAAAAAACTCGATTACAGGAAAAGGGAATCGCATTTTGGGGAAAAGGAGATGCTGATTATAGTGTTTACGAGAACACCGCACAACCACCAATCTTATCATGCCAAAAAAGACAAATACCCCTCTTCCAATTTTAGTTCAGACAATAAAAAATTAAAGTGCAATTCTCAATTGAACTCATCCTTTTTTTTTGACAAAACAGAGAATATAAAATTGATGCAAAGAAAATGAGAAATACAACAGCCCTTCCAGAGGAAGGGAAATCACCGATCTGTCAAAAAACCCATGAGAAGCCACCCAGATCACTTCTCCTACCAAGTTACATCAAGCTCTCAATATACAGATTAATAAAGTGAAACACATTGACTCTAGTTGGAGATGGGTTCTCTAACAACTTATCCCTCCACAAATTACAAGGGAATTTCTTGAGAATCGGGAAAGGGCTAGACTCTTCTAGATGCCGACTGGGTACATACTTCATACATTTGGTCAGGAGTCTTTTAATCCCCAACAAACAGATGAAGAGGTAGTCTTTACTTTTTTTGTCATAGATTTTGTTGTTTCTATTTTTCCAAATAGACGAGAGGATCTGAGCCCTAATCAGCTTCCACATCACAATATCCATTTTGTTGGCTTCACCAATGAGAAACTCTGTGGTACCAAGGGATCTCAGCCCATAAGTATTGCAGTAGAGATGAATGACCTTCCAAAATCTAGAAGAAGTCTTGCACTTGAAAAAAAGATGTTCTAAGTCTTCTTCCAAACCACAGTGATGACAAAGACTGCATCAATTTTATATTCTCTAGCTTTGCTGCGAGTCCAAATCCCTTTATGCAATATCAGCCACATCAAGCAGGAGTGTTTGTTATCAATAGGCAGGGACCGATTGCATTGAAATCTATATCTCCACTGATGAGCAGACCAAGCCAGCTTCCATTTCTTGTTCAGACTCCCAGTGATTAAACTGATGCTGGTCCGAGAGCGTTTGTAGCAGTAATAAATATCATGTGCCACATCACCAATAGATATCGTCTTCGACCAAAGGTGATTATCCAGGAGAGTCAGGAGCTTATTCCTTTTGTCTTTAATTATCTGTTTAGAAGCAACCGAAAGAGTTTCATACTTCATTATAAAGTGATCATCAATCAAGCTTCCATCTCTATAAGTTATCCTGCCATTTAAAAAAACCTATTCTTTTGCACTTATTCCATCTAATGGGAAGATGGGTAATGTTAGGAGGATCAAACCAACCAATCCATAGGGAGTCCTGTAAAAGGAACGAGTAGTTAAAAGAGAACCACACTGGCAGTTTATAGTTCTCTTTTTCCTTCATCCAGGAATTCCAGAAGCTGCAGATTAGAGAGCTCCCTTTGGGAACAAACAAAGCAGGAGAAATAACAATATCCCAAAGCTTGAAGTTACACCATTTTTTATTATTTTTAAGACATAATTTATCTATGTTCCTTTTAATCAAACAAGCCCAAAAGTCATTAGAAGAAACAGCACTGAGGATCCACTTGGTAGCCATCTGGATAGCCATTCTGGTAGGGCAAATCAAACCTAGCCCTCCTTCAGATTTATTCATACAACACACCTTCCAAGCCACTTTAGGAATTTTGTTCCCACCCCATAGAAATCTCCTAGCCAGAGAGATGGCCTGAGACAACTATTTTTTAGTCGGCTGCCAGCAAGCCAAAAAGTATGTCAGACAAGGAAGAATAAAATGCTTCAGAACAAAGGTTCTTTGGGAGAGGTTGGATTGCATGTTCATCCACTCGAAGATTTTAGCTCTGAACTTCTCAAGAACCCAATTCCATCTTTGCTCATAGGTGATTTCAAAGCCCATGGGGATACCCAACAGCCTGAAGACAGAAGCTTTTTCGATAACTTCACACCTTGTATCTTTGACACAAACAGGCACCAAACTGTTAGTAGAATAAAAACCAGTTTTATTATGATTAGCGACAGAGCCACTAGCAAGACAGAAGGTATCAAGACATTTGAGGAAGTTAGCCGCAGAAGACTCATCTGCCCTCATCAGAAGGTTGGTTTCATGAGCAAACATCTGCAAACAGAGTTGAGAGTGAGCATGAGGGATTTCCATACCTTTAATATTGCCTTTATTGATACAGTCCTTGACAAGCCATCCAAGAGCATCACTGGTGATAGCAAACAAAAGAGGGGCCAAGGGACAACCCTATCTTATGGATCTATAGAGTTTAAAAGGGGAAGACAAATGCCCATTCATAGCAATTTTAGAATAAGCATTACCAAACAATATGCTAGTAAATTTAATAAAGTTCTTGTTAAAAAAAACACTCACGAATTTGACGCAACAGACAGAGAGAAACAGAATCTTCTGGAAAATCAATGCACAGGTGTACAGTATGCGAAGTTAGTGCACGGTGTGCGCATAACAGAGCAATTAACCGCGGCGGGCACGTAAGGCGCGCATAACGTAAATTGAAGAGTAACAGCGCAGAGGAGCGCCAAATGAAAGTGTATATATATACAACAAGATTTGAAGAACTAGAGAGAGAGAGAGAAGACTCAGGAAGAGACGCGTGAAGATGATGCGTGTGAGATGCGCGTATGAGTGAAGAGAGAGTTAGAAGTTCTCAGAAGACGCCATAGATCGCGTATGTACAGATGAATAACACAAGCCTGAAGTGTCGGTTTTTTTTTTTTCATCTGAGAGAGATAGTAATAAGAAACTACTCACTGTAGGAGAGTTTCTGTAACTTGAGCAAGAAGAGGCCAAGTTTACTTGTACACATCTTCTCTAATCGAAAACACATGTTCATGTGGATGTCTGCGCGTAATCTTTACTTGTAAAGAATCTGAAGCTATTTCGTGTTACGGTAGGAAGTTCCGTTTATCGTTAACTGTCACGACTCGTTACTAAACGTGCTTCAGTACCTTCTCTGTAAACGCATGTTTCGGTGAATAACAGTTTACTCAGTAAACATATTTCAGTAATTTCCGGTCAGTTACAGTTTCTCAGAAAACAAGATTTTTCGGTAGAACAACGAAGTATAACTCGTAGCAGAGTTCGAAGCTTTGTATGAGAGATAGCTCATCTTGTAGCTAGATGTCTCTACTTTAAGCTGGTCACAGTTTCCGGTGAAAAGGAGATGTGCATGCAGTACAAAATCTAACCGGAAAGTAGCACTTCAGAACTGTGAAGTTTTTTCTTAAAACTTCAGAAGAGTTCAGTAAGTGGAGAAAGCTCACGAATCACTTTCTTACTTCTTGTATGTTCACTTGAAGCAATTATAACCAAAGTAGAAGTTCATTTTGGTGAAGTTCCGGTACGATTACGGTGTCAGTCCAGTGACAGTCTGGTGAAGTTCCGGTGGAACTTGTGTCGCAGGATAACACAGTTAAGGCGACGTTAATTAGGCTGAGCTACTGTTGATTACAGAGGTGTTCTAAATCACTTTAGTTTAGCATTCTATTGCGGTGGTGCGGCAATTTCCGCAGGCCTGACAGAGTTCAAGCTTTGTCGCGAAATCCACCTTCAGGGCGAAAGTAATTCAGCACCAGTGGTATTAGAGCTGAAGTTTTCGCCGACAATTGGTATCAGAGCCAGAGTATTACCTATCATGGCAGATCACGTCCAAATTGATAAACTGGACAGAGATAATTATCCCGCATGGGTAATGCGCATGGAAGCCTTACTTATGAGTAAGGAGTTAATGATGTACGTGACCGAAGAAGAAAAGAAACCGACCTTCGAAGATGATAGCCAACCAGAAAAGGAAGAGATAGAAGCTTTGAAGCTGTGGCAAAAGAAAGATGCAACGGCAAGAGCCTACATCTACAACACTGTTTCAGATCATCTGCTACCGCACATTAGAGGTCTGGAGAAAGCGGAGGACATATGGAGTGCATTGGAAGATCATTTCCAAAATACTACGAAAGCCAGGAAGGCTAGCTTATGGTCCGAATTTACTACATTCAAAAAGAAGTCGAGTCAAAGCATAAATGACTACTTCACTAAAATGAAGGATCTAGCAGATAGTCTTGGATCCATAAATGAAGAAGTCGAAGATCATAGATTGATAGCGCAAGTGCTCACAGGGTTGAGAGGAGATGAAAGGTGGAAACCTTTCGTACTATCAACTGAACTCTCCTTAAATCATTTTGTGCCAGATTTAAATCAGTTGCTTGGTTTGATGCTCACATATGAGCAAGACCTGAAAGGAGATGCAGATAAAGGATAGAGCTCTGCAATGTACATGAAGAACAAGAAGAAAGACAAAGGTAAGTCAAAAGAAGAAGAAGAGTCGAGCTCTCAGGCCTATTACGCAACAGGTAAAGGCACTGGCAGAGGAAGAGCAAGAGGAAGAAGTAGTCAGAATATTAACAAGAAAGTCTGCTGGATTTGCGGACTAAGTAATCATCTGGCGCATGACTGTTGGCACAACCAACAGGGATCAAATCAAAGCCAGAACAGTAATAGCAGAGGCAGAAGCGGAAGATATCAAAGTAACTTCCAAAGAGGAAGACAAAATCAAAGAGGAGGCTATGGTAGAGGTAGAACAAGAAGTTGGGGACAGAGCCAATCCTACAACACCACCTACAACAACTACGCAAATGACACACAGAATGAAAGTCATACATCATTGATGATGAACTCAATCAGCACATCTGATAACGAAGATCTAAAGGTATTTTACATTGACTCTGGATGTTCTAATCACTTGTCAGGAAACATAGAACTGATGTCAGAATTGGAAAAAGGAAGTGCGAGTCACACTGTTCAAACAGGTGACAATACGAGACATAGTGTACACTCAATTGGAAAAGTGAAATGCAAAAGTGGAGTAGATTTGCTAACTAATGTTTTGTATGTTCCAACAATACCGAAAAATTTGATTAGCGTGGGACAGATAGTTGAGAAAGGTTTTCAGGTCAGATTTACAAACAAAGGAGTATTTGTAGAAGATCCCAAGAACGGATATTATCAGATCGTCTCTTGTAAGAAAGAAGGGAGACTCTTTACGTTAAGAGTACAAGGGAACATTGGCCAAGCGCTGCTCACACATGATGAAAAGGTAATTACAGAACTTGATCTCTGGCACAAGAGATTAGGTCATTTTCTTGAAAAAGGAATCAAAGCTATGATAGCGAATCAGTCTGTACTGGGATTACCAAATGTACAAAACCAACATATGATTCACAAATGCGAAGCCTGTCAGATGGGAAAAGCCCACAGGTTACCTTTCCAGAAGAAAGGATTCAAACATGACAGTGTGCTGGAACTCATACATACAGATGTATGGGGACCAACGAAAGAAGGATCAATCAGCGGATCAAGGTACTATGTTTTATTCATTGATGATGCAACAAGGTGGATAACTCTTTATGTTTTGAAAGAAAAATCAGAAGTATTTGGAGCTTTCAGGCATTTTCATGCATATGCTGAAAGACTCACCGGACAAAAACTTAAAAGACTGAGGTCTGATGGAGGGGGAGAATACTTCTCCCGAGAATTCAATGACTATCTTTGGAATGCAGGTATTAAGAGAGAAATAACCTGCACGTATACACCACAACAGAATGGTGTAGCAGAAAGGAGAAACCGAACTCTAGTCGAGTTTGCACGAGCTATGCTAAAAGAAAAAAATTGCCCAGATTATCTTTGGGCTGAAGCCGTGAACACAACGACATACTTGGTAAACAGATTACCATGTACAGCCTTAGAAGGAATGACCCCTTATGAAGCTTGGTGGGGAAAGAAGCCAACACTTGATCACTGCAAAGTGTTTGGATCAGTAGCGTATGCTTATGTACCGTCTCAACTCAGACATAAGCTTGAACCGAAAGCAGAGAAATATGTATTTGTCGGATATGATGAAAAGCAGATGGGTTACAGGTTATGGAGTCCTCTAACCAAACATTTTACTGTTTCCAGAGATGTAACATTTGATGAACAGAAAAGCTGGTATGCAGATCAGAGTCATACAGCTGAAGAATTTGAAGAAGAGTTAAAAAGAAGAGAGAAAGGAAAATCAATTGTACAGGTAAACAAAGATGAAGAGGCAAATACGTCTAGGACCGGATCTGGTATAAGGAACGAAGATGAAGACGGGTACTCAGACACACACGAAGAATATGAGCTAAGAAGGTCAAACAGAGTAAGAAGACAACCGGAAAGATACTCGTATGATACATCGTATATAACTCAACAAGATTATGCATATATGGTTAAAGAAGAGGATGAGCCTTAGAGCTATGACGAAGCCAAAGGCAAGAAGCAATGGCAAGAAGCAATGAAAGAAGAACTCACCGCACTGGAAGAAAACAAGACATGGGAGCTTGTTCCTAAACCGAATGGTAAGAAAGTAATTGGAAATAAATGGGTGTTCAAAATAAAGAAACTTGCAGATGGAAGGATAGCCAGACATAAAGCGAGACTAGTTATCAAGGGCTATGCTCAGACGCATGGCATAGACTATGACGAGACGTTCAGTCCGGTGGCAAAGATGTCAACCATAAGAACAGTGATTGCTATAGCAGCATCAAAAGGATGGAAGCTAAGTCAGCTAGATATAAAGAATGCATTCTTGAATGGATATATATCAGATGAAGTCTATATGGAACAACCGGAAGGGTTTATAAGCTCCAGATACCCAAATTTTGTTTGCAGGTTAAGAAAAGCACTTTATGGACTAAAGCAAGCCCCAAGAGCTTGGAACTACAGACTTGTGAAATATCTCAATGAACTTGGATACCAAAGTTCGAAGGCAGATGCAAGTCTACTCATCAAAAGGACAGAAGAAGGAATGATTTACATTTGTATCTATGTAGATGACATAATAATTACAGGTACCTCAGATGCAGGAATCACAGAGGTAAAGAAATTGCTAGAGAAGGAATTCAAGATCAGTGACCTAGGAAAGTTATCATACTTTCTAGGTATGGAAATCACATATACAGATCATGGTGTATATGTCACACAAGAAAGGTATCTCCTGAACTTACTGAAGAAGTTCAATATGGAAAATTGCAGAGAAGCTTCAACACCGCTTGAAGTAAACCATAAACTTAGTAAATATGATGGAACAGAGTTTAAAGATATGAAGAAGTATCAATCGTTAGTAGGAAGCTTAATATATGCTACGCTAACAAGACCGGACCTTAGTTATGCAGTAGGAGTTCTCTCACAGTTTATGCATTGTCCGACAGAGCAACATTGGGTTGCAGGACAAAGAGTTCTCAGATATATCAAAAGAACTATAAAGGAAGGTTTATATTATCCTTTTACGTCACATATAAAGCTCAGAGCATATAGTGACTCAGATTGGGCAGGAAGTCAAGATGACCGAAGATCAACGCACGGGTATATGATATACCTAGGAGATAAGCTGGTAAGCTGGTGTTCGAAGAAGCAACACACAATAGCCTTATCATCAACAGAAGCAGAATACAAAGGACTGGTAGAAGCAGCGAAAGAAGTAATATGGATGCAGACTTTACTTAAAAGCATGAGTATTGACCAAGGCATACCAATTATACATGGAGACAATATGAGCTCGCTGTACCTTGCAGCGAATCCTGTGTTTCATGCAAGAACAAAACACATAGAGATTCAGTATCATTTCCTAAGGGAAAAAGTAATGGAGAAAGAGATAGAAATAGTCTACACTCCTACGAAAGATCAGATTGCAGACATTCTGACTAAGAGCTTGGATGGAACAAAGACAAACAGATTCAAAGAGATGGCAGGAATAAAAGAAAGAAAGATATATGAAAGAACCGGAAGAGGTCAAATTAGTGATTAAGGGGGAGCTGTTAAAAAAAACACTCACGAATTTGACGCAACAGACAGAGAGAAACAGAATCTTCTGGAAAATCAATGCACAGGTGTACAGTATGCGAAGTTAGTGCACGGTGTGCGCATAACAGAGCAATTAACCGCGGCGGGCGCGTAAGGCGCGCATAACGTAAATTGAAGAGTAACAGCGCAGAGGAGCGCCAAATGAAAGTGTATATATATACAGCAAGATTTGAAGAACTAGAGAGAGAGAGAAGACTCAGGAAGAGACGCGTGAAGATGATGCGTGTGAGATGCGCGTATGAGTGAAGAGAGAGTTAGAAGTTCTCAGAAGACGCCATAGATCGCGTATGTACAGATGAATAACACAAGCCTGAAGTGTCGGTTTTTTTTTTTCATCTGAGAGAGATAGTAATAAGAAACTACTCACTGTAGGAGAGTTTCTGTAACTTGAGCAAGAAGAGGCCAAGTTTACTTGTACACATCTTCTCTAATCGAAAACACATGTTCATGTGGATGTCTGCGCGTAATCTTTACTTGTAAAGAATCTGAAGCTATTTCGTGTTACGGTAGGAAGTTCCGTTTATCGTTAACTGTCACGACTCGTTACTAAACGTGCTTCAGTACCTTCTCTGTAAACGCATGTTTCGGTGAATAACAGTTTACTCAGTAAACATATTTCAGTAATTTCCGGTCAGTTACAGTTTCTCAGAAAACAAGATTTTTCGGTAGAACAACGAAGTATAACTCGTAGCAGAGTTCAAAGCTTTGTATGAGAGATAGCTCATATTGTAGCTAGACGTCTCTACTTTAAGCTGGTCACAGTTTCAGGTGAAAAGGAGATGTGCATGCAGTACAAAATCTAACCGGAAAGTAGCACTTCAGAACTGTGAAGTTTTTTCTTAAAACTTCAGAAGAGTTCATTAAGTGGAGAAAGCTCACGAATCACTTTCTTACTTCTTGTATGTTCACTTGAAGCAATTATAACCAAAGTAGAAGTTCATTTCGGTGAAGTTCCGGTACGATTACGGTGTCAGTCCAGTGACAGTCTGGTGAAGTTCCGGTGGAACTTGTGTCGCAGGATAACACAGTTAAGGCGACGTTAATTAGGCTGAGCTACTGTTGATTACAGAGGTGTTCTAAATCACTTTAGTTTAGCATTCTATTGCGGTGGCGCGGCAATTTCCGCAGGCCTGACAGAGTTCAAGCTTTGTCGCGAAATCCACCTTCAGGGCGAAAGTAATTCAGCACCAGTGGTATTAGAGCTGAAGTTTTTGCCGACAATTGTTCCTTCCCAAGCCTATATCATACAAAGACTGTAAGATAAAGTCCCACTCAACCCTATCATAAGCTTTATCAAAATCTACTTTGAAAAAAAAAAGACATCAGTATTCATTGCTTTGGCAAAGTCCACACCTTCCCAAATAGTAATAATGGCATCTAGGATGTATCTGCCAAAAATAAAACCTTTTTGTTCAGGGAGAATAATACTATCCATCAAGGGACTCAATCTTCTAGCCAAGGATGTTGCATATATTTTATACAAAGAAGTCAGACAGGAGATAGATCTCCAATTGTTAAGATAATCTTTATTACCTCTTTTATGAATCAACTTGATCACCCCAGTGTTGATGAAGGTAGAAAGGGATCCTCTTCTTATGGCTTCTTGCCAGATCTAGAGAATAATGGGCACCATCACATCTTTAAAGACCTGAAAAAAATTCATTTGGAATGCCATCATGACCAGGAGACTTGCCAGGCCTCAATTTACTAATGGTTTCTCTAACCTCACCAGCAGAGAGGGGGAGATCAAGGAGGGAGACCAAGCCAGGAGGAACCATTTTTTTCCTACACTAGGCAATGGCAGCTCTTGCACTGCGGATGTGATCCCCTCTCTTGGGAGGTACAGAGAAAACATTGGTAAAGAAGCATACAACCTCCTCCAAGTTCTCTTTCATACAGAAAGCAACACCACAAGTGCTTTTTTTAATCATAGGGATGAAATCTCTAGCTTTTTTCTTCCTCATAATCTCAGACATATGTTTGTTAGATTTATCCACTTTTCCAGCCCAAAACTCTCTAGACGTGGCAAAGTCACCACAAGCAAGAAGATAGTCTTCACACCTCACCTTTTCTTGAAGCTCATTTCGGTCTCTGAAAACAGTATCACAATGCCTATGTAGGCAATTTTGTCTTTTTGTGCCAAATATATATACTAGTTTTGGTTTGCATGTACAAGCACCTCGAAGTCTGCTACAAGTTTAGTAGAACTCGATAGGGTAGTTCTGTTCAAACTTTTGAGATACAATCATTTTTCTACATCAGGGTATTTTAGTCAATGGACATGGCTGAAAGCAGTGATGTATTATGTATGTTGGCTATCGAGGACAAGTTGGATGGTACGAATTACCCATTGTGGCATGTATGATGTGTCATGTATTGATCACAAAAGACTATGGAATATTGTGCAATGTGTTGAAAAACAACCTACTACACCTACAAATATAGTTATTGAAGGTGATGTAGATGGTGTTGAATATGGCGATCTTCAGGTTCCTATTCATGTTGTGGTTCCTCCTACACCTACTTTAGAGAAACTTCATTGGGATGGCAGAGATGCTCAAGCACATGCATTGATAACTTTGTATATCAAACATGCCATTATCTTGTGCATTTGCTCTTGGTAAACAACTAAGGATGCTTGGGATACACTTACCACTTTATACCACACAAGGAATAAGGCTCGTGTTGCGTACCTTCAAAAACAATTAGAGAGTGAGCACATGAATGAAGGAGATTCCATGGATAGTTTTTTGAAAAAGATCAAAGATTTGAAGGAGCATTTGATTTCTCTTGATGGTCTTGCTAGATAGTTCATTTGTGCAAACTATTCTGAACAGTCTTCCAAATTCATATCAGAGTTTTGCTTCTACTCTTCAATTGATGAGAAAGGCTTTGACTTCAAAAAGGACCAAATGCAACAGATCTAGAAAAGTGATATCCCATATTGGACCTAGAGATTGAGAGAACCAAGCTTTGTGCAAAAATGTTGGAACTAGATCAGGCTATGTTCGCTGCAAGCTATCTTTTCAATCACACTAACTAAGCAAGTCACAATTACAATTTGAAGGACTATTAGAGAGGTTAGAAAAGCTAATAACTAAGCCTAAGACTTTAGCTACACCAAAGACTCATAGTAGTAGAGGTGAAAGGCTAAGCTTACCCCTTAAGGAAGTTTACATTCCTAATTCTATGGATGACGGAATTCCCTCTTCAGTAAATCATTACTCACAAGAGTTCTTAAGAGAGATCAAAGAGGAAAAATGGTCCAAAGAGGGCAAGAACCTTCCTCCTATTGGGATAGTGGATGATCATCATGATCAATTCCCTCAAGACATTCAAACTTCTATGGAGAGCAAGAGGACCTGCAATCAAGTGATCAACTAGATGTTGAATCCAATTCCTTGCAGGAATTGCCTCACTTTAGAGTTATTGAAGGTGATGCAAGAATTTCCTCATACACCTGCAAATACAATTATCGAAGTTGATGCAGATGATGTTGAATATGGTGATCTTCAGGTTCTTGTTTGTGTTGTCGTTCCTCCTACACCCACTACAAAGCAACTTCATTGGGATGGCAGAGATGCTTAGGCACATGCATTGATAGCTTTGTCTCTCAAACATGCCATTATCCTATGCATTTTCTCTTGCTAAATAACTAAGGATGCTTGGGATACACTTACCACTTTATACCATGCAAGAAATGAGGCTTGTGTTGCTTACCTGCAAAAACAATTAGAGAGTGAGCACATGAGTGAAGGAGATTCCATGAATAGTTTTTTGAGAAAGATCAAAGATTTGAAGGAGCATTTGATTTCTCCTGATGAAGTCTTTCCAGATGGTTCACTTGTGCAAACTACGGTCTTCCAAATTCATATTAGAGTTTTTCTTCTACTCTTCAATTGATGATGAAAGGCTTCGAGTTCAAAAAGGGACAAATGCAACAAACCTAGAAAAGTGCTATCCCATACCAGACCTAAAGATTGAGAGAACCAAGATTTGTGCAAAAATGGTGGAACTAGATCAGGCTATGTTCGATGCAAGCTATCTTTTCAATCACATTAACTGAGCAATGTCACAATTACAATTTGAAGGACTATTGGAGAGGTTAGAACGGTTGATAACTAAGCCTAAGACTTTAGCTACACCAAAGACTCAGAGTAGTAGAGGTGATAGGCTAAGCTTATCCCCTAAGGAAGTGTACATTCCTAATTCTATGGATGATGGAATTCCCTCTTCAATAAATCAATATTCACAAGATTTCTTAAGAGAGATCAAAGAGGAAAAATAGTCCAAAGAGGATGAGAACCCTCCTCCTATTGAGGTAGTGGATGATCATCATGATCAATTCCCTTAGGACACTCCATCTATCTATGGAGATCAAGAGGACCTGCAATCAAGTGAGCAACTAGACTTTGAATCCAATTCATTGCAGGAATTGGCTCACTTTACAGTTATTGAAGGTGATGCAGAAATTGCCTGACTTTACAATTATTTACACCTACAAATACAAATATTGAAGGTGATGTAGATGGCATTGAATATGGTGATCTCAGGTTCCTATTTGTGTTGTGGTTCCTCCAACACCTACTGCAAAGCAACTTCTTTGGATGGCAGAGATGCTCAGGCACACACATTGATAGCTTTGTCTGACAAACATGCCATAATCCTACGCATTTGCTCTTGCTAAACAACTAAGGATCTTGGGATACACTTACCACTTTATACCACGCAAGAAATGAGGCTCGCGTTTCTTACCTCCGAAAGAAATTGGAGAGTGAGCACATGAATGAAGGAGATTCCATGGATAGTTTTTTGACAAAGATCATGGATTTGAAGGAGCATTTGATTTCTCTCGATGAAGTCTTGCTAGATAGTTCATTTGTGCAAACTATTTTGAACAGTCTTCCAAATTCATATAAGAGATTTGCTTCTACTCTTCAATTGATGATGAAAGGCTTGAATTTCAAAAAGGGCCAACTGCAACAGATCTAGAAAAGTGTTATCCCATACTCAACCTAGAGATTGAGAGAACCGAGATTTGTGCAAAAATGGTGGAACTAGATCAAGCTATGTTCGATGCAAGCTATCTTTTCAATCACACTAATCGAGCAAAGTCACAATTACAATTTCAAGGACTATTGGAGAGGCTATAATGGTTGATAACTAAGCCTAAGACTTTAGCTACACCAAAGAATCAGAGTAGTAGAGTTGATAGGTTAAGCTTACCCCCTAAGGAAGTGTTAAATATATTATACCACCACAAAGATAGAAGGATTGGGCATAATATATGTGTTCAAAATATTTATACATCATTTGCTTGCAAATAGTTTTAAATTTTTTATGCATCCCCACGCTCTACTCTCCCTAATGAACAAACCTTGCAACACAGGTAGGTTAGTGAGATAGTTTCTCCCACTAATGTAGTATGATTTTGAAGTAGTGGGAGAAACTATGTCACTAACCTACCTGTGTTGCAAGGTTTGTTCATTAGGTAGAGTAGAGCATCATGATGCATAAAAAATTTAAAACTATTTGCAAGCAAATGATGTATAAATATTTTGAACACATATATTATGCCCAATCCTTCTATCTTTGTGGTGGTATAATTTCTTTCGATTGCATTCAACTACCTACTTGCATAAGCAATGGTAAAATCAATGTTTCCTTCACCCATGGGTTGTGCTAGCTCACAACCGGTAGCATAATTATAAGCATCCACATGAACATGGAATGGCTTACTCCAATCAAGTGTAGTAAAGATTGGTGCTTAACACAATTTCCATTTGATCTCATTGAAAGAGTTTTTGAATTCTTCAATCCACTCAAAATTTGTGAGAAGGTTATATAGAGGCTTTGTAATTATTGCATACATGTGGATAAAATGTCGGTAATATCCATGGTGTCCCATGAAAGCTTGTACTTCCTTGACATTCTTTGGTTTAGGTAGCTATGTGATGGCTTCTTCGTCAGTTGAAATCCCATTCTTTGACACTATGTGTCCTAGAATCTTGCCTTGAATAACCATGAAAACACACTTTTTTGGATTCAAGCTGATCTAGTATTCTCTACATTTTCAAAGATTTGTTTGAGTTTAGGGACATGAGTTTGTCTTATGTTGGAATGAGCACACAAGTCATCAACATAAACCTCTGAGTTCTTTCATAAGAATTCCTTAAATGTGTGAACATCAGCCTTTGAAACATAGCAAGAGCATTGGTGAGCCCGAATGGCATCACCCAAAATGCAAAGATTCCCCACTCTCTAGCAAAAGCCATTTTGTGTTTGTCTTTAGGGGCAATGGCTACTTGATTGTAACTTGAGAATCCATTGAGGAAGTTGTATACTTCCTTACTTGCTAATCATTATAAAAGATGTTTGATGATAAGAAGAGGATAATTATCTCTTATGAATGTTGCATTAACTCTTTTCAGATTAATACACACAGATAGCTTCCCATTCTTTTTTGGAACTACCACAATGGGGGATACCCACTCAGTATGCTCAATTTCATAGATAAATCTTGCTTTTATCAAGCGATCAATTTCTTCTTTGATTTTGGCTGCATAATTATCATTGTATGACTAAGGTTTGTGCTTGGTAGGTTTGCCTTCTAATGACATAGGAATTCAGTGAGAAAAGATATCTAGGTCTACTCCCTTCAAGTCCTTATAACTCCAAGTGAACACACCCCTATATTCTCTCAGCAGATTTATCAACTCACATTCTTCTTCCTCACTTAAATCATGACATATGTACATCTTTCTTTTCCATCTTCTATGGTTACTACAATTTCTTTGGTTTTCTCTTTATTGTCATAGGATTCTCCTACCTCTGCATCTTTTTTAGGCATTCTTATCATAAATTTCTTGTCTTCAATTTTGTATTTCTTGAAATTCCATAGAACTTCGAATAAAAATTCTTCCTCTTCTTGTGTGGGTAACTTTTTCTTTCTCTTCTTCTCACTTGTGGCATCTTTTGTTGTTGTCAATTTCTTTTTAGGCTTGTATCTTTCAAGTTCCTGAGTCCTAGCCTCTACCATATAAAGATACTCTTCCTCCGAATAAAAAAAGGGTTCCATGATGATGGATTCATCATCCTCATGACTAGCTTCATTTATTATTGTTGTACTAAGCTCACATTTGTCTAGAATCGAATTAGACACTAGAGGTTCTATGGTGAAACCCGAGATGTCATAGCCATTTTTGTCCCAATGGGAGTCCCATTTCTCCTTGTTGAGAGCTACATCCATTGTGGACATGATTTCTACCCAACTATGGGGTTCAAATTCTTTGTCTTGAAATACCATAGGTGCATAGACTAGATCTTGAATTGATATAAGGTCTTCATCAGTTCCTATGCTTCTAGATGTTATTCTTCGCTCTTTTTCCCTTGCAACTTTACACATCCATAAATGAGTGCCCTCATGCATCTATGAGGATCCTGATCCTATGGAGTGCACCGAATCTATGTCATCCGATGTTCTATGGATTGGGTTCCACTGCAAGGGTCGTACATCTTTGTGAGAATAATCCTTGAGATGGACTTTAGTAGTTACCCCTGAGTGTTGTAAGTACAAGGAATTGGTTCCCCAATCCTACACTATCTGCAACTTTTTGATGAAGGGTCCACCTAAAATCATCTCATAGACGTGATTCTTACCAAAATCACATATGGAAAATGTATGTTCAAACACCATACCATAAATTGTGAGAGTTATTCCTTCTAGTAAACCTAGGGGTTTCTCAATATGTCGGTCTACCATTTGCAATTCCATTATCATTGGCTTGAGTGTTGGCTTTCCTCATCGCTTCCATAAAGAATTGGTAGCAATATCATTCAAACTCTTAAATCCAAAATAGCTTTGGTGTTGTTACCTTGATAAGTGATAACTTTTGAGTAATGATTTACTGAAGAGGGAATTCCATCATCCATAGAATTAGGAACATACACTTCCTTAGGGGGTAAGCTTAACCTATCACCTCTACTACTCTGAGTCTTTGGTGTAGCTTAAGTCTTACGCTTAGTTATCAACCATTATAACCTCTCCAATAGTCCTTGAAATTGTAATTGTGACTTTGCTCGATTAGTGTGATTGAAAAGATAGCTTGCATCGAACATAGTTTGATCTAGTTCCACCATTTTTGCACAAATCTTGGTTCTCTCAATCTCTAGGTCGAGTATGGGATAACACTTTTCTAGATCTGTTGCATTTGGCCCTTTTTGAAATTCAAGCCTTTCATCATCAATTGAAGAGTAGAAGCAAATCTCTTATATGAATTTGGAAGACTGTTCAAAATAGTTTGCACAAATGAACTATCTAGCAAGACTTCATCGAGAGAAATCAAATGCTCCTTCAAATCCGTGATCTTTGTCAAAAAACTATCCATGGAATCTCCTTCATTCATGTGCTCACTCTCCAATTTTTTTCAGAGGTAAGAAACATGAGCCTCATTTCTTGCGTGTAGTAAGTGTATCCCAAGATCCTTAGTTGTTTAGCAAGAGCAAATGCGTAGGATTATGGCATGTTTTTCAGACAAAGCTATCAATGCGTGTGCCTGAGCATCTCTGCCATCCAAAGAAGTTGCTCTGCAGTAGGTGTTGGAGGAACCACAACACAAATAGGAACCTGAAGATCACCATATTCAATGCCATCTACATCACCTTCAATAATTGTATTTGTAGGTGTAAATAATTGTAAAGTGAGGCAATTCCTGCATCACCTTCAATAACTGTAAACTGAGGCAATTCTTGCAAGGAATTGGATTCAAAGTCTAGTTGCTCACTTGATTGCACGTCCTCTTGATCTCCATAGATAGATGGAGTGTCCTAAGGGAATTGATCATGATGATCATCCACTACCTCAATAGGAGGAGGGTTCTCATCCTCTTTGGACCATTTTTCCTCTTTGATCTCTCTTAAGAAATCTTGTGAATATTGATTTATTGAAGAGGGAATTCCATCATCCATAGAATTAGGAATGTACACTTCCTTAGGGGATAAGCTTAGCCTATCACCTCTACTACTCTGAGTCTTTGGTGTAGCTAAAGTCTTAGGCTTAGTTATCAACCGTTCTAACCTCTCCAATAGTCCTTCAAATTGTAATTGTGACATTGCTAAGTTAATGTGATTGAAAAGATAGCTTGCATCGAACATAGCCTGATCTAGTTCCACCATTTTTGCACAAATCTTGGTTCTCTCAATCTTTAGGTCCGGTACGGGATAGCACTTTTCTAGGTCTGTTGCATTTGTCCCTTTTTGAACTCGAAGCCTTTCATCATCAATTGAAGAGTAGAAGAAAAACTCTAATATGAATTTGGAAGACCGTAGTTTGCACAAGTGAACCATCTGGAAAGACTTCATCAGGAGAAATCAAATGCTCCTTCAAATCTTTGATCTTTCTCAAAAAACTATTCATGGAATCTCCTTCACTCATGTGCTCACTCTCTAATTGTTTTTGCAGGTAAGCAGCACAAGCCTCATTTC
Organism: Ceratopteris richardii; assembly: GCA_020310875.1. Taxonomy (NCBI): domain Eukaryota; kingdom Viridiplantae; phylum Streptophyta; class Polypodiopsida; order Polypodiales; family Pteridaceae; genus Ceratopteris; species Ceratopteris richardii. The sequence goes on from CM035425.1 coordinate 37,654,078, forward strand.
TTGCATGGTATAAAGTGGTAAGTGTATCCCAAGCATCCTTAGTTGTTTAGCAAGAGAAAATACGTAGGATAATGGCATGTTTGAGAGACAAAGCTATCAATGCATGTGCCTAAGCATCTCTGCCATCCCAATGAAGTTGCTCTGTAGTGGGTGTTAGGAGGAACCACAACACAAACAAGAACCTGAAGATCACCATATTCAACATCATCTGCATCAACTTTGATAATTGTATTTGCAGGTGTATGAGGCAATTCTTGCATCACCTTCAATAACTCTAAAGTGAGGCAATTCTTGCAAGGAATTGGATTCAACATCTAGTTGATCACTTGATTGCAGGTCCTCTTGCTCTCCATAGATAGATGGAATGTCTTGAGGGAATTGATCATGATGATCATCCACTATCTCAATAGGATGAAGGTTCTTGCCCTCTTTGGACCATTTTTCCTCTTTGATCTCTCTTAAGAACTCTTGTGAATAATGATTTACTGAAGAGGGAATTCCATCATCCATAGAATTAGGAATGTACACTTCCTTAAGGGGTAAGCTTAGCCTTTCACCTCTACTACTATGAGTCTTTGGTGTAGCTAAAGTCTTAGGCTTAGTTATTAACTTTTCTAACCTCTCTAATAGTCCTTCAAATTGTAATTGTGACTTTGCTTAGTTAGTGTGATTGAAAAGATAGCTTGCAGCGAACATAGCCTGATCTAGTTCCACCATTTTTGCACAAAGCTTGGTTCTCTCAATCTCTAGGTCCAATATGGGATATCACTTTTCTAGATCTGTTGCATTTGGTCCTTTTTGAAGTCAAAGCCTTTCTCATCAATTGAAGAGTAGAAGCAAAACTCTAATATGAATTTGGAAGACTGTTCAGAATAGTTTGCACAAATGAACTATCTAGCAAGACCATCAAGAGAAATCAAATGCTCCTTCAAATCTTTGATCTTTTTCAAAAAACTATCCATGGAATCTCCTTCATTCATGTGCTCACTCTCTAATTGTTTTTGAAGGTACGCAACATGAGCCTCATTCCTTGTGTGGTATAAAGTGGTAAGTGTATCCCAAGCATCCTTAGTTGTTTACCAAGAGCAAATGCACAAGATAATGGCATGTTTGATATACAAAGTTATCAATGCATGTGCTTGAGCATCTCTGCCATCCCAATGAAGTTTCTCTAAAGTAGGTGTAGGAGGAACCACAACATGAATAGGAACCTGAAGATCACCATATTCAACACCATCTGCATCACCTTCAATAACTATATTTGTAGGTGTAGTAGGTTGTTTTTCAACACATTGCACAATATTCCATAGTCTTTTGTGACCATACATGACACATCATATATGCCACAATGGGTAATTGGTACCATCCAACTTGTCCTCGATAGCCAACATACATAATACATCACTGCTTTAAGCCATGGCCACTGACTAAAATACCCTGATGTAGAAAAATGATTGTATCTCAAAAGTTTGAATAGAACTACCCTATCGAGTTCTACTAAACTTGTAGCAGACTTCGAGGTGCTTGTACATGCAAACCAAGACTAGTATACATATTTGGCACAAAAAGACAAATTTGCCTACATAGGCATTGTGATACTGTTTTCTGAGACCGAAATGAGCTCATATCAAAATTTTGACACACATAGCAAAGCCATTTTGGACTCTTAATCACCAACCCAAACAACACAAGGAAGAAGAAGAAGAAGAAGCTTGGAGCACATCACACAATAATGAATTACCAAGTGAATGTACAAAGATAAGTAACCTATTAGGGTTATATGCATATATACAAGTAGAGGGAAAAAACCTTCTAAAGAGGGGAAAAAGTGCCCCGACAATCCTAAATGTGTTCACACACATCACTACTGAAATATGTCAACAATATTAATATATCATGTTGTACAAGCTTGTGCATGCATAAGATTGTACGATTATGCAACTTCATGTTGTGCACACACGTACAAATTTATTTTTTTTTTATAAAGGAAGTTCGGCAATAGCCTACTCTCCCGGACTTGAATTAAATAAAGAAGCAAAGGTACAAAAGAAGGGGACTAGTGCCCTCGGGACCCCCCAAATCCCACAAAGCAGGGGAAGCTTGAATGAGTTCTAGGTTGCATTACATAGAAGGTTGATCACCCTCTCATCGCCCTCATGCGGGGCCCACTTGGGTTTGAGCTTGTTGTTGATCAAAGTGAGTACTTGATGGTGCCTGAAGGGGGGGGATTTCTTGTTGTTAACAATCCTTTTGCCAAGGAGGAATAGTGTTTTCTCAATCGACCACTCCCTGGGGGTATCTCCGAAATTGAGAGCGCACCTCTCCCGCCAGATTTTCCACAGGGCTTCCCCTCTGATGGCGTTCCAGAGAGACGCGGAGCAGCCGATCGCTTCTCCCAAAAGGACTTGTTTCCAACTAGGTTGTTTTTGAAGTTTGATTTTCATTCCAACCGTCTGCCAGATTTTGTAGGAGTTGGGGCAAGTAAGGAAGATGTGTGGGACATCTTCGATAGCAGGGTGGCAGCGTTTGCACCAAGGAGGGATCCCACAAATCTTGCTAGCCTTGTGGTTGGTCCAGATTCCTCGGTGAAGGATTTGCCACAAGAGGACCGATTTCTTAATCTCTATTAGGGGGTGCCAGATACCCATGAATTTCATGTCCCATCGGAGCCGCGTCCAGGACAGGCACCACTTCTTGTTGAGGCTGATCTGGAGGTCAGTCGATTCTTTGATGTTCGGGATTTTGAGTAAGCTATTTCCATTGTGCCATTTGAGGCCAAGCGAGTTCGGTGTATCGTGTCCCATGAGGAGGCGAGTCTTGTGGCGATCCCAAGCGAGGCATCTGCTTTGCAAAGTGTACCATTCTTCGTAGGAGATGTTTATGTGAGGGTCGATATCCTCGAAGTTGATCCAGTTGTTGGTGTCATGTTTCCAGAGGTGTTTCCATTTTTTGAATCCTTTGTTCCATAACTTTTTGGCATTTTGAATGTTCCACGACTCCACACTCCGGATGCCATGTATCGGGAACCAGATAGAGTCGTTTTGTCTGATTCCGGCCGCCCACTTCCAGTCCTCACTGATTCTTATGAAGCTTTTGACTTTATTCCATCCCTTCCAAAGAGAGCACACGAGATTGGAGCCTTTCGGGAAGACAGGTATCGGGGAGAATAGCAGGGTCATGATGTCAAGCTTCTTCCAGTTCGGGAACCCCGAGAGGGCCAACTCATTCTTGTTTCTGAAAATCAGCTTGGCCCACAAAGCCTCCCTATTGCACCAGGCCTTGATCATCCATTTGGCTGCCAGTTTGTTAGCCATACACCCAATGTCCAGGATACCAAGCCCCCCGCTCTCTCTAGTGCTGGTGCAGATGGCCCATTTAATTTTAGGGACCCCCCTTCTGTTATGGTCACCCGTCCAAAGAAAGTTTCTGCAGATGCTATTCAGCTTGGACAGGCCTTGCTCATTCGGTCTCCAGCAAGAAAGGAAATAGATGGTAGACGAGAGGAGGAACGTGTTGATAACCATCGCGCGTCCAGCGAGATTGATTTGCATGCCTCTCCAGTAGTTAAGCTTGTTTTCAAGTTTGGCCAGCACCCAGTTCCATCGCTGCTCCATAGAGACGCCAAACCCCAAGGGGATTCCAAGCAGCCGAAAGATTTGGCCCTGCGGGATGATTTGACAGCCATGATCAGTGAGGAGGCCAGGTTGATGTCCCACAATAGCCCTAAAAGCGGTCTTACTGTGGTTGATTTTGGATCCAGAGGCCTCACAAAAGGTATCAAGGCACCTCCAGAAAGTCTCCAGGCTGGTATTATCATTGTGAACGAACGCGTTCATATCGTCGGCAAAGAGTCTCATGATGATTTGACTGTGGTCGTGAGGTAGCCGGAGGCCTTTGATATTGCCTGCCTCCACCTGGTGAGCCACAAGTCTGCTCAGCCCCTCAGTGGCGATGGCGAAGAGAAGGGGGGCAAGAGGGCACCCTTGTCTAATAGATCTTTTAAGATGGATCGGCTTCGAAAGTTTGCCGTTAACGTTAATTTGGGTCGTTGCGTTGCCGAGAAGGGTCGCGATCATCTTGGTGAATTTCTGACTACATCCGAGATCTTGGAGCGACTGCAGAATATAGTCCCATTCTAGCCTATCGTAGGCTTTGTCAAAGTCGATCTTGAGGAAAACCACATCTTGATTAGATTCATTTGTAAACTGAATACCTTCCCAAATATCCAAAATGGTTTCCAGGATGGACCTGCCTTTGATGAAACCTTTTTGATCCTCACTAAGCCAAGATCTCAGGTGACACGAGAGTCTGTTGGCGATGACTTTGGCGACGATCTTGTATCCTGTTTGGAGCATCGTAATAGGCCGCCAGTTCTCGATTCTGTTATTTTCCCCCTTCTTATGAATCAACTTGATAATTCCATTATTTAGACACGAGGGGAGAGCACCAAACTTTAGCGCCTCTTGCCAAACCAGCCGGAGAGGGGTGGCAACCACCAGCTTGAAGGCTTTAAAGAACTCGTTAGTGAGTCCGTCGGGTCCCGGGCTTTTACCGAGGGGGAGGGCGTCAATGACCTCAATGATTTCTGATTCAGAGATAGGGGCATGAAGCAGGGAGAGGAGGTTGGGTGGAATTCTTCGGGGGGAAACCCTAGAAATGGCCGCCATGCAGTCCCTTCTATGGTGGGAGAGGGGGTTCGAGGTTCCCAGGAGTCTCGTGAAGTGTCCTTCGATGATGTCGAAATTATCTTCTTCCGAGTTGCATACATTTCCATGTGGGTCTAGCAGTAGGGGAATCGCCTCTCTGTTGTGTTTCCTTTTAAGGATACTGCACATCTCTTTGGTGGGTTTGTCGGCTTTGCCAGCCCACCACTCCTTGAGAAAGATTTGCAAGTTTTTCCTTTGTATTTCTTCCTCGTATCTCAACACTGCTCTGATTTTTCGGAGACCTTTCTGGGCTTGGAGTTTTCCTTTGTTCACTTCCTCCTCGAGCCGCCAGAGTCTGTGGTACAGAGCTTCCCTACGCGCCCGCCGCACTGTCTCGAGCGTCTTCTTAGCTCTGATCATAATCTTGCGAGACTTATCGACCGCGCTTCTCCAGCATTTGGCTGGGGGCAGGCCAGAGGCGAACTCCACCTTCCACACCTCGGCAATCGCTTGATGGACGGAGGGGAGAGAGAAGGAGGAAGCGCTGGCATGGAACCACGGAGCCTTGTGGGTCCTGTTGGAAGGTTGAAAAGTGATAACGATCGGGTAGTGGTCGGAAATGGAGAGGTCAGTGCGTTGGGTGATGGTAGGGTGGCCCCACTGATGAGTAAAGCTTTGAGAAATGTAGCATCTATCAAGTCTAGCTTTCCTCAGATCCTCGCCCGCTTGGAGATTTGACCAAGAAAAGCCATTTGGGTCTTTGAATTCGACCAGGTCCAAATGGAGTTTGGTCATGTCCCACATTTCTTTCTCCCGATTGTCGATGACCCTGCCCTTGCCCATCCATCTGTCCATAGGGTCCTCCACCATGTTGAAGTCTCCACAGATAAGCACATTGTGGGGAAGCGAGTCTAATGAAGCCCAAGTGTTCAGCCTCTCCAAGTCCCCGTTAGGGGCGTACACAGAAACCATAGTAACACATAGGGGGGCACCAAAAGAAACCGCAATCCAGCGGTGATTTACATCTTCAATGTAGTTCTCCAGCTTTTCAAGCCAGCGTTGTTTAACACCTATAGCCGTTCCTCCGGACCCCCACTGGTGCTTCGTTGGGAACCACACATGGGCCGTGGAAACCTGTCTGAGCCGTTTCTGGAGGTCTTCTCCGTCAATTTTAATCTCTTGGATACATATGATGTCTGGGTTTAAGCTAATGTCGCGGAGCCATTGACCAATGATGGCCGCTCTTGAGGGGTCGGTTATCCCTCTAGCATTTAGCGAGATGACAATCATTTTTGTATTGATCCCTCTTTGCGGGAGGGAGCCTTGTCCTTTCTTCTCTTGGCTTCATCTTTCTTTTTCGCTGGGATTTGATCCCGACTTAGAAATCGGTTCTTGTGGGGGCTTTTCCAGGGTAACTCCATAGGCTGTTTTCCTTTGCGGGAAGTCCCTTGCTGGGGAGAATTGGGCCCCGTGTTCGGCACCATTTCTGGAATCGTCGATCCAGTGATGGAACTTTCGCTATCCATGTTGTCTTCATTACTAGTGGTGAAACCATCTTCTTTGCTTGTGGTGTATCCCTCCTGGGGGGTTTCTTTGTTGTCAGGGATCTCTAGGGCTCCGTCGTAGTTGTTTGTCTCAGGTGGCTTTCCACCTGGGTAGTCGAGCTCGTTGATCTCCTTTTCAAGATTGCAATACAAATTGCTGTGAGGGGTAATTGGCAGGTTGTTCCGCTCACCGTTGGCCCTCGGACTTCTTTTCCTTCTTCTTCTAACTTCGGTAAAGCCATCGGCATCAGCGAGCGGGTTGAGGAGGCCCTTGCCGTCCCCTTCCTTGGTCGAGTGGGTCAAGTCGCCACAGCTGTCTTGAGCAGTTTTGGAGGCTCCTTGAGATCGCTTGTTTTTTTGCCTGAGAGGGCAGTCTTTAATCCTGTGACCTTGCTGGCCACAGCGAAAGCACGCGTTGGGAAGGTTTTTATAGTTGATATCCTGTTCCCAAACATCTCCTTCGCCCATGTCCACTTTGATCATTGATGGAAGCGGCGAACTAAGGTCGGCCTCGACGCAGATTTGTGGGTGCCATCTGGCGTTGAACGAGTGTCTTGCACCCTCATAGATGAGACCACCAATGTCCTCCCGTGAAGCCAACGGCTTGCCGATAGGAGAGACAATGTCCCACACGAAGTTGTACAAGAAGTATGGGAGGTTAGGGAGCTCAACCCAGAGAGGGTACCGAAGTGATTTCGATTTGTCGGGAGTAAAGTCCGGGGACCATCTGAATAGGCACAGGGTCGCCCGACCGAGCTGCCAGGTGCCAACGCTTAGGGCTTGGAACGCCATCTCTTCATTTTCAAAAACTAACAACATGTGGTTTGCTGGTAAGAGCTGACATTTGCTGACAATTAGTCCTCGAGGGAACCACTCTTTTCTAAGCCATTGTCGCACGGTTTCGAGAGGGGGCCTAGGGCCAAACACTTGGCCGACGAGGCAGACTTTCTTGAGCTCCTCCTGGGCAGACAAAATTGCGGGTCTACTGAGGGACACAATGGGGGATTCAACGCTTTCAGATGCCCCAGGGGCGGCACATGACCCCCCCTCCAGCAGAGCGGCCAGCGTGCCGGTCTCCCCCGGGGGGGGGCCCGATTACTTTTCACGAGAGAGGATGAAGCCACATCCATGACCGAGGGCTCAAGCACCACAATTACTTTTCAATGGTAAATCTCTCTAACATGGAGAGAAAACCGACCATAAACAAAGAAAACACCGCAGCCAAGCACTCCACTATTCAGGGAAGGACTAAAAGACCAAAGATCTCATAAGGGATGGGAGCACACCACTACTTTTTCGAAACTTTCCTGTTTTCCTTTTTCTTTTCCTTTCTTTCTTTTTTCTTTTTTCCTTTTTCCTTTTTCCTTTTTTTTTCCTTTTTTCTTTTTTTCTCTTTCTTCTTTTTTTTTTCTTTTTTTTTCTTTCTTTTTTTTTTCTTTTTTCTCTCTTTTTTCTTCTTCTTCTTGTTCTTTTTCTAAAAAACTTTTCTGTACATGAAAATTAATGTCTGCTTGCGGTAAAACCGCCGCAGGTCCTTGATTCCCGCCGAGGCCTGCAGTGGAGAGCGCAGCGCCCAGCCACGTGTCCCTCGGCACGAGCTCCCAGAAACAGGCGACCTTCCGGCGATACACCGGGAAGGTCCGGCGATACACGACGGAGCTCCGGGAGGGGCGCGGCGCAGTGGACCGCGATCGCAGAGGGACACGATCGCCAAGGAGCCGCCGAACAGCACGATACCCGAGCCACCGGACACGATATCCCCTTGCGCAAATGTCGCGATACCCGAGCCTCGATCCCACGATACCTGGACCCCCAGCGATACTTGCCGGAACACACGATACCTGCACCTGGCTCAATACTCGAGCCCACGATACCCGACGCCCGGTGTGCCCCCAACCAGAGATCGCGAGTCGGCTCACGATACCCCGGTCGGACTCGTGTCGCGATACAAGCCTCGACCCGAGGAGGTATCGGCGATACCTCCAGTGGAGGTATCGCGATACCAGCCTCTCGGGGAGACGATCGCAACCAACAAGAGTCCGGGCTTTGGTGCAGTGCAGATAGCTCGTCCCAAGAACTTCGAACTGTTGGTAGCCACTTCAAGCACCGCGCTCTGTGTCACTTACCTTCTCCGCTCGTCTTTCCAACCCGTAACAGCACCAAAGACTTCGCCAGCCGCGTACTGTGTCACTTACCTTCTCCGCTCGCCATAGCCAGCCCGTAAGATGCTCATAGCCAGCCAGCCTTCAGAAGGAAGTTCGGTGGATAGTCGTCTAACTGAAGATTTTTGTAGTCAATGAAGATATGGCATCTTTATTATCCTGTTCTGTATCTCTGTATCTAGTTTGCTTGCATATATTTTCAATCAATTTGAAAGTTAATATTTTGGAGGAATAAAAGAAAATTCTTATCTTTTCTTTATGAGCAAGCAAGAAAGAAGAATGAATTAGTGAGGGGCTTTTACAGATGAGCCATAATGCCAGTCAAAGGATAGAATCTGCCAAATAAAGGGCATCACAGATAGTAGGCCACCATACTAAATCAAGAGTGTGTCTCTCCATTTGGAAGGAGGGACTAGAAGCAGAACAGAGTACATGGAGCAATTTCCAGGGAGGGAGATGTTGGCTGCCTATGGATGATGCTTAATGACCAGTGTTGGTTCATGAAAGGTGGAAGGAAATGATCATATCTACATGTTTGTGTTGCCTTCAACATTTCATGAAGGGTATTGGTATATTCACGTTGATGATTACTATATCTGCATTGGTTACACATTGAACATCCTCATTGATTAAGGAAGTATTAAGTGCCTCAAGGCTTAGCAGTAGTCAATACCGAAAGAAAAGAAAAACACAGACACACAAAAAGGGAAAGTTGTTACAGAACAATCCACAATGACCATAGTTCTCTATTTTCTGTTCTTTTTTTTTTTTTCACATTCACAGCTTTTTAGGACACTCCGCGAGCCCACTTGAGCTCTCGACATTCTTTCAAACACTCAAATCAGTCACCATGAGAGTACATATTGAGCTCTCAACACTTGAGGTCTCCATATTCTGTCATGAGGAAAGGAGTTGCTGAGTTGCTGGTTTAACAGACTTGTGTACTTGTATGTTCTGTGCATGTTGGTTTTAGAGAGAATTTTTCGAACATGGAAGACACGCAATTTGCGAACTTACAGTGAAGAAGCAAATGACCGCTATGGAGTAAGATTCAGTCAACGCGTAACATGAAGACAATTTAAATATTTAAACTTAAAATAACATTGAAATGTGGAACGTCCATACGTTCTCGATTCTCGAAGGCCCACGTACAAATTTATTGTTATGATGTTATCATCGTTCATTCAATTTATGATTATGTTATTTTATTTGTTATGATTATGGTTATGTTATTATATTTGTTATGATAGATTAATTATATTTTTTATGATTATGGTTATGCAAGTTCATGTTATAAAGACCTATGCCAGCATAGGCTTACACAAGCTTTCATAGGCTTGGGAGGGTCTTTTTTTTATTTTTCTATTATGGATGTGTATACCCATAGACATAGTGATGCGTACACTGATTTTTCTATTTATTTGCTTTTTTAAGCAAAATTGAGCCGTTTGCTTTTCGACATGTATATGGACGCTCTTATCAATTCGCATAGTGATGAACACATGGAAATTCTTTTTATTTTTCGCATTTATCTTTTTGAACAATGGTATCAAAATATTCATGGATGTGCATGCCAACAAGCTTACTGAAGCGAGCGAGTCATTATCGACATGCCTTCAAACGTGTATGAAGATATCCATATGCTAGTAGTTGGGGGATATGCCTTGGCTTAGTGTTGAGAGGCACAAGCTACGGAAATTTTCATTATAAGGTTGGCTATATGCACGTGTGTGTATATATCTTCCTTTCACCATAGAAAGCTTGTAGGAGGATCGAGTCTTCCTAGTGAGGCAACTAAGATCGTGGACCATATCTAGGTTCTATTTGAACCAAAATTTGTGACATGTTCTTGTTCAAGGCCAGGAGACATATATTTTTTCAATATATACTTTTTATGTGGAAAAATAGAGGAAATAGGAAAGAAAAAAGAATGTCCATTCATCATGGTCGAGAAAGAGGGACACAAAGAACCTAGGATTTTCAAATAGGAGGTTCAATATCTATGTATCTTGTAAGGATTTCTTGAGTGATTGCTTCCTAACGGATTTGACTAGATCTCTCAATTGAGGTTCTCTATGAAAATATTACTTGCATTGATTCATAAGAGACCATGAATCTAGGGCAAGATTTGTGTTCCATATGATTAGGATCATAGTTGGAACTCCAAATTCTTATCCCTTGATCATGGAGAGTGCAAAATTTTAGTATTTGTGCACTAATCTCATGATTTTCTTGAGGAATGAATCTTTGATGACTTGGATCTAATGTTCTTTTGAGCTCTCCTAACATATTGAGGGTTTATAAATTTGTTGTGCTTTTCTAAGTGGTATCAGTTTCATTTAATGTATATGCTTTTTGAGGTGCATGATTGCTTAATCTTGTTGAGTTTTTATATTTTTTCTAATTTAATTGAGTTGGGTTCTTTCAAGGAGGTTTAAAAAGGGCGCTGGGGATGCTCAGCATAGCAGATACAAGTTTGAGAATGTGTATGTGACGTCACCTATGTGATTTTATTGCATTGTCTTTTTATTTGTATGGTATAATTAATTTTTAATCACAGTTCAAAAGTATTTTGGCTCATTCAATGCTTCTAGAGCTTAGAAATAATTGCATATACTGAATTTATTTTCATAATTATTTTCTCACTTATCCCAAGTTTTTTCTTATTTTTCTAGGTCTCAAAGAAAAAAAGTGCTCACCATCGAGTTGATCAAACTAATCATATCTAAGAAGTATACCTGGCAGAATAACTACAAATTTCACTTATAGCTAACACAGACATGTTTTTTGTGATCCAAAAAGTATATCATTTGAGTAGCATCAAAATCATAGGCCTTACATAGAGTCAAATACACCCAATCTATCAATTCAGGGAGCAAGGACATGAGTGGATAATTCAGTCCTTATAGATTTAGAGATATAGATTTGGAAAGGGAGGCTTCATATTTGGAGATTGAAGGAGGATAAGGTTTAGGTGACCATGATAGAAGGCAAACAAATAGGAGGTTGTGGTGCTCATATAGATGATCTTATTCAAATGATCTTCATACAAGTTAAATGCAATATTTTTCCCTAAAACTTGATTATTTGAAGGACAAAAAGTAGTCTAATTTTAAAAAAGATAAAAAAACATGAAGAGAGAATATGAAGACCTGGAAGAGTTAATGCTTCAATTATCAAGGTGCTCAAGGTGTTAGAAGAAGGCTGGAAAATGAAAGACGATATTGAGTGAATAAAAATGAGTAACGAGGAATGATGTACACAAAAATTTCAGATTATAGTGAAGAAGCTGAAGAAAATATTGAGTACCCATTTAGTTCCCACAATCACACGGGCAAAGGAGGTGTAGCCGTTACCACCAAAGGTTTGTGGGAAAAAATATGTATGTAGCAATATACATGTATTAATTTGTGTACTATATACGAATGATGTGTGTATGCATATATGTAGTTATGTAATTAGCTAAAAGAGTAAAAAGTCAACTAGATTGTATTTCCATTTATGTACTTGATTAAACAAATAGTAAATCACCTACATTTATTTATTTAGTTGATTGGAAATGAACCTAATGATTAAGCAATTACAAATAACATTGATTAACAAAGCATCTAATCTAAAAAAAATCACACTACGTATGTGTATGCATGCATGTATTTAATTGATTGGAAATGAACCTAATGATTAACCAATTACAAATAACATTGATTAACAAAGCATCTAATCTAAAAAAAATCACACTACGTATGCGTATGTACACTTGCATGTATGCATGTGTATATGCACGTATGTGTGTATGTATGCGGATATTTGCATGTATTTGTCTCTGCGTGTATATGCGTGTACACACACATATGTACTGTTTTGTTTTGTATGTATGCGTGTATGTATAGAGTTGCGCATGTGGTAATAAGAGCGAAAAAGGTATCATATTTAGCAAGGAGAGAGAGAGAGACAGATGTATGTGTTTATGAAGGAGAGATGGGAAGTTGGAAGAGGCAAGCATGATCGCGAAGAAAAAAGGGTGTGCAAAGGATTTTTTGTTTTTTCTTTTTTTTTAGAGTATAATGAATTGGAAACACACACCCCACCTTGTAAGGTAGAGGCACCCATCTTGGGGAATTCATGGACACTCACCTTGGGGATCTCATGGATATGTCCAGCCAAGATTTGAGCTCAGCACTTCCTCCGAGAGATTCGAAACATCAACCACTAGGCTATGCGGACTTGGATGCGGCGTGTAAAGGATTACCTCTACGAGCTTGAGAGCAACATAATAGGCGAGAATCACTGCTTGGTTATCTGAATTGATGAAGGGGCACATGTTTTCCATTCATGAAACCGGGAAGAATTTTGCGCTGATGTATATAGTGTAAGGATGAGTTCAATTAAAATTCTGAAGGTTGCAAATTGCATGAGCAGAGAGTTTTTTATAAAAATCTTCCTAATGCTTGTTTTCATTGCTACCAGCAGGGTCATTTGATTAAAGATTGCCCAAATTTGGGGCCCAGTCAAATAAAAGAAAATAAAGGTGAGACTTCCAAGAAACAGATGTCAAACAGTCTGAAAGCAAATAGCTCTAAGGAAGAACAATGGGGGAGAAAAGTCCCCTTTCATAATAGAAGGAAACCAGTAAATCTTGGCCACAAACCTGAATTACTTGTCAAAAAAATCAGTAATCCTTTTCAGGTTCTTGAGGATCACAATGAATCTGCAGGTAAAGATTGCACTCAAGAAGTTAATGGTGAGTGTGCTGGTGTCTCTAACGACTGTCAAGGGGAAGAGAATGGATGGATGACAGTGGGTAAGAAGGGTTCCCATAAATCCGTCTCCCCTAGAACTGGTATCTCCGGTGAATCTTTAACTTCAGATGATGATGAGGCTAACATTATGTTGTCAACAGATGAAATTTTTAGTGAACAATTGAACAAAAATGATGAAGAAACTATTCTGTAGGCAGGTACAGGTTTCCTCCCTGATACTGATGTGTCCATGTCTTTTGATACAGCAATAACCCCTATTCCTAAAGATAAGGTTAATCCTAAAAGAAAGGAGGCTATTAGAACATCCAACTCGGCTGTCAAGCCTCTGAAGAACCTTAAGAAGTGACGTCGGTTGATGTGTTCCTGTTTTTCCTTTTTATGGATAAATTATCAATTTTGTCTCTGAATACTAAAGGAATCACTCATCCTACTAGATGCAAGATAATCAATAACTGGTTAAGAGACTCCTCCTTTTTGCCTGACTTTATTTGCTTGCAGGAATTAAAGGTGGGTGGGTTCCAATTAAAGTCTAATCTTCAGATTGTCTCCACCAGGTACTCGTGGTATCACACTAATCACTGTGGTAGGGGTGGTACTGTTATTGGTATTAATTTTAACCTTATGCACCTTGTTGATGAAGTGTTGACTAGTGACTCTAACCAATGAGTTGTTGTGAAATGTAAGGAACCTCTTTCCTTTACCATTGTTAGTGTTTATGCTGCCAACAATTCTCTGGATAGAGCCAAGTGCTACGAAGAAATCGGTAAGTTGAATGGTGACATAATCCTTACAGGGGATTTTAATATGGTAACGAACTCCTCTGACAGAAATGGTAATAGTAATAATATTCTGGTAGGTAATGAAAAAAATTGATGGGTTGCTATGGCTAATTCCCATAATTTGTTTGATGTTTCTATCAATACTGGTCATACTTGGTGTAATAAGAGTATCAACAACACATTTTCTGCTAGACTGGATAGATTTTACATGAACACTAATAGGTTTCAAGACCTTTGGAATAGTTCTTGTTCTGTTGACCCTACTCTGCAGCTGTCTGATCATACTCCGCTTATTATCAAGCTTTTTGGCAATAATCCCAATTATAGGGCTGGATGGCCGCATATTGACTTGTCCCTTTTAAGGATCCCTGTTGTGAAAGAAGAAATTATTAAAACTTTTCAGAATCATTTTGTTTTGGGCTGCTCCCCCTTTAAATCTTGGGAGGATTCTATCAAAGAAATTCTGAGAATTCTTACCCATTACAAAAAGAAGGCCAAGGATATCAGGTACAACACAAGGATGATGCTGATTAAGGAGATAGATAAGATTGTGAACTCTAATCTTGTCTCCTCTGATAAGAATCAGAGGATCCTTGATCTTCAGGAAAAGGTGAGGTGTGAAGACTATCTTCTTGCTTGTGGTGACTTTGCCACGTCTAGAGAGCTTTGGGTTGGAAAAGTGGATAAACCTAACAAACGTACGTTTGAGATTATGAGGAAGAAAAAAGCTAGAGATTTCATCCCTATGATTAAGAAAAGCACTAGTGGTGTTGCTTCCTGTATGAAAGAGAACTTGGAGGAGGCTGTATGCTTCTTTACCAATGTTTTCTCTGTACCTCCCAAGAGAGGGGATCACATCTGGAGTGCAAGAGCTGCCATTGCCCAGTGTAGGAAAAAAAATGGTTCCTCCTGGCTTGGTCTCCCTCCTTGATCTCCCCCTCTCTGCTGGTGAGGTTAGAGAAACCATTAGTAAATTGAGGCCTGGAAAGTCTCCTGGTCATGATGGCATTCCAAATGAATTTTTTCAGGTCTTTAAAGATGTGATGGTGCCCATTATTCTCTGGATCTGGCAAGAAGCCATAAGAAGAGGATTCCTTTCTACCTTCATCAATAATGGAGTGATCAAGTTGATTCATAAAAGAGGTAATAATGATGATCTCAACAATTGGAGACCTATCTCCTGTCTGACTTCTTTGTATAAAATATATGCAGCATCCTTGGCTAGAAGATTGAGTCCCTTGATGGATAGTATTATTCTCCCTGAACAAAAAGGTTTTATTTCTGGCAGATACATCCTAGATGCCATTATTACTATTTGGGAAGGTGTGGACTTTGGCAAAGAAATGAATACTGATGTCTTTTTTTTCCAAGTTGATTTTGATAAAGCTTATGATCGGGTTGAGTGGGACTTTATCTTACAGTCTTTGTATGATATAGGCTTGGGAAGGAACTTTATTAAATTTACTAGCATATTGTTTGGTAATGCTTATTCTAAAATTGCTATGAATGGGCATTTGTCTTCCCCTTTGAAACTCTGTAGATCCATAAGACAGGGGTGTCCCTTGGCCCCTCTTTTGTTTGCTATCACCAGTGATGCTCTTGGATGGCTTGTCAAGGACTGTATCAATAAAGGCAATATTAAATGTCTGGAAATCCCTCATGCTCACTCTCAACTCTGTTTGCAGATGTTTGTTGATGATACCAACCTCCTGATGAGGGCAGATGAGTCTTCTGCGGCTAACTTCCTCAAATGTCTTGATACCTTCTGTCTTGCTAGTGGCTCTGTCGTTAATCATAATAAAACTGGTTTTTATTCTACTAACATTTTGGTGCCTGTTTGTGTCAAAGATACAGGGTGTGAAGTTATCAAAAAAGCTTCTGTCTTCAGGCTGTTGGGTATCCCCATGGGCTTTGAAATCACCTATGAGCAAAGATGGAATTGGGTTCTTGAGAAGTTCAGAGCTAAAATCTTCAAGTGGATGAACATGCAATCCAACCTCTCCCAAAGAACCTTTGTTTTGAAGCATTTTATTCTTCCTTGTCTGACATACTTTTTGGTTTGTTGGTAGCCGACTAAAAAACAGCTGTCTCAAGCCATCTCTCTGGCTAGGAGATTTCTGTGGGGTGGGAACAAAATTCCTAAAGTGGCTTGGAAGGTCTATTGTATGAATAAATATGAAGGAGGGCTAGGTCTGATTTGCCCTACCAGGATGGCTATCCAGATGGCTTCCAAGTGGATCCTCAGAGCTGTTTCTTCTAATGACTTTGGGCTTGTTTGATTAAAAGGAAGATAGATAAATTATGTCTTAAAAATAATAAAAGATGGTGTAACTTCAAGCTTTGGGATATTGTTATTTCTCTTGCTTTGTTTGTTCCCAAAGGGAGCTCTCTAATCTGCAGCTTCTGGAATTCCTGGATGAAGGCCAAAGAGAACTATAAACTGCCAGTGTGGTTCTCTTTTAACTACTCGTTCCTTTTACAGGACTCCCTATGGATTGGTTGGTTTGATCCTCCTAACATTACCCATCTTCCCATTAGATGGAGTAAGTGCAAAAGAATAGGTTTTGTTAAATGGCAGAATCTTTATAGAGATGGAAGCTTGATTGATGATCACTTTATAATGAACTATGACACTCTTTCGGTTGCTTGTAAAGAGATAATTAAAGACAAAAGGAATAAGCTGCTGACTCTCCTCGATAATCACCTTTGATCGAAGTCGATATCTATTGCTGATGTGGCACAGGATATTTATTACTGCTACAAACGCTCTCGGGCCAGCATCAGTTTAATCACTGGGAGTCTGAACAAGAAATGGAAGCTGGCTTGGTCTGCTCATCAGTGGAGATATAGATTTCAATGCAATGGGTCCCTGCCTATTGATAACACGCACTCCTGCTTGATGTGGCTGATATTGCATAAAGGGATTTGGACTGGCAGCAAAGCTAGAGAATATAAAATTGATGTAGGTCTTTGTCATCACTGTGGTTTGGAAGAAGACTTAGAACATCTTTTTTTCAAGTGCAAGACTTCTTCTAGATTTTGGAAGGTCATTCATCTCTACTGCAATACTTATGGGCTGAGATCCCCTGGTACCAGAGAGTTTCTCATTGGTGAAGCCAACAAAATGGATATTGTGCTGTGGCAGCTGATTAGGGCTCAGATCCTCTGGTCTATTTGGAAAAATAGAAATAGCAAAATCTATGACAAAAAAAGTAAAGACTACCTCTTCATCTGTTTGTTGGGGATTAAAAGACTCCTGACCAAATGTATAAAGTATGTACCCAGTCTGCATCTAGAAGAGTCTACCCCTTTCCTGATTCTCAAGAAATTCCCTTGTAATTTGTGGAGGGATAAGTTGTTACAGAACCCATCTCCAACTAGAGTCAATATGTTTCACTTTATTAATCTGTATATTGAGAGCTTGATGTAACTTGGTAGGAGAAGTGATCTGGGTGGCTTCACATGGGTTTTTTGACAGATCGGTGATTTCCCTTCCTCTGGAAGGGCTGTTGTATTTCTCATTTTCTTTGCATCAATTTTATATTCTCTGTTTTGTCAAAAAAAAAGGGATGAGTTCAATTGACAATTGCACTTTAATTGTTTATTGTCTGAACTAAAATTGGAAGAGGGGTATTTGTCTTTTTTGTCGTGATAAGATTGGTGGTTGTGCGGTGTTCTCGTAAACACTATAATCAGCATCTCCTTTTCCACAAAATGCGATTCCCTTTTCCTGTAATCGAGTTATTATATATAATGTATTCAGTTATTATATATAATGAGATTTTGTGGGCGCTCTGGGTATCGAGGCGGACTGGTTTGGTCTGTATGTGTGTGAGCGTTACTGCTGCTTCATCACGTCGACGAGAGAGAGAGAGAGAAGCATTGAACACATACGTCAAGCAAAAGGTGATGACCGCAGAGTGCAGTGATTGTGAACAGATAACGGAGCCGAGTTTGATAATAGCGTTGATATTTTAGCAGGCAATACAAGGTGTTCATCCTGCGACGATTGAATGGATGGCGTGGTATTGGCGAATGTGGGCCTCTAAGGTCAGCTATGGCGTGAGCAGTTAAAGGTACACGTCATATACTTTGATTAATACTATGAAAAGTCTAACTTTTTTTTTAAAGAACAACAGAAAGGTAAATAAATTAAGAGAAAATACAACTCACAATCGGGGACACCCCAGAGAAAGGGGGAAATTTACATCGAAGAATCTAAGAAGACCATAAGGCTCAACCTTTTAACTGAATAAAGGGAGAGCCATTCATTCTTCCACTTTCTGTAGTGAAGATTATTACAAAATGCTAGCCAAGAGGGGGTACAAATAGGAGCTTCATTCATCAATGCCATACAATTCTTGATATTACATCAAACTTTTTTAAGACACTAGTACAAGAAATCTTTAGGCTTCTCAGAGAAGAGGACTTCCTTTCTCTGTTTCCAAATAAACTAGAGGATCTGAGCTTTGATAATTTGCCAGATTCCAACATCAAATCTGCGGTTGTTGCCAATGAAGATGTCCTTTCCATTCAGAGGGGGGATCCCATGAATATTGCATAACATATGAAGAATCTTCTAGTATCTGCCAGATGCATGTCATAGAAAAAAGATATGTTCCAGCTCTTCCACACAACCACATAGATGACAGAGACCAGCACTGATGTTAAACCTCCTAGCTTTGCTTCCAATCCATAATCCCTAGTGAAAAATTATCCACAGGAGCAAAGATTGCTTGACAGTGGTAGGAAAAGCCTAGAGGAGCTTAAATATGTAGCTCCATTGATGTGCGTTCCATTTGACCTTCCAAATCCTGTTGAGCGTGGGGACTAAGTTGCTAATGGAGTTGTAAGACCTCTTGAATTTCAGGTACATATCCTCAGCAACTTGGAGAATATTGAGGGGCCTATAGTCAAGATAAAGAGATAGTTTGTCAGTAAGCCAAGCTGTCTTATCCAGAATTATATTCTTGCACTGTAAGGACATCCCCAGCCTGTCAAGGAGGTCAACAAAATCACCATCAAAAGTAGTCCTGCAAATAAACAACAAATTAGTAAATCCCTATTTTCTACACTTGTTGCTTCTTATGGATAGCGGGGAAGGATCAAGCCAACCACACCATAAAGAGTCCTGCACAATAAACTAGTAATTATTAGAGAAAACATCAAGAATAGAATAATCCTTTTTTATTTTCAACCAGTCATTCCATAATGAGCAGACCAGAGAGCTACCCTTAGGGATGAAAGGGAAGGGGGAAACAACAACATTCCAAAGATCTATATTAGTCCAATTTTTATGACCTTTAATGTGAAACATGTGTATATTCCTTTTAATTAAACAAGCCCAAAAATCAGATGACACAGTAGCTCTCATTATCCATTTGCCAGCCGTTAGTGTAGCCATTTTTGATGGACATATTAGACCAAGACCTCCCTCTTCCTGCTTCATCAGGAGACTTTTGGGATTTTGCTGGAATGAGGGGTCCCTCCCCATAGAGATCTTCTAGCAAGAGAAACAGCTTGACTAATGTGCTCCTTAGTAGGCTGCCAACAAGCAAAGAAAAAAGTCAGATAAGGAAGAAGATAAAATTTCAGAACAAAAATCATGTGAGAAAATGATTGTTGCATCCCCATCCAATGAAAAACTTAGTTCTTGAATTTCTCCATAATCCAAGCCCATCTCTGTTCCATGGAGACATCAAACCCCATGGGTATGCCCAAAAGTCTAAAAATAGGTCCTTTCCTGATAATAGCACACTTTTTATCAACCACACACTCAGGGATCACATTATTAGTAGCAAAGAATCCAGTTTTATGATGATTGACAACAGAACCACTACCTAAGAAAAAAACATCCAAACATTCAAGAAAATAAGTAGTAGAATGAGAATCGGCACTAGTAATCATGTTAGTGTCATAAGCAAACATCTAAAGGCCAAGCTAAGAGGGAGAGTTAGGGATGTTCAGACTTGTGATTTTTCCTTGTTCAAAACAATCCTTGACAAGCCATCCAAGAGAATCATTGGTGATGGAAAAAGGAGGGGCACAAGAGGACATCCTTGTCTAATAGACCTATGAAGTCTAAAAGCTTCAGAGACATGGCCATTCATAGAAATTCTGGAGTTAGCATTGCCAAATAATATGCTAGTATACTTAATGAATTTCCTTCCCAACCCAACATCATGCAAAGATTGGAGGATGAAGTCCCATTCAATCCTATCATAGGCTTTGTCAAAGTCAACTTTCAAAAAGAAAACATCAGTATTGATCTCTTTAGCATATTCGATCCCTTCTCAAATGGATATAATGGCATCCAAGATGTATCTACCTTTAATAAATCCCTTATGTTCCGACAGAATAATGCTATCCATAATGCGGCTGAGTCTCCTAGGAAGGGTAGAAGCAAAAATTATATAAAGAAGTCAGACAAGAGATAGGTCTCCAGTTATTAAGATCATCCTTGGCACCTTTTTTATGAATCAATTTAATCACCCCAGTATTGATGAAAATAGAGAGACTCCCTTTTCTAATAGTTTCTTGCCACACCAAGAGAACAATGGGCACCATCACATCAAAAAGCTCCTGAAAGAATTCATTCAGTATACCATCAAAACCAAGAGTTTTACAGGGTTTCAATTTATAAATGGTTTCTCTAACCTCTCCGACAGAGAGGGGCAGGTCCAGGATAGTGGCCAAGGCCTGAGAGATCATTTTCTTTCTCTTTATGGCAATATGGGCTTTGGCTCTCTGGATGTCCTCCCCTCTCTTGGGAGGCCTAGAGAAAACATTCATAAAGAAGATAACAGCCTCCTCTAAGTTATCCTTGATGGAAAGAGCATAATCTCCCGAACTCTTTTTAAGAAGGGGATCAAAGTCCCTAACTTTTTTCTTTTTCATAAGATCAAACATGTGCTTATTGGGTTTGTCAACCTTACTAGCCCAAAAAAAATTCTAATTTGTTTTCATTATCCAGTATTGGACATTGTTAATAGGGTATACGTCATATACTTGATTAATTTTATGAAAATTCTAATTTTTTGTCATTATACTAGTATTTGACATTGTTAATAGGGTATACCTCATATACTTTGATTAATATTATGAAAATTCTAATTTTTTTTAATTATCCTGGTATTTGACATTATTATTCAAAGTAAAAACACTATTTATTGATTTTACTGTTTAATACTTTAATTTCTATATCATTATTTGCTGGTTTTTACGAGAGTGTAACAATAGTTATTGATTTTTTTAAAGGAAAAATAGAAAAGAGAATTAAATGAAGAGAAGGAATATTAGAGTTTGTATAGGGCCAAGAACCCCACCTGGGAGATACAAAAATAGATGAGTACATCACTATCCAAGAATTACACAACCACTCAAATATAAAGATTCCAATGTCTAGAGCAGAGATGACCTCAGAGTTCAAGGAAATATACTCCATCTCCAATTTTTGGGAGGACAACAATCCAAAAGATTGAATACCCACTCATCCTTAGTAAGAGAATAAAAAATAGGCCTGACACAATCCATCCTAGCAGACATCATAGTCATTACCTAACATCTCAAAGATAAGGGTTCCAGTGACCAAAGTATAGATGAACTCATAGTTCAAGGAAATACTAGTGTTCCTCCAATTCCTAGAAAGGCAACAACCCAAAAGATTGGATGATTGTGGATCCTTAGTAGGAGCATCAAAAATAGAACTGGCATAGACCATCCCAACAAACATCAGAGTCTTCTTGAGTGTACCCATAAAACCTTATGACCAGATTGAAGGACACTCTAGTTACTACAATTTCTAATAATCGAGATGAAGAAGTGTCACTTAACATAACAAGTCCACATATCAGTAGGGTGGTGGCCACATATTACATCTCAACTATGAGAGTTAGGGATCCAATGAATAGAGCATCAAGAACCTATCCTCAAAGTAGCAAGACATAAGAGTGCTCCTTTATTTGCTCAGAACCATGCTTTGATCATCCACTTGGCAATAAGCTTATCTGCCATCCTCACCCGCCATCCTCGCAACATCCAAAATGCCTAAACCACTAGAATCTTTTTGGTTAGCACAGATGTATCCAACATGTCAAAAAATATATAATCAATAAAAGAAAGAAGGTTTTGATCACCATGGCATGCTCCGTGAAATTGACTTACATGTCCTTCCAACAAGGAAGTTCATTATCAATCTTGGTGAGAACAAATTCCACCTTTAACTCATGGAGACATCAAAACCCACTAGAATTCCAAGCAAGCATAATATTTGGCATTAAGGAGATCTTGAAATCCTTGATCAACCAAAAATTGTGGTAGGGCCAAGAAATAGCCTTAAAAGAGTTTTTTGAGTGATTTATTCTAGAGCCAAAAGCAACGCAAAAAATGTTTAGACATTGTCAAAAGGTGGCAGTAGTGTCAATATGATTAAGCACAAAGGCATTCATGTCAGTACAAATGAGTCTCATTATCATCTGGTTCTGGCTACGAGGAAGTAGAGGACCATGAATCCGCCCAAGACGGGCATGCTGATTGACTAAGCAGTTGAGTCCATCACTCGCAATAGTAAAGAGAAAGGGAGCTACGGGGAAGTCTTATCTAATAGAGTGTTTTAATCTGATCATCTATGAGAGAGGAGTGTTAATATTAATCCAAGCCTATGCATTTCCCATAAGCATAACGATCATCTTGATGAATTTAGAACCACATCTGATATCTTTCAGGGATTGGAGAATGAAGTCCCACTCGAGGTTATTGTAATCTTTGTCAAAATTGATTTTGATGAAAAGGAGATTTTGAGATATCTCCTTAGAAAATTCCATGACTTCCCACACATCCATAATGGCCTCCATAATAGATCTACACTTTATGAATCCTTTTTTATCCTCATTGAAGTCCTCCACTCTCTTCCCACTCCTCCTCTTTTTCCTAACTCGTTCATTGAACCCAAAGTAGGAAAACGTGTCATGTTCATTGAATTCAAAACACTTATGGATGCAGTTTTCTAGTCTTCTACACCCACGTGTTTAAAAATTATATCGATGTAACAAAATGAAGAAATAAATAAAACAGATGTGCACTCATGAAACAGCTTTTTCTTGAAGCGGTTATGAGGAATTCTTAAGCCTCATTATTATTATTATTATTAGGGAGGGCAGTTTTCTTTACCGTTTCCTTTTCCACAATTGGGCACACCATCAAAATCATTGCAAAACGAATGA
The DNA here is from genome assembly GCA_020310875.1 of Ceratopteris richardii. Lineage (NCBI taxonomy): Eukaryota > Viridiplantae > Streptophyta > Polypodiopsida > Polypodiales > Pteridaceae > Ceratopteris > Ceratopteris richardii. Next base: position 37,677,190 of record CM035425.1, read on the forward strand.
ATAAATAAAATAAATGTGCACAATTGGCTTTTCGGAGTCCCAAAGGCTCGCAGACGATGGGCACGCAATCGAAAAATGATGTGGAGACAATACAAGCACAACACAAATAATGTTCATAGTTTTTGTTTCTCGCAATTATATACATTCTGTTGAACTAATTTATAAGTCCAAGTACTCCTAAATTAGTCATTTAGGGCTGTTTTACATTGGAATGGTCATCTTGAATAATTTTATCATAAATAGAGACATATTTGGTCACATAAGGTGTTCGGAGTCATATAAGGGACCCCTAAAACCATCTAGAATTGAGAAAATGAGAAGAAAGCTAAACATTAAATGAGGCTCTAACACCAAACCTATGAGTTATGATCCTTCTTTTCTATATCAAGATGATGAGTGATTATGATCGAAATTCTTTTTTTTGCCCATAATATATATATATCAGAAACCTTATCTTCCTTGAATTTAGCAATGTATACCTTGATTTGGAGTTCCCATGTGTACACACAAACCCTCCAAGGTAGGGATCGACTTGGTCACATCCGTCACACATAAGAAGAAAAATAATTTCATATCTATTAATGCATGACTATAGTCAGAATTCTCTTTTCGTGCAAAACTATCAAGGATAGAACGTTTCAAGGACCTTAGCTTGAATCTCACAATGCTACTTAATTTTGAAATTCTATGTGTGCATAAAAGCCTCTTACGGGTAGTGATGTGTTTTGGGCACATCTCTCACATTAAATGAAAGAAAATTGAGAGGAGTAAAAAGTGAATGATATAGAAAGTCACAAAATTTTTCAATAGATCACTTCCCAAATTGAAAAAAGTACTTGCAAGTGGCCCTTCATATATTGATTGATTGCTATAGTTCTACTAATACGTTCATAAAATCAAGAACTTTATGATTTTCAGGACTCCTTAGAACTATTAAGAAAATACTATTCTCTTTTGAAAAATGTTTAGTTCATGAAAAAAATTCAACCCACCATCTCAACCTATATTTCATCGTCAAAAAATTACATGTAATCATATAAATAGTAGACTGTATCTCAAAAAATCAAGTAGCATGGATCAAAAGGAAAAATACCCATAAATGTTTTATCCTCTTAGTCTTCAATCCTTAGCCATAACTGTTGCATGTGTGTAGAAGTGTGAGAGACACACAAAAAGCACACACAAGGAGCACAAATGCAGCAAGACACACCGATAAGACGGATGGTTGGAATAGCTCTCTCTATTGACAATGAACTAAACTGAAGTAAGATCTAAATAATATCCATAAGTACAAAGTACCACCACATATGAGTAAATCATGTATGTGGTAACATGGGAAAAAAATTTCTAGCTAGCACTAGAGTAAAAAGTGCCCATGTCTAGGGAAAAAGGTTCACATCAAAGCTACATGAGGAAAACATAAGTGTAACAAACCACCCTGGAGTGAATGATGTGAACACATACAGGGAGTGAGAGATCAGCCCCCACAAGGTAATAAGCCTAAATCTTTGCGAAAAGCTTCAAACTTCTCCCATGGAAGAACTTTGGTGAATATGTTTGCCATATTATCTTGTGTACACACATATACCAAATCAATATCTCCTACATGAAGGCGCCCTCTCACATAGTCATAATGCACATCAATATGTTTGGTCCATGCATGAAACACTGGGTTTTGTGCAACAACCAATGCACTCTAACTATTAGTGAGAATATGTGCAATAGCATCAATCTCCATGCAAAGATCCATCAATAGGCATCTCAACCATATACACTCCACTATAGCTATGAAAATTGCCCTGTACTCAGCTTCACAACTCGATGTCACCACTATAGGTTGCTTCTTACTCAACCAAGATATGCATGAGTCTCCAAGGAAAAAACAATTACCACTACTGAACACACGAGTATCATAACAACCAGCCCAATCACTATTTGTAAAAAGCATGCAAGTATGGTTGAATATAGTGCCTTTGAGATATCTAAACACACGTTTCACCACTTGCTAATGCTTAGTGTCAGGCCTATGCATGAATCGACTCAACTCGGAAGCTGCATACTGTACATCTGGCCTTGTGTTGCATGCATATATAAGACATCCCATAGCTTGCTGATAAACAGAAGTGTCAAATGCATCACTAGAATTTCAACTGAGAACCTAAATCTAGTCCCATCTAGTGTGGAAAATGGCTTGCAATAATCAAAGTCAAAACACTGAAGTATTTTTTCAACATACTTTTCTTGATGCATGATACAAACTAGATGCCAAGGTAGTAGCTCAAAGGACCAAGATAAGTGACATCAAAAGTATGCTACAAATCAATCATAGCACTTTCAAGTTTTGCATCACATGACCCAGTCAAGAGTATGTCATCGACATAAAGAATAAGCACTCTAAGATCAGCCCCTTTTTTGTGTACATAGAGTGTGCTTTCAATTGGACTACATGTGAAGACAAAGGCAATCAAGTGCTTATGGATTTTGTCATACCATGCACGTGGATCTTGCTTGAGACCATACAAGGCTTTATACAAGCGAAAAACCATATGCTCTTTCCCTTTCATAGAAAATCCAGGAGGTTGCTTCACATAGACCTCTTCTTGCAAATCACCATTCAAGAAAGTTGTTTTTATGTCCAACTAATGTATTTTCCAACCTCCATGGGAAGCCAATGCAACCATGGTATGAATGGTAGTCATGTGTGAAGTAGGTGCAAAAGTTTCCTCATAGTCACTACCATATTGTTGCGCATATCCTTTGGCAACCAATCTATCTTTGTAGCAATCAATGCTACCATCATACTTTCTCTTAATCTTGTAAACCCACTTTGTACCAATGGCATTTTTTCCTTTTGGAAATTCACTCAGTAGGAAAAAAAGTGAACCCTGCATGGGCCTTGTAAGGATTCTTAATTTTTAGGGATTAAGCTTAATCTTGTACTTTGTTAAGGGGACAAAGTGCATTTAATAGAGCACTTTTTGGTAGGCTGAAGTAGGATTCTTTTTAGGCTGAGCTAGGATCCTCTCTCTCTTCTACACAAAGAGAGAGAGGAAAACCACTTTCCACCTCATCAAATATGTCCATCTTTATGAATAAAAAGATGACTTTTCTGAAAAAGTCTCTTTTTCAGTTATTCGTTATTCAAAATGGCCCATACTTTATGTATATGTCAGAAGTTACTTTTTTTTGTCTTGTTTTTATAAAAAATACTTTAAAAAAACATACTTTTCAAAATCCCTCCAAAAGTGCCACATCATCAAACACGTAACTTTGGTTGCCCCAAAACCTGAATTAAAAAAAAAAACTTATTTTCCCTCTTACACACTGAAAAAAGTCATTTTGACCTATCCACATACCAAAACATACTTTTTTTCTTGCACACAGCTACTGTACAAGCCATTCCAGCCATCTCTGCGCTTCTTCCTCTTCAGTGCTGGAGTTTTGCAACATCATGGTGCTCACATGTATTACGAACATGACACCAGCACCAATGCGTGCTCCTCACTCAAAGAGTGTACATGTTCATGTTCCAAGAGAATTTGCACCAACAACTAGAGGTAGCAATGATAAAGATTCTCAAAATGAATGACGTTTAGCTAGAGAGAAAAATATTGATCTTTGGGTCAATGATGCTTTGTATCCCTTAGATCCAATGTCTAATGTTCATCCTAGATTCCATAGTATCTCCAGATTTCTATAGTTCCTTGGTAGCGATGAAGATGGACTCCTAGTCTATTGCAAGCGATTGTCTAACCATTCTACATCTATAGTAAATTATTGGATGCAATATGTCATCACAACCATTTCAAGATACACAGTTTAGAAAGTGCTATACACACTTTAGAAAGTGCTATCAAATCTTTAGATGAGCACAATAATAGACTCCAACAAGATGTGGAAGAAAAGGAGAGCACAATGACAAAGTTAAAAGCCAATCTTACACAACTAAAAGAGACTCCACTTGGGATGAGATATAGGAAATGACCATTATCATCCTTTCAAGATCTTTCAACTGGTGGTGGAGTAGGGAAGCGACGTTTTTATGCACTTAGGTTTGTGTTTCACTTGTTTATTTATGTTAAAAGACTTTTTGATTGAATTTCTTATTCTGCAGGTCATTAGTTGAAGATGCCAATGCTTCCTCAATAGTGGAGGATCAATTGAAGTTTCTGAATTCTTCTCTTAGCAACAAACATATGCTTATGATTTTGGATTCACCAATAGGAAATCACATCGAAACCCAAGTGATTAAAGATTTTGTAGGCAACTTAGAAGATATTATTAGTCCTAGTGAGGTACACATGGTATGTGATGAAGCAGGTGTTAGTACTAGAGCATACACTGCATTGTACAATCTTTTGAAGCAGGCTCTACAAAACAAATATATTTTCCAAAGCATTTTTCCATGCCCTTACAAGGTATCTCTGAAGAAGAAGATGATCAATGAGGATGTAGCCAATATTCTTGGCAATTACTTGCATATAGAAGATTTTATGTTTGCATCCATTTATCATTCATCTACATCAAAGAAAGAGTTGAAAAACTCATCTAGAAAGGAATTCATCTACACAAAGTACAACAATATATTTGTCAATTTGGAGAGGCTTCAAAAGGAACAATTCAAGGTATATCCATTGTTGTGATAATGACATTCATAGTATTTTTATTAATACAATGTTTGTTATTTGATGTAGATTGTGGTTCCAAACTTAAGTTAGATGACTGTCAAATCATAAAGGAATGATGTATGGAGAGACTTAGTGTGACACTCATGAATGAATCTATGGCCCATGCCATTATTGATGAAAGTGAAGAATCTACCCATCACTTTACATATAGTGTCCAATCCGAGAAAGATATATGGTGGCTAGGTGCTATTGAAGTACCTAAAGAATCCAATGATGTTCTTACATGGATTTTTAGTAGGACCCCATGGATCACAGAGGTGATAACTTCTCAGATTCATTGTGCCAAAATCACTATAGAAGGCCTAGATGATTTTGAAGTAGAGTGGCACTTAGGTGGAGACTTAAAGACTATCAAATGCATGTTAGGGTGAAAACAAGGTGCATCTGATCTCTATCCTTGTCCATATTGCACACGAGGTTATAAACGAACAAAGAGAAAACAAAACAACATAGATGATTTAGCTGATGACACAGATGCATCTCCATCTACTGAATGGGATATACCTTTAATGAGGTGTCCCATGTTAGGTACACCTAATCATGACATGTCATATAAGGATTGGAATCCTAGTATTCCATTCCCTTTAGTCAATGTCTATTTTTGCACCTTGCATGCCTTCATGAGAATTTTCAATAGACTATTGAAGCTACATATAGAATATGCATTTGCCATGAAGCCACATGATAAATATATTCAAGCTACAAAGAAATTTGAGGAACTACTTAATTGGTTGTCATGGTGGAAACGTAACCCTAGTTGTTAAGAAACTTGGAGAATCTCGGAATAATTTACAACAAGTTTCAATGACAGGGAATAAAGCAAAACATTTTTTTAGAAGAGGTACTAGCACTCAAAATAATAAACATTATGAGCTATGGAAAGACTTGTGCATGATCACAACAGACAATGACTCTCAAGTTGATCTTTGTAATAAGAGAAAGAAGGTTTGGTCAAGCTTTGATAAGTTGGTAGGCTTAATGGGTCTGACTAGGTCTAGTGCTATTCAACGTCAATTGTTTCAAGAGACATTAGTGGAGTTCACCAAGTGTTTCATTCAATCTTGCGGAGAGATCAATATAACACACTACATTGTAAGTGTATTCTTCTTCTAAAAGTGTTCATTGCAGTTACCTTTTTCCAATTACCTAACACCTTTTAGCATATTTTATTTGCACATGGAGCTTAGTTCATGCATCGATATGGGTCATTAGAGATTTTCGATACCCAAGGAATGAAAAAGTCACACTACAAAGCACGGGGTGTCTACTTCAAAAACATGCGACATGGTGGTGGCCCAATGCAATCAAATGACATGGAGGAGATGTTTAATTGGTTTTACCACACTACATTCTTGAGAAAGTTTTTTGCGGAAGGAGTTAGGGAATCACAATTGGCAAAACTTGCGAGAAGGATGCAACACAACATTGCCACTGAGAAATGGAATTCATCATTAGGACCTCTCCATCATGCTCAGTGGCGTGCTAGGAGACTACAAGAAGCCTCAGCTTGGAAGAGCAAGAGGCTCAAGACTACAAACTATATAGGTGCGGACGAGATGGATATCTAAGACTTTGTGTTCGTGAAAGTGAATATCTCAAGATCTTAGAAACTACACACCAAGGTGTGGTAGGACGACACTTTGGACCTGGCTGAGTGATCAATGCAATTATGTTCTCAGGTCTTTGGTGGCCTACCCTTCATATGGATGCTCATACCTATGTGAAGTGGTGTGATGTATATCAGAGAACTTAGTATCTCATACACAAGGATGATATGCCACTAAGACCCATGATGGGAGGACGTGCATTCTCCAAGTGGGGAATAGACTTCATTGGCCTTATTAGTCCCCCAATCAAAATTTCCCATGCTGAGTATATCATTGTTGTAATGGATTATCTAACTAGATGGGTGGAAGTAAAGAGAACCAAGAAGAACGATGCACAAATGACAACAAAATTTTTATTTGAGAAAATATTTACGAGATATGGATTTCCAATAGAGTTGGTAAATGATCATGGTACCCACTTCTTGAACAAGGTCATTGAATAGATGCTACAAGAGTTCATGGTCATTCACAAGAAGTCTGCATCTTACCACCCACAAGCCAACAAACAAGCAGAAATCATAAACAAGATCATATGCACTATTTAGATTAAGCTCATTAATAACAAATGCTCTAATTGGGAAAACCAACTCCATCACACTATTTTCACATATAGAATGGCCTATAAAATGGTACTCAATGCCACCCCCGTTCAAATGGTATTCGGCCACAATGTTGTTGACAACCCCTCTTTCACTAGCCACCATCGTCCTCACCACTGAGACTTCTATACAAACCTTCCCAGTCTCACATATTCCCCATCCATCCCTGACTACAACTCAGGGACCTCAATCCACAACCACAATTGAGGCAGTCGCCCAACCCAAGGAACCAATCTTCCATACCCCCTGCCATTTGCCCCATTGCACTAAGGATACTGTAACAACCACTCAAGTGCCCACCACAATGCCCACATGTAGCTTTTGAGCCGTAGTATTGCATTCTCAACTCTTCTCATTAATCACCAATCCCTTGTACACTACCTCTTCTTCCTTAGCTGGACCCACACTAGGCCAACTAGCTTGACACCTTGTAAGGAGTCACCCAATCCCTATGTACACAATATAAGTCACCCTGCCTCGTAATCTACCCAATCCATTTTTTCCCCAAGAATGTACACATCCCTATTTTCATCATTATTTCAACCTAAAATACCTTCAAGTACACCATCACCTTGGGAATCCATATTGAAAGCTGCTTTCCAACCACTTGCTCAATCTACCTATTGGTGGACTAGTTCTTCCCAAGGTCCTCAACCATTTGTATCATCTTCAGTTTTCACCTCCACCATGAGCACCGCACCTAACATCTCCATGCTCATGGTATACCCTTCACACACATCCACTTCCCATCTGATGGACATCTCAGCACCCACAACACCTCCCCTTCCCTCAAGACTTCTGTCTTCTCCCATTCCTCCTCCACCAACATCACCTGCAATCACAACTCCAATGTGCACACCATCGACAATTCCCATCCCTATTTCCCCTCCCCCTATATTTCTAGAAAGGGCATGAAAACAAAGTGTGCTAGTTAAAAAGGCATTACATGGTTTGAAGCAAGCACCACATGCTTGGTATGAGAAGATACATGCCTACTTGCTCACACATGGTTTGAGAACAATCCAACTAAGAGAACCTTATATGTTAAGCATGCCGATGATGTACTTTGATCATTGTTATTTGTGTTGATGACATGCTCCTCACTAGTCCTAATGAGAAGCATATTGTTGAATTTAAGGATGATTTGCATGCCTCTTTTGAGATGTCAAACTTGGGACATTGCATCATTATTTGGGCGTTCAATTTATGCAAGTTGATGGAGGAAGATTAAAAAAAAAATTGATACATTATTGAATCATTTTGACCTTTAATATTGTAAAACTATTGCCACTCCCATGGAAACAGGTTTACGGTTAAGTCTTCATGATGCAAGAGATGCATTTGATGTTGTTCTCTATTAGTAGGTTGTTGGATGCTTCATTTACTTATGCATAATGCACCCTATTATTCACTTTGTTGTCTCTCAAATGAGCAAGTTTATGCATTGCCTAGGTGTCAAGCATTTCCAAAAGGTTAACCGCATCTTTGGCTACTTGAGTGGTACCCGACTACTTGGATTGTTTCATCCCAAGGGGGATGATTGCTGCCAGATTTACATGCTTTTTTTTTTACTCAAATTGGGTTGGTTGATATGATACTTGTGTGTCCACCACTGGTTTTTGCTTCATGCGTGGTAGCTCGTGCATATCTTGGTTGACCAAGAAGGAGCCTACTAAGGCTACTTCTAGTTGTGAGGTTGAGTACAGGGCAGCTTTCATAATGTTTGTTGAGTGTGTGTGGCTCAGATGCCTTTTGGCTAATTTGGGTGTTGTTCAGTCTTCTGCCGCCACCATCTTCAGTGATAGTGAGAACACATTGTTAGTTGCAAGAAACCCTATTTTCCATGCTTATACAAAGCACATTGAGGTGAACTACCATTATGTCAGGGAAATTTCTCTACTAGAAAGGTCAATTTGGCTCATGTTTCCACACAAGATAATATTGTAGACCTTTTCACAAAGGATCTACCTAAGGAAAAGTTTGAAGATTTTCTCAAAGATTTGGGTTGACTTCCTTTTGTGGATTGATCTCTTTCCATATAGCTTGGCACTTCCTCATACATCAGTGTCAACTCCTTGTTCACCACATCACTTCCAAAAGGGATCTTTTGATATATTTTGGCACTAATGATTGTGAACACACTTAGGACCATTGGAGCACTTTTTTTCCCTCTTTAGGAGGTTCCCCCCCTCCCCCCCAGTTGGTTTACATGTGTACAACCCTAATGGCTTACTTATCTTTTAACATTCACTTGGTAATACATTATGTGTTGTGTTGTGCTCCAAGCTTCTTCTTCTTCTTCTTTCTTATGTTCTTTGTGTGCTTCCATAGACCTTAAACTCCAATAGGATTCTAGCTGGAGAAGGTTGGATGAGGAATTCAATTATGCTAGTGAGATAGGATTCTATCTGGAGAAGGGTGGATGAGGAATTCAAGTATGCTAGTGGGAACCATCCCATATAAGATGTGGAATACCTCAAATAAGCCCTCAAAAGGGCAGATGTGAGTTACATTATGCATGTTTCTTGGATTAGTTGTGAAAGAGGAATTTGATATGCTCAAAATGGATGTGAAGACCACTTTCTTGCATGGCAATCTTATAGATGAGATCGATATTGAACGACTAGAGGTTTATATAGTTCCTAAAAAGTGATTGTAGTATTTGAACTCAAGAAGAGCTTTGAACTCAAGAAGAGCTTGTATCTTGAAGAAAAAGTAGAGTTTGAATTTTGACATATACTTTTCTTATAGTGAGTACATAACGAAAGTGCTTCATGAAGTCAATATGCATGGTGGAAAGGAATGGAGTACACCATTTCCTACATATGTGAAGCCAAGCAAGGATGATGTTCCCTATTAAAAGTCGTGTTTTGTAGGGCAGGCTCAAGCATATATTTTTCACTAAAAGCCTTCAAGTCGTGTTTACTTGAAGGCTTTTGAACCTTAGGAAATTTAAAGCACATGTTTGAAGGTGCAACCTGATCCAAAATGAGGCATTGAACTACCAAAAGGCACCCCAATGAAGAGACTAAGTCATAAGGTAGCTAAAGAGACAAGGAGGGCATGTGAGGAGACATGGAGGACATATGAAGGGTCGTGGAAGGCTGTCATGGCTATTTAAGCGCCATCCTAGCTCATTCCAAGTGTCTGTAGATGTTAGCCTACTTATACATGTGCTATTGAGCCATTGTCTATCATAGGAGTTCATATTCTCTTGTATATCTCTCCTACCCTTTCCAAAGGGTGCTGAATTTCTATAACAACCCCTTAGGACTTCCTTTTCTCTATGTAGGAAGCTCCATTTTCAAATTTCATATACTTTTTAGAATGCTTATAAAGCGATGATTGTATATCCAAAAGGGTTTTGCTGAATTCTTCTTTTACTATGAGTTATAACTCTTTCTTTCTTTACTAGTCTGTCTCAAAACCTAAAAGGAAAAATAGTATGTCTTATGTGTATATGTTTACTAGTCTACATGTGTCCAACTCCAATGATTCATGGCTTATTTGAAAGCTCTCAATGCCTAGTTTATGTGTCTAAAAGGGTTTCTAAATTAAATTTTGGAATTGTGAGTTATATTAGTTTTAGTGAGTAATAGTTTGAGAGTAGTTAGGTCTTGGGTAGGGTCCAAGCCTCTTGTTGTGCATTTAGAGGAGAAATCACCCATGAGTGGTATCAGAGCATCTTGAATCATCAACCTCAGTGCAAGAAGATTTGACGTGAAGCAAGACAACAAGGTGAAGTACTTGAGAGCTACATCAAGGGGGAGCATCTAGAGGAGTGCTCACCATCAAAGGAGTAAATCTATCTATGAATTCTACAGAGGTAACACACACCTAATTTTATAAGGATGATAATTCCAATGCTATTGGGAAGCTTGAGAAGGATAACTACCAGCCTTCACGGTTTAGGATGCTCAATTTCATATTAACCAAGGATCTAGGTGGCATCATTGATGGATCAGATGTCAAGGTAGTACCATTGGATCCTATGGCACCTACAACAGCTGATTTGAAGGCCATGATTGGGAGATCAAAAACATAAAGGTAATGTTCATGATCTCACAATCTATTAGTAATACCATGATCGAAAATATTATTCTATCAATGGAGATAGCTAGAGACATGTGGGATTACTTGGAGAGGATATTAACACTAAAGCTAGGAAGGTGGAGCTCAAGAATGAGCTTAACAACCTCAAGAAGCTAGGTAATCTATCAGTCTATGAGTACATTATGAAAGAAAAAACATTATGGATTCCCTTTTAGCAATAGGTACTCAAGTGGATGATGATGACATGGTGGCCTATTGTTTAAATGGTTTCAAGAAAGATGACAAATGGAGGTTGTTCACTTCTTCTTTGTATGCTAGAGAGAACATTTCTGACCTTGATCAACTTACCACACTCATGATCAATGAGGGGATGCCTCAAGGAGGAAAAAAAGGTAAAGGTTCTCAATATATGCTATATGCAAGAAATAGAAGGAAAGATAGAGTCAAGAGAAGAGGCAAAGGAAGGAAAAATCAGTTCAAAGACATGAATGAAGATGAAGCTAGCACATCATATGGCAAAGGCAAACTAAAGAACCAAAGAGGTAGAGGGAGGGGTGGTTATAGTAATCAAGGCAAGAGAGGTGAGTGCTATTCATGTGGAAAGCAAGCCCATTGGGCAAATGAATGCCCTTCAAAGAAGAATCAAGGTAACTATGCTTCTCATGAAGGTAATGCCCAAGTGTTAGCCATGATCCATGCTTATAGGGATCATTTGCAAGACAAAGATGAAAAGTGGTACATAGATAGTGGTTGTAGCAACCACATGTCATGTATGATAGATATGTTCACTAATTTGCATGTTCCTAAAGACAAAGGGTGTGTTAAGACATGTGATAATGCCGAGCATGTCATTAGACATATTGGAGACATCAAATTTCAAAATGGAAACAACAACACTACACTTAAAGAGGTATTGCATGTTCCCATTACTAAGAATCTGATTTCAGTTGGCCAGATAATAGAGAACGATTACCTAGTCAAATTCAATGACAAAGGATGCTTCATAGAAGATCCAAAGAATGGCTTCAAGCTCATTGGCAAACATGAAAGGCAAGGGAGGATGTTCACACTTGGAGTCAAGGCAGATTCTAGTAAGTATATGTTCATTGCATGTGGGTCATCTAAAATTGAAACTCTCGATCTATAGCACAAAAGAATTGGTCATCTTAATGTTGAGAAGCTCAAGAATATGCAGAAGGATGAAGTTGTTAGAGGACTTCCAAGCTTCATCACACCTAACTTGCATGAGGTATGTGAAGCATGTCAATTTGGGAAGCAGACTATGAGGCCTTTCAAGCCATCAAGTTGTGTGGCTCCTAGGGATTTGTATTTGGTCCACAAAGATGTATGGGGACCTTCAAGAGAGCCATCACATGCAGATAACTGGTACTTCGTAACCTTTATTGAGGATTGCTCTAGAACGATTTGGTTGTATGTCATCAAACACAACAGTGATGTGTTTGATACATTCAAAAGGTTCAAGGCACAAGTTGAGAATGAAACAGGCCACACGATCAAAACTCTAAGATCAGATGGTGGAGGAGAGTATTCCTCCAATGATTTTACCAAGTTCTTATAGGATGAAGGGATAAAGAGGCAATATACATGCAGGTATACACCTCAACAAAATGCTATTTGTGAAAGAAAAAATAAGCATATTGCAGAGGTAACTAGATGCATGTTAAATAAAATAAATGTTCCATTTACATATTGGGTTGATGTAGCAAATATAGATTCTTAATTGATAAATAGGATGAACACATCAAGAGTTTGTGATGCTACTCCAAATGAGGTTTATTACCAAAGGAAACTTGACTTGTCACATCTAAGGATTTTTGGATATGTATGCTATGTCCATGTACCTCAAGAGGTGAGGGAAGGTAAGATGGATGTTAGGGCATAGAAGTAGAGGTTAATCTACATAACAAAAGGGGTATAGATGTTACAATCCCATCACAAAGTAGCTTAGAGTATCAAGGGATGTGGTATTTGATGAACTTAAGCCATATTATGGACCACCTAATGCGTTGTGAGTTGAAGATATTGAGGAAGCAAAAAAAAACTATGAAGAACAAACTCAGGTTAGCACAAGCTTGAGTGGCCCCTCCACTTTGAGTCCATCAAGGAGTCCTTCATCACTCAAAGGAAAAGAGAAGGAAGGTGAACCAAGCTCAACATGTAGCGACAACCAATATGATAAGGGTAATGTTGTAAAGGACTTCCATTCTAGTGAGGATAATGATGATTTTGAAGAGGTAGTGACTCCTAATGTGAAACAAAAGAGGGACTTGAAGAAGTATTCTACTGTAGGAAATGGGAGGATTTCAGACAGGGTTAAACACCCTATTCAAAGTCTAACATATGATAGATTCATTGCTAGGAATTGTGAAATTATGTCTCACGTTGTGAAGGACAAGGAATCATGCACATATCAAGAAGCTTGTCAAGACAAGGTATGGATAAATGCCATGAGAGAAGAGATGGATGCCTTCATGAAAATCAGACATGGGAGCCCTGTACCTAGGCAAGATGACATGAAAGTGGTCACAAATATGTGGGTCTAAAAGACCAAAAGGAACTCTGATGGATCCATAGCCAATTATAAAGCTAGACTTGTGGCTAAGGGTTTTACCCAAACACATGGGATAGATTATGAAGAGACATTTAGTTCTATTGCAAAAATGAGTATAGTTAGGACATTGATCACAATTGTAGATTCTAAAACGTGGAAATTGGTCCAATTAGACATTAAGAATACTTTTCTAAATGGTGATCTTGAAGAGACTATTTAGATGCAACAACCAATGGGATATAAGGACCATGGAAACCCTAATTTTGTATGTAGACTCAAGAAAGCTTTGTATGGAGTCAAGCAAGCACCAAGAGCATGGAATCAAAGGTTTTTTTAATAACTTATTAGATGTGGATACGCAGCAAGTGATGTTGATCCTTCACTTTATGTAAAAAGGATTGATGAGAAGTCTCTGTACATATGCATATATGTTGTTGATTTAATCATAATAGGTGATGATAATGTAGGTATCAAGGATATCAAGGCCAAATTAGGCAAGAGATTTAAAATTTAAGATCTTGGTGTGCTAAAATACTTCTTAGGAACTCAGGTTCCATATGTCAAGCATGGTTTGTATCTTATGCAAAGTTAATGTGGACTTGACTTACTATACATGTTTGGTATGAGTGATTGTAAGCCATTGAGACAACCAATGGATTGCAATTTCAAGTTGAGCACACACCAAGGTGATAAGCTCAAGGATAAGCATGTGTATAAAATTTTGATTGCATCTTTAAATTGTGCTACCATTACTAGACCTAATCTATCTTATAGTGTTGGAGTGCTCTCTCAATTCATGCATCCACCCACAGTTGATCACTTGAATGTAGGTAGAAGGATTCTAAGGGAGATCAAAGGTGCAATCAATGAAGGCCTCTATTATGCATATGATTGTGATTTGAAACTAAAAGGTTATGCAAATGCTGATTGGGCTAGCTCCAAGGATGATAGAAGGAGAACCCTAGGATACATAGTGATGCTTGGGGAGAGTTGCATATCATGGATGTCAAAGAAACAACCCACAGTTGCATTGTCTTCCACAGACGCATAATATAGGGCTCTTACTCAACTCATATGTGAGTTAATGTGGTCTAAAAAGCTCTTAAAGATTTGGATATTCAGGTTGGAATTTTCCATTGCTTGGAGATAATATCTCAAGTATCTACATTGCAAAGAATCCAATGTTCCATGCTAGGAGCGAGCATAAGAAGTGCATTATCATTTGATAAGAGAAAAGATTGTGGATAAGCAAATGGATATTCAACATGTCAACACCAAGGAGTGAATTGTAGACCTTCTTACAAAGTTCTTGGATGCAAAGAGCGTGGAAAAGCTCAAAGGAATGATAAGTATGAATACCCGACCCCCACACTTGAAAGCAAAGAAGTTTGAGCTTAAGGGGGAGTGTTAAAAGTTATGTGTTTTGTAGGGCAAGCTCAAGCATATTTTTTTCACTAAATAACTTCATTTGAAGGCTTTTGGACCTTAAGAAATTCAAAGCACATGTTCAAAGGTGCAACCTTATCCAAAAGGAGGCATTGAACCACCAAAAGACACTCCAATGAAGAGAAAAAGTCACAAGGTAGCTAAAGAGACAAGGAGGGCATGCGTAGAGACATGGAGGACATATGAAGAGTCATGGAAGGCTCTCAGACTATTTAAGCACCATCCAAGCCCATTCTAAGTGTGCATGGATGGTAGAAAGTCAGGGTGCTGCTTATACATGTGTTGTTGAGCCATTGTCTATCATAGGAGTTCATATTCTCTTGTATATCTCTCCTACCCTTTCCAAAGGGTGCTGACTTTCTATAACATCATAGCAAGGACTTCATTTTCTCTCTATAGGAAGCTTGATTTTCAACAATTTTATACTTTTTGGAAAGCGTATAAAGCGAGGATTATATATGTAAAAGGGGTTTGCCAATTTCTTCTTGTACTATGAGTTATATCGATTTCTTTCTCTGCTGGTCTGTCCCAAAACCTGAAAGGAAAACTAGTATGAGTTTATGTGGCTAAAAGGTTTTTTTCAATTAAATTTAGGAATTCTAAGTTATATCAATTTTAATGCGTACTATTCTGAGAGTAGCTAGCTCTTGGGTAAGGTCCAAGCTTCTTGTTGTGCATTTGGAGGGTAAATCACCCATCAATCCCAAATCTAATGAGGAGAAGGAATTTGTGACCAAAATTCCTTATAAATATGTTATTGGTAGCCACTAAACTAGATATTGCATTTGCAATGGGAGTTTTGAGAAGTTATCTATGATATCATGGAAAGACACATTGAAATGTGGTTAAAATAATTTCGAGATATATGAGTGTCATTCAATATATGTGTTTATGCTTAGGTAGAGGTGATGCATCCGTTTTTGGATAGACAAACTATAATTATGGTATTTGCATAGACAATATGAAGTCTACCTTGTGGTACATTTTTCACTTCACATGTGATATTGTTCCGTGGAGGTCTCATTTTCAATAATATACAGATGTTTCCACTACAAAAGCACAACATGTTGTTGCGAATGAGGCAAAGGAAGCATTGTGGATTTCTAGATTGACATCAACATTGGCATACCTCAATATGTTCCCTTATTTACTTCGTCACAGTTAGAGTGTTGTTGCATTGGCTCAGAATCCAATGTATCATGCAAAGACTAAGAACATTGAGGTGCAATATGAATTTATTCATGACAAGGTTCATACTCTAGAAAATTTAGCAAATGCTTTGAAAAATTCTATTTTACAGATAGTTGTAGACACTATTCTTAGTTGATGGGGATCAGTTGATTTGGTTTTGCATAGTCCCTTGTACACAGTGTAACATGCCAATTTTGTGGGAGATTGTTATCGATTGTTAACATTAGTCTCTAGTGAAAGCTCAAACGGACATGTGACACTTGTGTATATGTATATGTTCTAATAAAGCAGATAGTCGCTTGCTTAGCTAGGAACTATATTGAGACTGCCAATTTGAAAATTTTGCATACAATGAACTCTTGCTCTCTGCTCTTCGGTTTTTTTGTTTTTTCTCACGTCTTCAAAAACCACTAGAGAGAGTCATTAAGACCTCATCCAAGAAAATAAGATGTACTACGAAGAGCTAGCAACCTCCCTTCTCCTATATAGATCATCAATAAAAATCTCATACCTTCTTTGAAACTCACGTACTTCATAAATATATTCGTGATAGTGAAAATGACGAGACCCCAATACTTAAAAAAGGTAGCAATGCAAAATGAGTGAGGAGAGTTATTCAGCGGGCATGATTTAGCAGATGTGCCTTATACTCCTAAGCAAATAATCAAGGTTGAAGTTTGGTCCGGGGCTGGATACTTCAAAGTTCCCCAAAATGGGTGCCTCTACCTTACGAGGTCGGATGTGTGTCTTTCCAATTCTTTGTACTCTCAAAAAAACAAAAAAAAAAGTGGCCATAATTAGGAATGCCGATGGTCACGTGAAGGAGTCGGTGTTGAGACTTTGTGCCGATGTTGGAATTCGAATACGGAACTTCAAAACGAGCGCTTTTTTGGAAATCGTAGAACATGATATGCCTCTCTTCGCATCTTCGAACTTCACAACAAAAGTGAACTGTGCATTTGTCCAGAGCATGCGAGAAAAATAATACAAACCAGTGAATTGTTGTCTTTTAGGTGATGAAGAAGGTTCATTGAATCCGACTTTGAGGGGAACGAAAACACAGAGGAAGTTGAGGTCGCATGGAGAGAGAGAGAGAGAGAGACGTCCAAATTCTATGTTCATTGTATGTGGCGAAGTCTAACTTAAACACAGACAACACAACAGAAGCTTTAATGGATATCCGTGGCATTGAAAAGAGACAAATGTGTCCTTTTGAAAGTCCACCTCTCTTCACTCTCCATTTTTGTCAGCATGGCGTACCAGCTCAAAGAGTAAAGAATATTTGAGCTCTCTCTCTCTGTATATATTTGTCATCAAGCAATCCATGCAGAGGTCCAAGTTGGTTCTCTCTCTCTCTCTCCCTCTCTATGTTTGTCATTTCTGTTTCAATCATTGAAGAATATGAAACTTTCTTTGTGGGCAGTTCATGAGCTCACCAGCTTGATGAGGACATTGTTCATGAGCTCACCAGCTTGATGAGGACATTGATAATAGAAGAAGCTTTCATGGATCTCAAACTTTTAGGCACCATGTCACGGTTGAGCACTTGATCCATGAAACTCATATTCTGCAAGTAGTAAGTCTCAATCCACACACACACACACACATACACCTGTCATCAACTGATTGGTTTGACAACTTGATTTCAAATTGTCAGTGTATGAGCAGCATGCATGATGCCCCTATTCAGTGCATGAACTCCATGGTCGCAGTAGCAAATGCAAAACATGAGAGCGTAGAGAGTCAATACACCATCTGTTCAACCACATGAGAATGGACAAAAATATCTGAATCGGTTGCCAATGCACAAAGTGCTCTATTTCTTCAGTGGAGTAATATAAAATACATGCCACACTTTGTAGGAAGAAAAAAGGGTTCATGAAGGCACATACCTTCATACTTTATAAACATAGCCACCACTATGGACATCTGCGTATGGAGAAGAAGGGGAAGTCTAGTAGCTAACCCTCCAAAGCAAAATCTATACATGCTTAACCCACGAGAAGAAGACACAAAAATGGCCCCAAAGTTGAGCTACAAGATTGTTGTACAAAGAAGAAGATGTGAGATTTTCAGCCATATAGAAATTATCCACCAAGCTATTTTATAAACGAAGTTTGGCGAGAGCTTCAATGTATTGTGTACGTCCCATAGGCGAGTTGGCTCGGCACTCACCTCTTGAGGGCACTCACCTCTTGAGGTAGATGTTGAGTGTTCAACCCCTGCGGACTGTTGAACATATCTATGCTAGTGTCATCAATTTATCCTTGTAATGCCTTTGGAGCATTGAAACTAGATGCCTTCAGGTAGCCCTTTCCTTGTGATGCTTGGGCAGTCTAACTCTTCGTTTGCAGGATATGGGAAGTCCCATGGGCACTATGGGCTTCACTTGTACAATTATCCACCAAGCTTATAGACATGGACATGACATGCTTTGATTTCTTACTCATTTCCCCATCCACACAACTTCCTTACACCACCAAGAGAGTGCATATATTTATAAAAGGACTATCATTCCTCATTTCTTTAACTTATTCTCTCATTCTCCCCCCCTTTGTCTTGTGCGATTTCATTCTCTTAGTCTTCTTGTTTGCCTTCTTTCTTAAGTTTTATTTTTCTTTGGCTAACACTCCCCACAAGTCACTCTTCATGGTCATCACACAGCCATTTGCAATGCACATTCAATGTCTCCATCGCTTTCTGAACTTCCTTCATGCTCTACTTTTAGTACTCATGTCAAAAAGCTTTCATATACTTCTCCTGGTTCAAAGAATACAAATAAAAATAGCATTTGGCATGTTGGAAGACGAAGAATAACGAATTGGTGAAATTGGGAGCACTTGCAAAAATTTCCTCTAGACAGGTGATCCCAAGAGGAGGGGTATGCCCAAGATCAAATGGTTCACTTGGACTAACCAAAAGAACAAGGGCGACTCTCAAGAACAAAAATTATCTTACACTTGTTCGTCTTCCAAGGTGGAAGAATCTTGGTCTCCTAATGCTGATCTTCTCTCCCTCTGAGTGTACTCTCCTCATGGATCAGACTTGGTCTGTTCCTTGTGGCAGTGGTGGAAGAGAATGGAGTCGTTCATCATTGTCAATGAGGATTGGAAGAAGCAGACACTTTAAGGAATAGGAATAAAACAGCTTATGACTGCCATATTATGTAATCAACCCATCGAAACACATTATATATATATATATATATATATATATATATATATATATATATATATATATATATATATATATATATATATATATATATATATATATATACACGCTAATATTCTTTCATTTTCAATGAAGCATCTTATCATTCTTGAAGACACAGAATAGACATATTCTATGTTCTTAGGATTGTTTCAATGTGGATATGTATGAATTGACATCTACAATCTATGATTCAAAAGGCATGTATGGCCTTGCTGCTTAATGAATGACGATTGTGTGATCACTTGAGGTATCAAAATTTGCCTCTTTTGTTGCTATACGTCTCTCCACAAGAACCCTAATGTAGAACCTCATTCCTCATGCTATCACATGTTGTTTCTGAATGCATGCATTCCATAGAGAATCAATGCATTACTTGCACATTGCACATGTGTACATGAAAATGGCGGATGTGGCCATTGGCAATGGCTATGGAGAGCTTTTTTTTTAATATAAAGGAAGTTCGGCAATAGCCTACTCTCCCGGACTTGAATTAAATTAAGAAGCAAAGATACAAAAGAAGGGGACTAGTGCCCACGGGACCCCCCAAATCCCACAAAGCAGGGGAAGCTTGATTGAATCCTAGGTTGCGTTACAGAGAAGGTTAATCACCCTCTCATCGCCCTCATGCGGGGCCCATTTGGGTTTGAGCTTGTTGTTGACCAAAAGGACGACTTGATGGTGCCTGAAGGGGGGGGATTTCTTACTGTTAACAATCCTTTTGCCAAGGAGGAATAGTGATTTTTCAATCGACCACTCCCTGGGGGGGTCGCCGAAGTTGAGGGCACACCTCTCCCGCCAAATTTTCCACAGGACTTCCCCTCTGATGGCGTTCCAGAGTGTCGCAGAGCAGCCGATCGCTTCTCCCAAAAGGACTTGCTTCCAGCAAAGCTGTTTTTGAAGTCTGAGTTTCATCCCAACCGTCTGCCAGATTCTGTAGGAGTTGGGGCAGGTAAGGAAGATGTGTGGGACATCTTCGATAGCACGGTGGCAGCGTTTGCACCAAGGAGGGATCCCACAGAGTTTGCTAGCCTTATGGTTGGTCCAAATTCCTCGATGAAGAATTTGCCATAAGAGAACAGACTTCTTAATCTCTATAAGGGGGTGCCAGATACCCATGAATTTCATGTCCCACCGAAGCCGCGTCCAAGACAAGCACCACTTCTTGTTGAGGCTGGTCTGGAGGTTAGCCGTATCTTTGATGTTCGGGATTTTGAGTAGGCTATTTCCATTGTGCCACTTGAGACCAAGCGTGTTCGGTGTGTCGTGTCCCATGAGAAGGCGAGTCTTGTGACGATCCCATGCGAGGCATCTGCTTTGCAAAGTGTTCCATTCTTCGTAGGAGATGTTGATGCGCGGGTCAATATCCTCGAAGTTAATCCAGCTGTTGGTGTGCTGTTTCCAGAGGTGTTTCCATTTTTTGAATCCTTTGTTCCATAGCTTCTTGGCATTTTGAATGTTCCACGACTCCACACTCCGGATGCCATGAATCGGAAACCAGATAGAGTCGTTTTGTCTGATTTCGGCCGCCCACTTCCAGTCCTCGCTGATTCTTGTGAAGCTTTTGACTTTGTTCCAGCCCTTCCAAAGGGAGCACACGAGATTGGAGCCTTTCGGGAAGACGGGGATCGGGGAGAATAGCAGGGTCATGATGTCAAGATTCTTCCAGTTCGGGAGCCCCATGAGGGCTAACTCGTTCTTGTTTCTGAAGATCAGCTTGGCCCACGAGGCCTCCCTATTGCACCAAGCCTTAATCATCCATTTGGCCGCCAGTTTGTTAGCCATACACCCAATGTCCAGGATACCAAGCCCCCCGCTATCTCTAGGGCTAGTGCAGATGGCCCATTTGATTTTAGGCACCCCCCTTCTGTTATGATCGCCCGTCCAAAGAAAGTTTCTGCAAACACTATTCAGTTTGGACAGGCCTTGCTCATTTGGTCTCCAACAAGAAAGGAAATAGATGGTAGAAGAGAGGAGGAACGTGTTGATAACCATCGCACGTCCAGCAAGATTGATTTGCATGCCTCTCCAGTAGTTAAGCTTGTTTTCGAGTTTGGCCAGCACCCAGTTCCATCGCTGCTCCATAGAGACGCCAAACCCCAGGGGGATTCCAAGAAGCCGGAAGATTTGACCCTGCGGAATGATTTGACAGCCTTGATCAATGAGAAGGCCAGGGTGATGTCCCGCAATAGCCCTAAAGGCGGTCTTAGAGTGGTTGATTTTGGATCCAGAGGCATCACAAAAGGTAGCAAGACACATCCAGAAAGTCTCCAGGCTGGTATTATCATTGTGAACGAACGCGTTCATGTCATTGGCAAAAAGTCTCATGATGATTTGACTGTGGTCGTGAGGCAGCCGGAGGCCTTTGATATTGCCAGCCTCCACATGATGTGCCACAAGTCTGCTCAGTCCCTCAGTGGCGATGGCAAAAAGAAGGGGGGCCAGAGGGCACCCTTGTCTAATAGACCTTTTAAGATGGATCGCCTTCGAGAGCTTGCCGTTAACGTTAATTTGGGTCGTTGCGTTTCCGAGAAGGGTTGCGATCATCTTGGTGAATTTCTGACTACATCCGAGGTCTTGGAGCGACTGCAGAATATAGTCCCATTCTAGCCTGTCTATGGAGAGCTTTTTGGAATGAACTAAACAGGTAGAGCATGAAGGAAGTTAAGAAAGCGATGGAGACATTGAAAGTGTAGCGCAAGTGGCAAATAGGTGTGTGACCATGAAGAGCGACTTGCGATTCCTTGTGGGGTGTGTTAGCCAAAGAAGACTAAGAGAATGAGAATGAGAATATAAGTTAAAGAAAGAGTACCAATTCTGTTATTTAGTTGGACTTCTCATTTGGGTTTTTGCATATGGAAGCTGTCATGCTGATTGAATTCTATAGCTAATAAGCGATAGGAATTTGTGTGCAAGGGAAAACGAGTAAGAAATCAAAGCACCTCATCTTCATGTCCATAAGTTTGTTGAATAATTGTATCCATGGAACTTCTCTCATCCCACAAAGCAGGGGTTAAATTCTCGAAGCATCACAAGGAAAGGGTTGGCCGAAGACATCTAATTTCAACAGCTCAAAAACACTGTAAGAATAGTCTGACCACACTGACCCAGGTATGTCCAGCAACCCCCTAAGGTTTGAACACACAACCTCTACCTCAAGAGGTGAGTGCCCAACTAACTTGCATACATGGTGTGGACAATACATTCAAACTCGTGACGAAATTCCTTTATAAAATAGTTTGGTGGTTACTGTTTGAGTTGGTACGCCATGTGTCTCCAACTGTGGAGAAAATGGAGAGTGAAGGGAGGTCAAATTTCAAAAGGACACATTTGTCTCTACATAATGAGAAAAGCATCTTTTCAACGTCTAAAGTTTTCAATGCCATGGATATCCATTAAAAGTTAGATTTCGCTACATACAATGAACTAAGAATTTGGACGTTTCTCCATGCGATTCCTTTTAGCTTCCCCTTGAAGTGCGATTCAATGAATCTTCATCACATAAAAGACACCAATTCAATTCATTGATTTATTATTATTATTATTATTATTATTATTATTATTATTATTATTAAAGGAGGTTCAACAGGTGTCTACTATTTCAGCTTTAACTTTGAAAGTGCAATTGTACAAATGAATGGGTATACTACACATGGGACCCCTCATATCCCACAAATCAGACTAGGTCACAATTGGTTTAAACTGGCCAAAGCCATTACATTTTCAGCCCGGGGATCAAATTGTGCGTGATATGCCAACAATTCATTGAAGTTAGAGGATGCGAAGAGGCATAACATGTTCTACAACTCCAAAAAGAGCTCAAATTTGAGGTTCCGTATGCAAATTCGAACATCAACAGAAGCTCTCAATATACCAACTCTTTCACGTGACCATTAGAATTCATAGTTATGGTCCTCGTGTCCCTCTCCTCACTCGTTTTGCTAATCGCATTAATATGCGTATTTCCATTGCTACCCCTTTAAGTTTTGTAGTCTC
Organism: Ceratopteris richardii; assembly: GCA_020310875.1. Taxonomy (NCBI): domain Eukaryota; kingdom Viridiplantae; phylum Streptophyta; class Polypodiopsida; order Polypodiales; family Pteridaceae; genus Ceratopteris; species Ceratopteris richardii. The sequence goes on from CM035425.1 coordinate 37,700,555, forward strand.
ATCATTTTCATTCTCACGAATATATTTATTGAATTACGTGAGTTTCAAAGAAGGTATGACCTTTTTATTGACAATCTATAGGAGAATGGATGGAGATATGTGTAAGAGGTTGAAAGGGAGGCTTGCGAGCTCTTCTTAGTACAATATACTCCTATGGAGACGGATCAACCCCTCAAACCTCTTAGTACGACCAAGTTCAAGAAGAAAGTATCAATGGGAAAAACAAAATCTTTATCAAGAAACAAAGATCACAAGGGCGTAGATTACCTATTGAGTAGTTTGAGAGGGCCAAGAGAGAAAACTTGTGTTTTAGGTCTTTGTCTCCTAGCCATGCACAGTGGAACTATCCACTCAGGAAGGGGGAAGAAAAGAAGAGAGGACCACAGAGTAGTACAGCCCTTGACAAGGGCAAAAAGGCGGTCCATCTAGTGCAAAAACTTCCTATTCATGGAAGCTCTAGCTACAAGGGAGTGGAAGTGATGCATGGGGACATTGACTACACATGTTTTTTGACACAATCATTGTGATCACCTCAATTTGGACCACATGACTTGGTTAAAGTTCATTGTAGTGTACATGGGACCAGGGTGCAAGTCATGATAGATGACTCTACCACTCATAACTTTATAAACTATGTTTTGGTCAAGAAGCTTCAAATTCCCCGACAGCCTAGTACACATAGATACATAGTATCTATGATGCAAGGGGAGGACAAGAGGATATGGGATACTATGGTATCCAATTTCTAAGTCAAGATACATGATTATACTAACCATATGGACTTCCACATCATGAATATGGAGAGGGAAAACTTTGTATTAGGAAGAGAGTGGCTATAGGGGTTGGGAGTACACACTTAAATGCAGTTACCAAAAGAACACCTTGAGTTTGAAAGAAATGGAAATAAACTTTAGGTATAGGGAGGGGAGAGAGGGAGAGAGAGAAGCTATGTACCTATTGCACCTCTCATCTCATCTTTAGAGTTCTATAGTCTTTTTCATTTTCAACATGTACATGTGATCTTTTTGTTGTATAGTCAAGACTTTGAGTATTGTACATACACTTCGTTTGATGGATATTTTCATGCTAGAAATGTAAATATGGATAGGAATTTTTACTATTCTTCCTTGCAAGAGTGTATTGTTAAAGGTTTTAAGGATCTTATGTTTTATTTTACAGATGTTTTTGCCACTGGCTTGCTTAGAGGGCTACCACATGAGAGAGGGGACATTGACCATGACATTGAGGTAGTTACTAACACTAACCCTATTTGTAAGCCACCTTATAGGCTTAGTGTTTCTCAACATGAGGAGCTTGAGAGGCAATTTAAGGACTGCTTAGATAAGGGCTTCGTTAGACCTAGTAACTCACCTTGGCAATTGCCAATGTTCTTGGTTAAGAAGAAGGACGACTCTATGAGATTATGCATAGATTATAGAGCACTAAACAAGGTAACTATCAAAAATAGGTTTCCAATGCCTAGGTTGGAACACTTATTTGATCAATTACATCAAGCTATGTGTTCTACCAAGCTTGACCTTAGATCACGGTATCATCATATTAGGATTACGGTAAAGGCTATCCCTAAAATTGCATTCCGAACTAGATATGGGCACTACGAGTTCTTGTGATGCCTTTTGGTCTCACCAATGCTCCTTCCACTTTCATGAAGCTCATGAATAGTGTGTTATTGCCTTATTTAGGGTAGTTTGTAGTAGATTTTCTAGATGATATTTGATCTATTGTAGATCAGAACAGGAACACTTGGAACACTTTAGAAAAATATCCCAAGTGTTGAGGGAAAATTCACTCTTTGCTAAGGAGTCAAAGTGTGAATTTTTCAAAATAGAGGTTAGATACCTTGGGCATATAGTCTCCCAAAACCGAATCAAGAAGGATCCTAAAAACATATGGGCTATCATGGAATGAACACATCCTAAGAACCTAGAAGAGTTTCAGATCTTCCTAGCTTTATCAGTTTTCTATCAAAGATTCCTTAAGAATTATGCCAAGATTGCTATCATGATGATGGAACAGCTTAAAGGGAAAGGGAAAGCCTTTCATTGGGGAGATGAGCAAAAGCAAGGTATGGAGAAATTGAAAGTAGCAATTGCTACAACTCTACTTTTTCACATAGCAAATCCCACTAAACCCTTTGTGCTTGAGACTGACATGAGTGATTTTGCTACTGGAGTAGTTTTAGTTTAGGATGGTCGACCAATAGCCTTTGAAAGTAAGAAACTAGAACCTACTCAAAGAATTACTCTGTCTATGAGAAGGAATTGTATGCAATTGTCCATGCTTTGAAGAAGTGGCATCATTATCTATATGGTGCAGAGACCCTTCAAGAGTTTGATTATGAGCTTAGGTATAGGAAGGGAAAGTTTAATGTAGTGTCTCATTCGCTTAGCCGCATGCCTATGCTCAACGGACTGAGTTTTACTCAGATCACTCGTGAGCTACTTGAGTCCATTAGAGGGAGACGTAGGTATGATCCTGCATATTTTGAGATTTGGGCAGCCATAGAAAAAGGGGATCATGATACATGGGTTTCCAATAAGGATGGAGTATTGAAGGGTACTCGAGAAGGATTCAAGTGGAAGAATTATAGTACCCATGATGGATATCTGTTATGTAAGGGTAAGGTGTGTGTCCCTAGGGACCCTAAGATGACATGACACATTTTGTATGAGTGCCATGACACACCTAGTGTGAGATACCCAGGAGTTAACAAGACTTATGATCTTGTTAAGAGATAGTTCTATGGGCCTCAACTTCATAAGGACATCCTAGGTATGTGCTTAAGTGCACTAAATGCAAGGTCAATAAAGTTGAAAGGTTGAGGATTGGAGGACTACTCCACCCATTAGACATTCCCAATGGGAAGTGGGATAGTATCTTCATGGATTTCATAGTTGGATTACCTAAGACATAGAGAGGGCATGACTTCGTCTGGGTATTTGTGGATAGGTTAACCAAAATGGCTAGGTTTATTTCGGCACATACTATAGTGAACACACCAGAGTTGGCTACACTATTTGTAAAGAACCTATACCGGTTATATGCTTTTCCTTTAAACATAGTTTTTGATCGGGATAGGAAGAGCACTAACTTTTGGAGAGCAGTCTTCAAAAGGTTGGATACAAAACTTAGCAAGCATGAGCATGGTTGAGCATCCATGGTCTGGTGGGAAAACGGAGAGGGTTAATCAAATCCTAGAGGATATGCTTCAAGCATATGTGAATGAAAGTCAAACCAATTGGGAAGAGTACTTACCTATAGTAGAGTTTGCATATAATAGTGCCAAGCACTCTTCCACTGGGCATAATCCATTTATGCTTATGTACGTGTTTCAGCCAAGAGCTCCTTATGTAGTAGGATTGTAGAATGAGAAAGTTCAAGTTGTAAAGGACTTCTTGATAGAGATGAAAGATATGCTTAGGCTTGCTAAGTATAGCATTAGGAGAGCTCAAGCCAAGGCTAGAGCCTATGTTGACCCTCAAAGGAGAGATATCAACTTTGAGGTAGGAGAGCAAGTCTATCTTAGAGTTCCATCTAGATCTGAAACCATGAAGATGGGACCTTGTCCAAAATTATCTCCTAGGTATTGTGGACCTTTCCCAATACTTAAGAGAATAGGAAAGATGGCTTACCAATTCCAACTTCTAGAGAATAGCCAGATCCATCGAGTATTTCATGTTAGCTGACTTTCTTAAGGTTGGGCAAATCTGACAACCTCATTCCAGATAGTGAGGTATTAGATCCTATTTCTATTCAATCTGTTCCACATAAGCTTGAGAGCATACTATGCACTCGCGAAAAATTGTTAAGGAGTCACTTATATAAAGAGTGTCTAGTAAAGTGGAAAGATAGATCGAAGGATACTACTATTTGGGAGCGGGTTAGCACCCTTCAGAGATGGTTTCACAACTTTAGATTACCTTCCCAAGTGTCTTCTTAAGGGCAAGGACATGGGGAAACAACATGGAGATATGACCATGTACATTGGATACATGGGGATATAGTGGGAGCACCATGATAATTATTGTCTCTTTCACTAGGACCTTTCAATACCATTTTTGAGGACACAAATGGAGTTAAGGGGAAGGACATGTTATGTGGAAGTGTCCTTGGGAGAAGGGTAGAACCCTTTCCTTAGTCTCTTTTAGTTAGATATATGAATAGGTTCCAGTTGGCACCCATGAAGGGAACTTCCACGAGTATATGGTTAGAGAGATATGAAGAGAAGGGTGCACGGTTGGGCAACAATTGATCTTGATGAATCTTCATGTGCACTCCGTAGTAATAGCTAGCAAGCTTTCTTCATCGACCACAGGTTTTGTGTATCTCGACCTCCAAAAGTAAGGGAACTCCTGGGAGAATCACCACACATGAGCTAGATAGATCTCTCTAGCAGAGAACTTTCCCTGAGATAATGATAGTGCACCCCAATATGCTTTGTGAGAGCATGGAACATCAGATTTCTTGCAACTACGAATGCGCTCTAACTCTAAATGAAGAAGGTGGTGGTAGAAGACTGGCCAACACCTAAATTAGCCAAAAGGCATATGAGCCACATACACTCAATAATTGCTATGAAAGTTGCCTTACATTGAGCCTCACAACTAGAAGTGGCCATAGTACCAAGATATGCATGAGCTACCAAGCATGAAACAAAAACCGCTAGTGGACACATGAGTGTCATAGCAGCCAACCTAGCTTGAGTAAGAAAAAGCATGTAAATATGGCAGTAATGATCCCCAATTGGGATAAAACAATCTAAGTATTCGAGTAGCACTCAAGTAGTCAAAGATGCACTTAACTTCTAGACAATGCTTGACACCTGGTCCATCAATAAATATACTCATCTAAGAGAAAACAAATTGAATAACATGCTCATTATGCATAATAAATCAAGCATTCAACAAGCCATTGATAGAGAACACATCAAATGCATCTCCAATACCATGAAGACTCAACCATAAACCTATTTGCATGGAAGTGGCAATAGTTTTGCAATATTCAAGGCCAAAATGATTCAATAATGTGTCAATGTATTTTTTTCGATACAAAGCTATTCCTTCATCAACTTGCATATATCGAATGCCCAAATAATGACATAAACACCTAAATATGGTATCTCAAAAGAGGCATGCAAATCAGCCTTAAATTCAACACTATGCTTCTCATTAGGATGATTGAGGAGCATGTCATCAGCACATACAACAATGATTAAAAGTACATCAGGTGCACGCCTAACATATAAGGTGCACTCAGTTGGACTGTTCTCAAAACCATGTGTGAGAAACTAGGCATGTATCTTCTCATACCAAGCACACGGTTCTTGCTTCAAACCATGTAGTTCCTTTTTCAACCTTCACACTTTTTTTTCATGCCTTTTCTGCACAAAACCATGGGGCTGGAAAACATACATTTCTTCATGTAAATCACCATTCAAAAATGCAATTTTAATGTCCACCTAATGTACATTTCAAGCATGATGAGCTACAAGTGCATGAATGCTACGAATGGTGGTCATTCTGTGGGAGCAAAGGTCTTATCAAATCCAATGCCTCTATCTAGAGTATAACCTTTGGCAAAAAGCCTAGCCATAAACATGTGAATTGTTCCATAAGGCTTACATTTCAGCATGTATACCCATTTAGTGTCAATGGCCTTTTTGTCTAGAGGTGAATCACATAAAGAAAAAGTAATATTCTTCATGATAGCATCATGTTCCCAACCATCCAATTTTCTAAATTCTATGCTTCATCGAAAAGAAACATGTGCATTCTCATCACAAATACTAGAGAGATCCATTGCATAAGAATTGATGCAAAGGAAGCACTACGAGAGCTTGAATGAGTACGATATGACATAGGTGCATCTAATTTTCTATCTCTCAAAGTCTGCACCAGCCATTCAGGCATAGTTTTAGCCTCTTTTATGTCATCTCTCTCATCAACAAGTGCATCATGTAAATCTACATCATAAACGGAATGATCCGCATCATCATTTAGAACTTTTAAAGGCTCAAAAATCACCTCATTTGGAAATTCAATCGATTGTCCACCTATAAAAAGAGGCAGCAAAGTGTCATATGTGCTTTGAGCTAAATGATGTCTCCTTGGCACATAAAAGTAATAGCTCAATTGCATCTTCCACAAAAACAAAATTAGGGCTAACCAAAATGCATTTAGTACATGGAAGATATCGATGTTAGCCTTAAATTTTAGAACTATACCCATTAAAAAAATGCATTTCATTGCTTTATCATCCAATCTCTTGTATTGTTGTTCAATCACTAATGCATATGTTAGACAACCAAAGACACAAGGGATACCACAGGGCCATTAACTTAAAATCCCATTTGATACTTTGCCAATTGGGACAACACTTCCTCTAAATGGAGATATGAGACTCTAGATTATTCTTGAAACTAGGAATTTTCTCCAAGTTGTTGTTATTGTGCCATCTTAAAAATTATTTGAGGGGGACCTTGATTAAGAAGGAAGATAGGTTGCAAGTTTTCCCAACCATTGGTTCTGTTTCTTAACAAGCACTTGTCTTCATAATGTACTCTCCTTGCTAGGTTAATTTCCTCAAACTTGATCCATTGTCTTCTCTCTTGGTTCCAGAGGTGCTTCCACATAAGAAACCCATTATTTCATAATTTATTCTTTCTTTGGATGTTTTTTTAATCGAATTCCTTGATTCCCTTATTCAGAAAGTAGATTGAATTATCTTTTCTAATGCCAATAGCCCACTTCTACTCTTCATTGATGTTGAAGTAAGCTTTCATCTTGTTCCAACTTTTCCACAATGAACAAACCAAGTTCAAGCCTTTGGTAAATGCATGAGAAATCACTATGATGGAACGGGAGAACCATATGACCACATAGTAGAGTTTAAACAAGTATTACGAGCCAAACAAGTGGATGACTTCTTTGTGCAGTATGAATCCCAAAGGATTAACCCTCACAAGGACGGCTTTGACTTGGTTCCGACCGTTGGATCCAAATCAATTTGGAAATATTGAGCAATTTTTCCAAGGGTTCATTGGAGAATTTACCAAAAGAGGAATTAAGCACAACTCGTCATCCTTACTCCATAGTTTCAAACAAAACCCAAATGAAACCATAAAAAGAGATGCCCGAAGATTTAACCAATATGTCGATAGATGCCCAGCAACAGAAAGACCATCCAGCAAAAAATGATATCATTATTCTTGGATGGATTGACTAATGGAACATTGAGAATCCTAGTTTACGTAAAAAGGCTCTAGACATTGTGTGAGTGTCTTCAAGAATGCATCGACCTAGAAGACAACCTAGTTGATGGCCTCAAAAGTACCCCAAACTCTACTAAATCAGAAGACACTAGGAGCACAGTGACGACTAATTCTGGTAATGTATAGGAGCTGGCAGACCTAATCGCCAAGAAGTTAGGAGTCCATGGATAGAGAAATTACCAGAACCCACCAATGAGAATGTCGATACTACGAAGATGCAGCCTATGTGGTCGAGATAACCCATCTCACATGTGTGCAAGAGGAGGAATAGGCATGCCTCAAGCTTACCCATACAATAGGTAGCCACCTCAAGGACCCAACCTGTACTGCCATATTGAGGAGAAATATACTAACCACACTACTGAAAATTGCCCCATTCAATAGGCAGTCAAGGCCCATGAATCAACCTCAGTATATGCCTTATGGATACTGTTGCTCTAGCACAATGGTAAATACCACGTTAAGAAGCGTCACCTCCTTAATGTCAATCCGTGGGAGAGGTAGGAGTGATATGAAGATCGTGAACGTGAGATGATGTGAGAGTGAAGGTGAGAAGCACAAAGATGCACACACACATGCACACACACAATGAAGAGACAAGCAAGACACAATGGAAGGTGGGAAATTAGCTCTATTACTCAAGAATGCTCTTACAAGCTCAAACTAGCTCTATGCTCACACTAACCAAAATGAACCAACCTCAAAAATGAGCTCTCTAGCTCTTTTTATAGTTTCTAGACTAGTTTTGACCGGTTTCACATCTAGTGACCGGCCTAGTTAAAAAATAGGTCCTAGATGCTATTTGGAAGGGTAAACGATGTCTAAAAATAACGAAAATTGGTACGCGCATTCTACCTAAGCTCCTCAAGCTCGAGGACTCCTCGGCTTGCACAAAATGGAGCTATGGATTACAAAATGGGGTTTTCTATGATACATATGTTACAATTAGTGATAACAATCACTGTTGAATGTTTGAAGAAATAATAAGAAATATATTTGTTTGGAAAATTGATCCGACTCTTCCGTGGCGTCTGTGCCTCTGGCTGCTTCCAACACCCCCCTCCCTCTCGCTTCTGTCGTCCCTGACAGAACCTTGTTGTGAGGTCTGCCGGATGTAGTTCTGTAGGAGGTCCTGAGCAAGGGTGTGCTCTGAGATACGAATGCCTCGGGCCAGATCAGCCTCGAGTTTCTCCCAGTCAATAGGTTGCGGCTCGTCTGGTGGTGGGAGCTGATAATGTGTGGAGTACACCATTCGTTCACAGGCGAATAATTGCAATAAATGTGTGGGCCTGCTTATAAATACCTCTGAATGGTACTCCCAAAAGCCGGTGGTGAACATCTCTTCAAAGGTTTGTTTGTAGCATGCCGGGAGGTATTTTATCCTACAGTGCCAGGCATAACACACCCGTAGCGATGGCGTTGTGCTCATGTCATATACTAGATCAAAGTTGCCATGCTCAAAGCCCGGGGTGTTTACATGGGGAGCCTTGACGCGTCGGAAGACTTTAAAGATCATTTGCATCATGTCAAAGATTTTGACAGTCATGTGCGCGGCAATATCATCCATATGCTTTAACCTAGGGAGCCAGTGGCGGATCGTCGCCATCATGTAGCCTACTGTTGGTAACTCGATTGATGGCTTGAAATAGGGATAATTCAACCAGTCTTGGCACTGCTTATTGTTTTGTACCTTAATAGCGAATGCAGTCCAAGAGCGGCGTCGTGGTACTGGTCCCCAGCATGGGTTAAATTTTAAGTGCAGCGGCGCTTTCACCCATGTGCTCATCATCTCTGGATAGTTTTGCAATAAATCTTTGCGCCAGTCTGGTTGATGGATTTCACCTCTCTGCGCACTTGGTGGCAAGTCCTCCGGCTCGAATTGAGTTGCATGCGTTGGTTTCATGCCGGTTTCTTTCTCGATGGCTAACTGGTATTCGGCCATTAACATGAAGTACGGTTTATATTGGAGCTCATGCCCAGATATGTAGCGTCTCGGGGCCAAATGAGCAAAGAATGGTGACTGTAAAATTCTCTCTTCAATCATGGCCATGGCATGTAACTGTGCCTCTACTCTGGCCGAATGTGTTGTTCCGAGTTCTTCAACTGTCTTCATCCACGCGGGGGTAGGTAATTCATAGGTCATCTGGCCTTCGGCCGTGACACGTCCGCCTGGGATGGGTATCGGCTCGTATGCCTCTTCAAATGTCTCCTCCACCGGGATAGTGACGGTTTCTTCCTCAGCTGGTAGCTCAGGTGGGGAGTCTGGCCTTGGAGGTGCTTCATAGACTGCAATTCTAGATTCAAGATTTGTTACCTGGGCCCGGAGTGCGTTGAGTTCCTCTAAAATTTCAGGGGCAGGGTCCACGGGTGCTGGTAATTCTGCTGCTACTTGTACTTGCTGTGTTGCCGGTTCTCTGAGCTGGAGTAGCTTGTGATCTTCCTTTAACTTTTGATGCTCTTCGTTCATGCGATCATAGTCCTCGAGCAATCGAACATGGTCATCTAGCAACATCCGCATCAACTCGGATGGGATTGCCTTGAATCTGCTCGGACTTAGTGGTTGTTCTGGATGATCCAATGCCGCCTCCAAGTTTTCTCTATTCTGCGCTTGGAGTCTCACGTTCTCCTCCTGGGCTGCGGCTAAGTGTCTTCTGAGTAGGCCCATATTCCGTGTCAGTGTCGCGTTTCTAATCGTTTGAGCTCGAAGTAGGTTGTCCAAATCCGCCGTGGCTTCTTTCGTTTTCTCTTCACTTTCTAGTTCTAATTTGTGATAGGCCTCTCGTAAATCTTGGTATCGACTGTTCAGTGAGGCATTCTCAATTGATAATGAATTAAGCTGCGACTGTAATTCATTTGTAGTCCTCTGCAGCTGTTGATAGTTGTTGCCAAGAGATGCGAACTCATCTCTTACTTGTGTCATGCATGTGAACATGTGTTGCAGTGCCGTGTCTATGGTGGGTGATAATAGTAATGGAGTGCTAATTGAAGATGCAGTGGAGGTAGATGCAGCGGGGATGGGGAATGGGGCTGGGAAGGTGGATGCAGTGATGATTGTGGAAAATTGTGACGTGCCTAAATATGATGGTGCTGTGAGTGGAGTGGGTGGTGGTGAGGTGGATGGTGATATGTCCATGCCATTGGACGTGTCAAGTGCGGTGACTGTGAAAAGCGGTGTGTATGTGGGTGGTTGTGTAGGTGTGAAGACGGGATTTACAAATGTAGAATAATTTACAGGGGGGATGGCTGGAGCAGCTTGGTGAAAAGGGGAAATAGGGGTTACGGTGGGTTGAGGAGGTGAAACTGGTGAGAAGGTTAGTGGGGTTAGAAAGGTGAAAGGTTGTCTTAAAAGTGGTGGAAAGGATGGGAAGGATGAAGGGATGAAGGGATTGACAAGTAGACGAGGTGGGGTGGGTGCGGGCATGGTGGCATGAATGGGCGGGGTAAAGGTTGTGGCTATGTTGCCATGGACTGGTGTGGATGTTGGAGGAGCAGGTGGGTGTGCAGGGGATACAGGATGGGTCGGTGATACATGAGGTGAGAGAGGAGTAGAGGGTGTGGATGTTATTTCAAGGATAGGGGTGGTATGTACAACGGTAGTACGTGGTGGGGAATCTACAAGGATGGGTTCTGCGGTCAGTGAACTTTCCGGTCGTAGGCGTGCATCTTGTGCCTGGTGGGATGATTGAGCACCTACCGGAACTCGAATATATTCACCGGGCTTCGAAAGTAGTCGTACTCGGCGGGGGTCAAACTGTGGTAGTTGTTTTCTTTGTAAGTACCTGAGTGCTTCATTGGAGCCGACCGATTTAACTAATTCTCTGAACCCTTTGATGTATGTGTCTTCGAATCCTCCGGAGATGAGTTCCTGTTCAATTAATGCCTGGCTCTCCTCTTCAGTTAACTTCTTCCGTGCCCAGACTTTCTCCATCGTACGATATAATTTCTTGATGGCCAGCGTGTATGCTGCGGCTTCGAAAGTCTCATCTTCATATGTGCTGGTGTCGCCATGTGCTTCGGTTTGTTGGCCTTGGTCGTCTGTCTGTCCTTGCCCTTGGGAATCATACGTGCCCTGACTGGCTTCGTCATCACCTTCGTCATCGTCGGTGGCGGTTCGTTCATCATCAGAGCTTGACACAGCTTGTCCTTGTGGCAGATCCCGCGGTGTGGTCGGGTAACTAGGTCGTTCATATTCCTGAGAGAACATTTGTGCTTCTGAAAACTGGAATTCATTTGAGAATGCATCCGGCATCTCAAAGTCAAATGTGGTGTTTATGGGTTCTGCCTCCATGTGTGGTATTGGAAAAGAAAAGGCTTCTGCACCAATAGTGGTGGGAGCTTCTGCTGTGTTGGTGGTGGGTTCTGTGGTGGCTGCTGCCTGAGGTGCAGCGGTACTAGTCGTGCCCTCCGTGACCACTGGTCTAGACAACCTTATGCGAATAGGTTGCACAGTAGGAGCGGCTTCTGTCGGTGATCGCTCTGGAGAGGGTTGCGGAGATGGTGACTCTGGCACTTGAAGGCAAGGAATAGTACCTCTCATGCGCTTACCTGCCCGTGTTCTACTGGGCTTCCTGGCTTTCTTCGTCGTTCCTTTGAATGCCTTTAGTTCTTCTCCTGTTAATGCACGCTCAATTGGCAAGTCATAAGCCAAGCACATATACACAATTCTTGTGAGTGCACAACATCCATTAAGCACTTTTTTACGTTCCCATCTGTGTTGTGCCAAATACATTTGATCTATGATCCAGCTTGCCAGGTCAACAGTCTGCGGTCCCGTACATGCCAAATACAAACCAAACCATATTCTTTTGTGTGGCATGGTGAATCTGTCCTGAGCGGGGAATGCGAAGTGTTGCATGCATATCCGTAGTGGCTTTGATAGCTCAGGTGTAATAGCTGATATCTCCTCCCACTTAGTGACATCCCCACGTTTCATAGGGTCTGGAATCAATCTCTCTCGATCTGTGGGTGTGTGGGTTCCATGAATCTTGATGGCCGCTCTGATTAAATCCTTTGAGAGGTAAAACCTCTTGTAAGGTGGATCATCCACTAAAGAAGGCAAAATGAAGGTTCCGGGGATATCCTTATTCTCGGAGGCCAGCAAGGTAGTGATTAAATAATAGCACCTGTAAAAGTCCGGTTTGGGTAGAGGATCACTGAAATACTCCGTGAAACCGGCTCTGGCCCAAACGTGAGTTAAATCCTGGGTGCTCTGTAGGGCTTCGAACTCTCTGGAGAAGAACTGGTATTTTCCCCACGTGCGGTCATAATATGTCAAAGTGGATTCAAATATAAAGTCCGCGTCCGCAAGGGGTCCTGCAAGTCCCTGAAACCAATGAGAGTTTCGGTGTATCTTTTCTGTGTGGCCCATAGGTGGGTTGTCGATAGGCATGGGCCCTGGAAATCCTTGGAATTCCGGTGGTGGAGCAGTCGGGTGGGATTCTGCTCGTAGCACATTGAGGGGCACAGCCGCAACACTGGGGCCTGCTCCTGATGTTCCTTCGTCGGTTTGCATGGTGGCTGATGCGCTAATAAGAAAGATCTGCTACAAAAGATTAACACATTAGCATGGAAATTAATTATGATCCCATTAAAGTGAGACCGCAATCCCTTTCCATAACTGATGCGTAACCCGTGTAGCCAAGTGTTGTGATGTGATGGATGCAATGTTTTCTTGCAGCACAAGTGCAGGTCTCTAGACTCCTACACGTTTCAGATCATGCATACATTTCTTGATGAGACGAGATTATGAGTGATGTGCGATGATGGTGGGTGAATTATTACAAGGTTTAACGGTTAGTAATTTAGTACAAGGTTGTATGTTAGTCGGGGGGTAGTTAGACAATGGGTTAGGGGAAGACGGTTGGACACGCTTCGGTATCCATTTCCTAAGAGTCTTTGAGTGGGTGGTGGGTTTCTGCTGAGGGGCAAAAGGTAGTATCGGGTGTGGTGGTGTTGAGGGATGGAAGGATTTGTGAGGGGTATATATTACATGGCGTAAGGGTTGGGCTATGATACATGGTTTGGGTACCCAAATCTGCGTGGGTGTGGGTCTATGGGTAAGGTATTTCTTGGCGATCCAAATTTGTCGAATGGTCGGACCTGTAGAAGGAGGTCGAGGGGATGGTGGATACCGATTCTGTTTCTGCCCTGCCTTTTTCTTGTCGATCTCTGCTTGGTTGGAGTTCTTCGGTGCTTTTTGTCCTTTTGGCACCCATATTTGTCTGGTGCCGCTTCCTTTGGGTGGCCTAAACTGCCTTCCTTGTTGTATCTTCTGGTACTGCAGTCGGTCTGGGTTCCTTCGTCGTGGTTGATTCTGTTGTTGTCGAGGTTGAGAGGTCGGATGGACGCTCTGCTTTGGAAAAGAAGGGAGATCCAATACTTGCGTGACCTGCCCATTAGGAAGTGATTCGTTCTTTAACTTTAATCTAGGCTAGTCCGCAACAAGTTTGGAAGGATGAGCACCGCAGGGTGTCGTGCTCATTTGGCCGCTGATGCAACCCACCTGACCGCTGATTGTGTCCATCTGCCCTTGTGGTTGGGTAACTGTCTCTTCTAGTTTGCAGGAAGTCCCAGGGAAGATCTTCTGTCGTCCTTCTGATTGACAACTGTCCATAGCCAAGCCCGAGTGGGTTGGTGTAGACGTAACGTGACTGGTCTGCTTAAAGATCTTCCGGTCTTCCGTCGCATGCATTTCATAGGGTCTAGGGTCACAACCGTCAAGCGGAATGCCGTTAGGGAAGTCAAGCGGTATCACTCGCTTCTGCTCAAAGGTTCCAATCTGTAAGGAGCCTTGTCTAAGATTTAGGTCCACTAAGTGATCGTATAGCCAATCTTGGCCAAGTATTAGGGGTTCTATCAGGTCGTCATCATGGCACACTAGTAGCTTTGCTATCATCGTCAAATCCTTAATGAGGATAGGAAGGTCCACCTCACCCATGCAAGGGGTTTCCATGCCTCCTAGGCCTATGAGGTATGCCTCAATTGGCCGCATTTCTATTCCTGAATCCTTATAGTGGGACCACCTAATCGCACTAGTCGCAGCACCTGAGTCAATTAAAGCCCTGAGTTCTTGGCAAGGGTTGCCGTGCTCTAGCCTAACTGTAATGAATGGTCTCCTGTCCACTATGCTAGGATGAGTGGTTGACTTTACTTGACACATGGCCATGGGATATCTGGGTGATGTTTCCCGATGGTTATAATGTTCTCTCCCTAGTCCTTGTCTTCTTAGCTTCATGCGCTTAATGCGTTCTATTGCTTCTTCCTGAGCTTCCGCTCGTATTCTATTTTCTTCCTCCTTACGCTTCTTTGCCAATGTGAGTCGTCTAAGCATATCCTCAGTAAGAGGTTCCTGATATAGCTTGACTCTACAGCCACTAATGTAATTAGGCATTATATCTCCTTCTAAGGTGGCTAACTGTACTGCTCCACTAGTCGAAAGTCTGTTAATGATCATAGGTCCATAACCTCGCTTTTCTAACTTCCGTGCGTGCTGTTTCAGTGTATACACTAGAACTAAATCTCCTTCTTTTAGGCCTTTATCTTTCACATGTGCATCAAAATATGCTTTCTGTAGCTTCTTCGCCGCGTATATTCCTGCTGCTGCTTTCAGCCTGGTTTCTCCTAATCGTTCCAAGTCCATTATTCTTGCTGATAATTCATGGCCGGTCCACTGATGTTCTTGTGCAACCTTAAGGGTCGGTATCAAGAAGTCCAAAGGAAGCACTGCATTCTGACCAAAAACCATCTGAAAGGGAGTTGCATTGAGTACGGTCTTGTAGGCCACTCGATATGCCCAAACAGCGTGGTGTAACTGTTTGTCCCAATCTGAACGTTTATTGTTCACGAGTTTCGTCAGTACGGTACAAAGTATCTTGTTATTGCTTTCAGCCTGACCATTGGCCTGAGGATGATATGGTGCAGATTTCTTGTGAATCACCATAAAATCCTGTAACAAATATTCAATGACTTGGTTTAGAAAGTGAGTGCCTCGATCACTCACTAACTCTATAGGCAGTCCATATCTTGTAAAGACATTTTCAAATAAGAATTTTGCGGTCGTGTGAGCATCATTCTTTCTTGTGGCTTTTGCCTCTACCCATTTGGTTAGATAATCTGTGGCAACAATAATGTATTCCGCATGTGTACCTTTTGCAGGGGGGTTGATGGGTCCTACAAAGTCTATACCCCACTTAGAAAATGCACGTCCGCCCATCATGGGTTTCAATGGCATTTCATCTCTGCGAGTAGGAAACTGAGTTCTTTGGCACACATCACATCTCTTTACATAGGTATGTGCATCCATGTGAAGAGTGGGCCACCATAATCCTGCAAAGAGAATGACTTTGATTATCCTATCTGGTCCAAAATGACCTCCAGCAACACCTTGGTGTGCAGTCTCTAGTATGCTAAGATATTCGCTCTCATGAACACATTGTCTTAGATATCCATCTCGTCCTCTTTTGTATAAATTATCGCCAATGAGTGAATAGTCTTGAGCTTCCTGCTCTAGACTTCGTTGTCGAGCTAAAGTCATGCCTTGAGGGAATGTGTTCGTCCTCAAGTATGTCACTAAAGGTTCACTCCATTCTGGTGTGAGAGACATGTGATATAATGTCGCATGCTCTACTGGTGGTCTTTCACAACAAACATGGCATTCCTTACACAACTTGTAGACATCTGCTTCCATCGTAGGCCAATATACTCCTAATCTATGCAGAGTCTGTAATGTTCGATGTTTTGAATGGTGTTGCTTTAGTGCACCTATGTGTGCTAATTGCAACCAATTCGCATGTTCTGATTCATCTACACAACAAGCAAGAATCTTTTGATTATCCTGTTTATATATGCTTCCTGCCATTATTTGGTATCTCTGAGACTTGGTAATCTCTCCTTCTCTGATCTTTATCCTAGGATTCTTGGGTCCATAGGTGAGAATAGGGACTATAGGCTTAGCCCATTCCGGTGCTATCTCGAGGTTAAACAAGTATGCATCTGGTAATTCATCCGCTACTCCTTGAGGAGCTTCTCCTGAGGTTAATCTTGAGAGGTGGTCAGCTCTAAGATGCGTCTTTCCCTTCCTAACTACCACTTCAAAATCATACTCCATGAGTAATAGAAACCAACGTATCAGTCGTCCTGTGTTACAAGGTTTGTTGACTAAATATAATAGGGCTTGATGATCTGTAAAGAACTTGAATTTGTTGGCCAACAAGTAGTGCCTAAACTTCTTTACTGCGTAGATCATCCCTAATCCTTCTCGTTCCGTCGTGGTATAATTTCTTTCTGCTGCGTTCAATTGTCTGCTCGCGTAGGCTATGGGGAGATCTATGTTACCTTCATTCGTGGGTTGTGCTAACACACATCCTATGGCGTAATTGGATGCATCCACATGTACATGGAATGGCTTACTCCAATTTGGGGTTGTCAATATAGGTGCTGAGCACAAACGTCGTTTAAGTTCATTGAATGAATTTTCACATTCATCTGTCCATTCAAAATTGGTTAAAAGAGAGTACAGAGGCTTAGCTATGATTGCATACATGTGTATGAATCGTCGATAATATCCACAATGGCCCATAAATGCCTGTACCTCTTTCACGTTAGTTGGTCTAGGTAATTCTGCAATTACTTTCACTTTTTCCTCGTCCGTAGAGATTCCATTTTTTGACACAATGTGTCCTAGAATTTTGCCTTGTCTGACCATGAAAACGCATTTTTCTGGGTTCAAACAAACCTGATATTCTCGACATTTGTCAAATATTTGTCTTAACTCTGGGATATGTGTCTGTCTTATATTTGAATGCGCACACAAGTCATCGACATAAACTTCCAAGCTCTTGCGTAAGAATTCCTTAAAAACATGACACATGAGTCGCTGGAAAGTAGCGGGTGCATTTGTCAAGCCAAATGGCATTACACGAAATGCAAATATACCCCATTCTGTGGCAAAAGCCGTCTTGTGTTGGTCTTCTGGAGCAATGGCTACTTGATTATAGCCTGAGAATCCATCAAGAAAGCTGTACACTTCCTTGCCCGCAACTCTTTCCAATAGGTGTTCCGTGATAGGAAGAGGATAACTGTCTCTAATCGTTGCGGCATTAACTTTTTTAAGGTTAATACACACACGCAATTTTCCATTCTTCTTGGGCACAACCACAATGGGGGATACCCATTCGGTATGTTCAATTTCGTAAATGAATCCTGCTTCTATCAAGCAATCTATCTCCTCTTTAATCTTCGCAGCGTAGTTATCATTATACGTGTAAGGTTTCTGTTTTGTCGGTTTTGCATCTGGAGTCATAGGGATTCTATGAGAACATATATCTGGATCTACTCCTTTCAAATCTTTATAACTCCAAGCAAAAACATCTCTATATTCGCGCAATAGGGCAACTAACTCTTCTTCTTCTTCAGTCGTCAAATCATGCCCTATGTATGTACATTTTTCTTCTTCTCCTTCTATGGCAACTATTACTTTCTTGGTTTTCTCTCGGTTATCATATACTTGTCCGTCATTCGCCTTTCTATTGGGCATTCGTACCATGATTCTTCTATCTTCAATTTCATATTTCTTGAAGTTCTCGGGTACTTCAAACAAAGATTCTTCTTTTTCTGACATGGTGTCTTTCTTCTTTCTTTTCTTACCTTCACTCTTAGTAGTCACTTCTGTGGCTAACCTTACCTCGTTCGTAATTTCCTCGTGTCTCTGAGTGTGGGTCTCTACTTCGTAGAAATATTCTTCCTCTGATGCAAAGGGTGGGTCCATGAGAATTGATTCTAGATCAAAATCGCTTGCATCCTCGAATGCATCAGTGTTCGGTTCACACTCCTCTAAGATTGCATCGCCCATGATTGGCTCTAGCATGAAAACTGAAATGTCATAGCCATCCTCGTCACAGTGGGGTGTCCATTGTTCTTCATTGATGGCTACATCCATGGTTGCTAGTATTTCTGCCCAACCATGGGGTTCAAATTCTTCGTCTGGGAATATTACAGGTGCATAGGCCGGATCTTGAATGGTTCGTGGATGTTGTTCCGCACCTAAGGTCCTGGCTTCTAACCGCTCTTCCTCTTGTTTGGCTACTTTACACATCCATAAATGGGTATCCTCATGCAACCAAGAAGGATCTGATTCTAATGAGTGCACGGATTCCGTCTCTACTGGTGTCTTATGGATGGTGTTCCACTGTATTGGGGGTACATCTCGATGTGAATAGTCTTTAAGATTGACTTTGGTAGTCACTCCTAAATGTTGCAAGTACAAAGAATTAGATCCCCAATCTTGTACAATTTGCAACTGACGCATGAATGGTCGTCCCAATATCATCTCATAAGCACGATTTTTTGCAAAGTCACAAATGGCAAAGGTATGCTCAAATTCTACACCACAAGTGGTGAGAGATATGCCTTCTAGTAAGCCTAATGGTTTTTCTATGTGTCCATCGGCCATTTGTAGCTTCATCCTGGTGGGTCTGAGTGCTGGCTTACCCCAACGTTTCCACAAAGCGGTGGTAGCGATGGCTACTCCGGCTCCTGAATCTAAGATGGCTTTCGTGGTGTAGCCCTGATGGGTTATTGGAAGATATGTGTTACCTTCCTCTCCTTCGCTTACGTCTCCAATCTTTTCCACAGGTATCTCTGGTACCTTCTTATGTGATCCTATTTGAGAGGGCGTGGTAGCTAGCTCAGGGAATTGATTTGCTACGTGCTTCCACAATTCTGGTTTTACCTTTAACAATTCCTCCAGAGTGAGATTACACTGTACTTTGGTATTCTTGATCACTTCCGTGTTCCTAGGGATCACTGATTCTTCATTCCTCACTATTATCGTGGGTGCTCTCATACTAATAGACTTTGCTCCCCAAGGTCCTATGAACTGAGGTAATTCTTGTAAAGAATTAGATTCAAATCCTGTGGGTTCACTCAGTTGTTCCACCTCTACCTCATCATAAATAGAGGGGATGTCTTGGGGAAATTGTTCCTGCAAGTCGTCTATTTCTTGAATAGGAGGATGAGTTCCTTGTTCTTTTCTCCATTTCTCTTCTTGTATTTCTCTTAAAAATTCATGTGAGTACCTATGTATGGAGGATAGGTTATCTTGACTTTCTGTATTGGGTACTTGAGACAGGGATGGTGCATTCCTTTCCTGTGTCTCTGGGATAATAGGGTTCCTAGGCTGATCCTTTTTCTCTTTGCTTTCTATCAAGTGTTCTAGCCTCTCCATTAGTCCTTGAAAGTGTAGTTCCGGTTTTGCCATGTTATTCCAATTAAGATATCTAGAGGCTTCGAACAAAGCTTGTGCTAGTTCTACCATCTTCATGCACAGTTTAGTTCTCTCAATTTCTAGATCAGCTCGAGGGTAGTTTTTACTCATTTCCGTTACTTGAGGTCCCTCTTTTATTCTAGCCTGATATGCACGAAACATCATGTCTAGATCTTCCGGTATGGGTTCCGCTAAGACTGATCCTGATTTCTGAGCTGGGTTTTCTTGATTTAATTCTTGTGAAACCAATTCTTGTATTTTGGCTCTAGATTCCCTTAAACTTCCTTCCAACTCACTTATCTTTTTACTCCACTTTCTCTTTATTCTTTCTCTGGAATCTTTCCAAGATTTTGTCTTTTTACTGCTAGATTCTGCAACTTCACTAGTTCCTGCTACTTTCTCTTGATTAAGCTGTTGGTTTTGTAAGAGCGCCTGGGCTCTGGTTATCGTTTGGATAGGCACGTATGTAGGGTTGGATCCATCTGCGATGTTTACAATACCTATCACGTTGATCGGTGTCACATTCGAAGCGTTAACTGGGTTCTTAGGACAATCTTTGATTATGTGCTCTTTGCCACAATCGACACAAAAGCCTTGTATGCTATAGTACTGTGATTGCCTTGCTATTGGGGGATGTGGACAATCCTTTACGAAGTGCTCTCCTTGGCACCTAAAGCATGGTCCTCTAGGGCCCTGTGGTCTCTGTTGTCTCAATTGGGGTCGTGGGTTTGGGTTTGCGTACATCACATTAGCATAATCTGGCTCCCAACTAGTTTCCATTGGTGGACTATCATAATGATATGTCTCCACATGTTCTGGTGACTCCGTGTAATAAGCGGGTGGACTAGTTACATGAGTAGAGTCAAAACTGTTTGAGTTCGGGTCACTTTCGGTGATTAGGGGTGAAGAAGGCACTAAGGCCCTACTTAGGTTCTCTTCTGCAGCAGCGTATTTGACCGAGATGACATTCGCTGGTGGGGGTGGCTGCTGAGCTAAGACAGGTTGAAGTCTCTGTTGAGCCTGGTAAGGGTAGTTCTGGGGAGGCCTATAGTAATAAGGCTGAGCATTGTATTGGCCTTGATACCTACCTGGCTGCTGGTATGTTTGCGGGTAGTTCTGTCTCACGGTTTGTTTGTTGTATGGGCAGTCCTGAGCCGTATGATTCGTGTATCTTCTCTCAATTGTGCAATATTGGCCACTAGGGTTGGCTTGTGGTTGTGGTGCATTGGGACACACGTTTGCCAAATGATTTCCACCACAAGTGTAACAACGTACATTCGTTGGTAGCTTGGGCACCTGTTTACTAGAAACTCCTAGTTTTTGGGCCACTTTTTCTGCTAGGTCCTCTATCGAATTAGACAATTTTGTGGATGCTAGAGAAGAACAATCTGAGTCCTTATAGACCTTTGAGAGCTCTAATTCCTCTCCTAGGTTATCCTCAATGTCTATACATATTCTTACACACTCCTCTAGCGTTCTGGGTTCTTTTAGGTACACATAGGAGCGTAGTTTAGCGCTCAACAAGCCATCTAGGAACAGTGATACTTGTTTAGCTTGTGAGGGTAGCTCTTGCATTGGACATCGTTCCACATATTGTCTGAACCTACGTCCTGCCAGTCTAACTGTTTCCTGAGGGGTTTGTTTAAAGCTATGAATCAACGAAGACGTGTCATGTCTAATCCCACTTTTAGAGAATTCAGTGATGAATGACTCTAAAAAGTGATGGATGTCTCTAAATTGCCTTTGTTGCAGTGGTTGGAACCAAGTTAAAGCGGTATTCTTTAACGTTAATCCAAATGCGTTGTACTGCGTGAACATGTCTTCAACTTGTTCTGCTCTTAGTACTTGCTTGAATTCTACAACGTGGTCATAGGGATCTCCTGTCCCATCAAAATAATTTTTCATGGATTTCACTAATTGAGTGGGTCTCAATACTCTTGCGTGTTCACGTGGCCTAGGTAGAGGAAAATCATCTCTACCACCTAGTATTCCATGATCTCTTTGTCTATCCATTCTATTAGTGTTCGTGGTTGTTCTATCTCTCCCTATGGGATGATTGAAGCTTACTTCCGGTCTCTCTTTATTTCGTTCTCCTTGATGTCCATGGGCTGAGGATGTTCCTGCCCCTTGTTGACTTGTATTCATGTTTGTTCTAGATGGAGGGAATACCAATTCACCTTTCCATGTGTATGTGTTTCTAGCGCGTTCAGGCACCACAAAGACTCTTTCTGAAGTCTCATCCAGGTATACAACCTTTCCAGGCGTATCTGGGTCCTTGAATTCATAAATTGTAATGATGCCTACCTCACCAGGGTGTTCCTTTCTGTACCTCCAAAAGTCAACGGCGCCAAATTTGGTGTTGCTCTAGCACAATGGTAAATACCACGTTAAGAAGCGTCACCTCCTTAATGTCAATCCGTGGGAGAGGTAGGAGTGATATGAAGATCGTGAACGTGAGATGATGTGAGAGTGAAGGTGAGAAGCACAAAGATGCACACACACATGCACACACACAATGAAGAGACAAGCAAGACACAATGGAAGGTGGGAAATTAGCTCTATTACTCAAGAATGCTCTTACAAGCTCAAACTAGCTCTATGCTCACACTAACCAAAATGAACCAACCTCAAAAATGAGCTCTCTAGCTCTTTTTATAGTTTCTAGACTAGTTTTGACCGGTTTCACATCTAGTGACCAGCCTAGTTAAAAAATACGTCCAAGATGCTATTTGGAAGGGTAAACGATGTCTAAAAATAACGAAAATTGGTACGCGCATTCTACCTAAGCTCCTCAAGCTCGAGGACTCCTCGGCTTGCACAAAATGGAGCTATGGATTACAAAATGGGGTTTTCTATGATACATATGTTACAATTAGTGATAACAATCACTGTTGAATGTTTGAAGAAATAATAAGAAATATATTTGTTTGGAAAATTGATCCGACTGGCTCCCTGCTCCATCTTTACATGCTTCCGTGGCGTCTGTGCCTCTGGCTGCTTCCAACAGATACCCTCCTAGAGAGCAAGGAAGAGAGATCCCAAGATACAACCCCTATCCAGGCCCACAAGGAGCACCTAGACCATATGAACAAGGAGGATATGGACAACCACAGCCAGTATTAGGACAACAACCACCCCTTCCACAGAATGTAGTGCCAGTTAAATATACTCAACCAGAGGAAAACATGGAAAGAGCCATAGTAGCAGCTACACCTTTAGCTAGTACAAAAACAATGAATCAGGGATACGAGCAAACTCAAGGAGAGTACTACCCCTATGACACCAGTCCGATGGAGTATGACCAAACTTTGATGGAGTGTTAATCTCAAAAAGAACAAGCTACTCTTGTAGTTAGAGCACCTCTATAACAAGAGTAACTCAAACCTTTACCAATCTTAGAGGATCGATGATCAATTATGAAGATTTTGAAAAAGTTGTGAAGGAGATGACTACACAGAAACTCTGCTGCACATATCTCTCACATTAAATTATCAATCGTGTAAAGTTTTTTATGAAACTTTGCACAAGGTGTTGCCTACAGTTTGCACACCTTCTCCAAGTTAAATCACTCCAAAAGATTTAGTAAATCTTGAGAAGTTACCTATGTCTAAAATTGCTCTTTTGAAAAGTCAATTCAGACACCTGTAACTTCTAACACTTGGTTCTCTCAATCTAGAACC
Source organism: Ceratopteris richardii (assembly GCA_020310875.1). Lineage (NCBI taxonomy): Eukaryota > Viridiplantae > Streptophyta > Polypodiopsida > Polypodiales > Pteridaceae > Ceratopteris > Ceratopteris richardii. The sequence goes on from CM035425.1 coordinate 37,723,788, forward strand.
TGTTTATGCAAATGCTTTTAGCTATAGATGGATAACCTTCTAACTTAAATTTAGACTCCTCATTCATGCAAAACTTTTACCTGTGCACTAAGAAATGATCAAATCATTGACCATCGAGATTGCACCTGTTTCAAGAAACAGTGAACACTTCTTCACATATGAATGTTCCTATTCATAATTCTCACAGCCTGTTTACAATTAGGCTCTCAAAGTTTAACCATAGACTCATTAACTATGGACTTAGACATCTACAAAAGGATTCTTGAAATGATCAAGTACAGAAGGAGAATGCACAAAAACATCGGGTGCAATTTTCTTCCATTCCTGAAGGAATTTTACAACTGAGTAATGAGAGAGATTCTACTCACTTCGAAAAGTCTAATGACATCTAATTCTTCTCAATTCTTGTTCTCACATAATCTCTCTATTTTGCCCCGACATTTCCTTTGTATATATAGGCAAAGTTTTACAAGCTCATGACCATACAAAAGTATGTGATGATCTGACTCTAAAATAATTTACATATGTATACACATATTTAACATCCTGGATATGCACTTCCTTCATGCTTCATGTCTTGGTCTTTTCTTCAATCCTTGACTTCAATTCTTCATCTAAAACTTCAATTGTTGATTGCCCTGCACCAACAGCTCCCCCTCAATCATCAATTGAGGTTTTATCTATCTTCTTTATGCCTACCATGTCTTTGAATCTCTGTAGCTTTGGTCCATACAAGCTTTTGGTTAGCATATCAGCTATCTAATCTTTTGTTGAAGTATGTATGACTTCAATCTCTTTATCCATCACCTTCTCTCTTAGAAAGTGATACTGAATCTCAATGTGTTTATTCTTGGCATGAAACACAGGATTAGCAGCTAGATACAATGAACTCATATTATCTCCATGAATAGTGGGTATACTCTGAATGATATCAAAACTCTCCATCAGAATCTTAAGCCATATCACTTCCTTTGCAGCTTCCACTATACCTTTATACTCAGCCTCTATGGATGATAAAGCAACTGTGTGTTGCTTCTTTGAACACCAAGAAATTAACTTATCTCCCACATAACACAAGTATCCATAAGTTGATCTCATATCATCAGGATTACCTGCCCAATCTGCATCACTATATATCTTGATGTTTGTATCTGATGTAAAACCATAATACAAACCCTCTTTGAGTGTACCCTTAATGTACCTCAACACCCTTTGTCCTGCAATCCAATGTTCTTTCCTAGGACAATGCATGAATTGAGACAAAACTCCAACTGCATATGACAAGTCAGGCCTAGTTAAAGTAGCATAAATCAGACTACCAACCAACCACAAATCTAGCAAGCTTTGACTCCTTTATTACTCCTGCCTCTTCCTCTACCTTTGCCACCTCCTCTTCCTCTTAGGAAGTTAGCTTGGCTAGTTGTACCTTCATCCTCATTTGCTTGTTGCTTTCCTTTGATATTCTTATTCTTATCCTTTGAATACATTGCATGACCTGTACTCTTGTCACCTTCACCTTTGACATCCTGCTCAAAGGTTAACGTATGTCCTAGCAATTGATTTAAGTCAGGAGTAAAACGATCAAGTGATAATTCAGTAGACAAAACAAATGGCTTCCATTTGTCATCACCTCTCAAACATGTGAGGATTTGCCTTACCAATTTATCCTCCTCAATGTCTTCATAAACTGCACCTAATGCATCTGCAATGTCCTTCATCCTTGTTACATAGTCTGAGATGGATTGAGAGGCCTTCTTCTTGAAAGTGGTAAATTCTGCCCACAAGGATGCCTTCCTTGACTTTGTGGTGTTTTGGAAATGCTCCTCCAAAGCATTCCATATATCACTTGCACTTTCAAGACCTCTAATATGAGGTAGCAAGTAGTCATTGACTGCCATATAGATAATGTTCCTAGCTTGAGCATCTTTCTTCATCCAATTCTTCAAATCTAATAATTCCTCCCTAGTTGGAACACTAGGATCTCTGAACTGAGGCTTTTCTTCTTCACCTGTAATATAATCTATCAAGTCTTTGCTCATAAGATGAGCTTCCATCCTCATTGACCATGCTGGATAGTTCTCTCTATCCAACTTCTCTATCTGAAGAGAATCTCCCATCCTTTCTTCACCTGTGTATTGAATTCTTCAAACTTTATGAGTAATAGATGTACCTTTTCTTCGAATGATACTCCTTTTGTCTTCCTTGATGTCGTATGGCCTCATTCTCAAGCTTTGCTCTCAAGCTTTCACCTTCTGAATCTTTAATTGTTCAATTCTTTATGTCTGCAGCAGTCGGGGTCCTCCTTTCTTCAATTCTGATGCTTCCTGCTCTGATACCACTGATGGAGAGTGTTAATCTCCAAAAGAACAAGCTACTCTTGTAGTTAGAGCACCTCTATAACAAGAGTAACTCAAACCTTTACCAATTTTAGAGGATCAATGATCAATTATGAAGATTTTGAAAAAATTGTGAAGGAGATGACTACACAGAAAGTCTGTTGCACATATCTCTCTCATTAACTTATCAATTGTGTAAAGATTTTTATGAAACTTTGCACAAGGTGTCGCCTACACTTTGCGCACCTTCTCCAAGTTGAATCACTCCAAAAGATTCAGTAGATCTTGAGAAATGATCTCAACAAGTTACCTATGTCTAAAACTGCTCTTCTGAAAAGTCGATTCAGACACTTGGTTCTCTCAATCTAGAACCCGTTTATGCAAATGCTTTTAGCTATAGATGGCTTACCTTCTAACTTAAATTTTGACTCCTCATTCATGCAAAACTTTAACCTGTGCACTGAGAAATGATCAAATCATTGACCATCCAGATTGCACCTATTTCAGGAAACAGTGAACACTTCTTCACATATGAATGTTCCTACTCATAATTCTCACAGCCTGTTTACAATTAGGCTCTCAAACTTTAACCATAACCATAGACTTATTAACTATGGACTAAGACATCTACAAAAGGATTCTTGAAATGATCAAGTACAGAAGGAGAATGCATAGAAACATCGGCCGCAATTTTCTTCCATTCTTGAAGGAATTTTACAACTGAGTAATGAGAGAGATTCTACTCACTTCTAAAAGTCTAATGACATCTAATTATTCTCAATTCTTGTTCTCACATAATCTCTCTACTTTGCCCCGACATTTTCTTTGTATATATAGGCAAATTCTTACAAGCTCATGACCATACAAAAGTATGTGATGATCTGACTCTAAAATAATGTACATATGTATACACATCTTTGTTGATATATTTAGGTAGTGATGTGTGTGAACACTCTAGGACCGCCGGGGCACTTTTTTCCCTCTTTAGGAGGTTTTTTTCCCCCGGCTTGTATATACGCCTATTGCCCTAATGGGCTACTTATCTTTGTACATTCTCTAGTAATACATTCAGTCTTGTGTGTTGTGCTCCAAGCTTCTTCTTCTTCCTTGTGTTGTTCGCGTGCTTCCGCAGACGTCTAACTCCAACAATTGGTATCAGAGCAGGTCGTTGCTTCTTCTAGGGCACCGTCGACACTCCTCCGTTTGCAGTCTCAGATTCGCACAAAATTTGGTGAGCATACTCAAGGTGTTTCCGAGATCAAAACAGCTTCGTTCTGTGGTGCCGAAATCGCGATCTGAGCTCGTTTCGGCCTCCGAACACACTATCGTAGTGCTTGTGCAGGCTATTTCGTCCTTTTGTGCCAAAGGTATATACTAGTTTCTGTTCGCCAGTTTAAGCGTCTCGAAGTCTGCTACAGGTCTAGCAGAACTCGTCTGGGCAGTTCTGTTCAACTTTTTGAGATACAGTCAATTTTCTGCATCAAGGTATTTTAGTCACCGGCGAAAGCAGTGATGTATTCCGTATGCTGGCTGTTGAGGATAAGTTGGATGGTACCAACTACCCATTATGGGCTTATATGATGCGACATGTACTGGTTGCAAAAGGATTGTGGAACATTGTGCAGGGTGTTGAAAGACGTCCTGTTACACCTGTAACGACAGGTACTGAAAATACAGGTGTTGGAGCTGATGAAGATGGTGTCGAAGATGATATTCCGCAGATTCCTGTTCGTGCTGCTGTTTCTGTTGCACCTACTGCAGTGCAGATTCGTTGGGATGGCAGAGATGCCCAGGCACATGCATTGATAGCTTTGTCTGTCAAACGTGCCATTATTCCTCACATTCGCTCTTGTAGAACAGCAAAGGATGCTTGGGATACACTTACCACTTTGTACCAGGCTAGGAATGAGGCTCGTGTTGCTTACCTCCGAAAACAGTTGGAGAGTGAGCACATGAATGAAGGTGATTTGATGGATAGTTTTCTTACAAAGATCAAAGACTTGAAGGAACAATTGATTTCTGCTGATGAGGTTATACCAGATAGCTCACTTGTGCAGACCGTTCTGAATGGCCTTCCTGATTCATATCAGAGTCTTGCCTCTACTCTTCGATTGATGATGAAAGGCAATCCGAATGCCTTGTCATTTGAGGAATTAGTCTCTGTTCTGTTGCAGGAAGATCAGTCCAGGCAGAACAGGTCCATTATGCGTGTTGCAGATCAAGCTTTCCTGGCTAGTCAGAAGGGCAAAGGAAAATGGAGCTCTTCTACTAGTAAGCAAAAATCTGCAAATGCTGCACAATCGAAGAACCAGGATAAAGATGAGAAGAAATCAGAAAAGCAGAAATTGTTCTGCAAGTACTGTAAAGGAAATGATCGTATTATAAAGAACTGTCCAAAACTGGCTGCTAAAGAGGCAAAGAAGAAAGAGGCTGGAATGGTTGTTGCATAGGCCTCTACACCAAAAACAGAGTCTGCAAATCTTGTGCAGGAAGAAGAATGGGCGTTTACTACTGTCTGTAGTTTTGACCCATCTTCTCATGATCAGTGCATGTCTGCAGTAGACTCAGATGTTTGGTACTTTGACAGTGGGGCGACCAAACATATTACCTCGCAGCGCAGTTTCTTCTCTTCACTCGAGCCTGCCCCTACAGGGAATACTGTCACATGCGCCAATAACTCCTCTTATCCTGTTATGGGAGTTGGTAAGATCATTCTGACTACTGCTGATGGTAGTTCTTTCACTTTGTCAGATGCTTTATTTGTGCCAGGGATCAAAAAGAACCTGTTATCAGTTTCTGCATTAGCCAAGATTGGCTTGGTTGTGAAATTCGTTGATGACAGGTGTACAGTCCATGATCTCTCAAATGGCGATGTGATTATTGCTTCTGGCATTTTATGTCGTGGGCTGTATAAGCTCATAGACTATGAAAAATCTGTGAATGATTCGGCATGTGCAGTTCATGATTCTCAGGCTATGTCAGATGCAAAGCTTTGGCATGCACGCTTTGGTCATCTGAATTTTGCTAGTTTGTTACGCCTGCAGAAATCTGAAATGGTGTCCTCTTTGCCCAAACTTGAGGCACCTGGAAAACATGTTTGTGAAGGCTGTATTTTGGGCAAAATGCAGTGTTCTTCCTTTCCAAAAGATGGTTCAGTTTGGGCTATGCAGAAATTGCAGCTTGTACATAGTGATGTCTGTGGTCCTATGCAGACACCCTCTTTTGGAAATTACCTTTACTTCGTGACTTTCATTGATGATTTTTCCAGGCATGCATGGGTATATCCACTCAAAGCAAAGTCCGAAGTGTTCATGTGCTTCAAACAGTTTTTGGTTTTGGCTGAAAATCTGTCAGCATGTAAAATGGGCACCCTCCGTTCTAATCGAGGGGGGCAATATATGTCTTCAGATTTTAATGCATTTCTGGCTGAACGTGGGATAAAACACCAGTGTACAGTGCCGTATACACCTCAACAGAATGGAGTTGCTGAACGAAAGAACAGGTCACTCATGGAGATGGCGAGGTGCATGGTCAAAAGTCAGGCTTTACCACATAGTTTCTGGCTTGAGGCTGTCATGTGTGCAGCATATGTACTGAACAGGTGTCCCACGAAAGCGTTGCAGTCTATCACTCCATATGAGGCTTGGCATGACCGCAAGCCATCTGTTGCTCATCTGCGTGTTTTTGGTTGTTTGGCATATGCATTAGTGCCTGAACAACATCGCAGAAAATTGGATGATAAGGCAGTAAAATGTATTTTTGTTGGGTACAGTTCTGAAAGTAAAGGCTATCGTCTGTATCATCCACAGACTAAACGCATTCTGGTTAGCCGTGATGTTGTCTTTGTGGAAGATGCTATTCAGCCACTGCTTTCATGTACTAAGGAGACATCTGTTAGCTCCAAAGACATGTATGATACTTTGATGCCTCTTTTTACAGGTGGACAGGCTAGCGCTGGTCCTAATGAGGCAACTTCTCAGCCTTTGCAGGTTTCATATGATGATGCAGATCATTCCATTTCTGATGCAGATTTACATGATGCACTTGTTGATGAGAGAGCTGATATTGAACAGGCAAAAACTATGCCAAAATGGCTGGTGCAGACTTTGCGTGACAGCAAATTAGATGCACCTTTGTCATATCATACTCGTTCAGGCTCTCATAGTACCTCCTTTGCATCAGATTGCTATGCTATGGCTGCATGTAGTCTCTGTGATGAGAATGAGCCTGTTTCTTTTGATGAAGCACAAAATTCAGAAAATTGGATGGCTGCTATGCAATCTGAATATGATGTTATAATGAAGATGGTCTTTATGTGACTTGCCTCCTGGCAAGAAGGCCATTGGCACTAAGTGGGTATACAAGCTGAAGCGTAAACCTGATGGTACAGTTGACAGGTATAAGGCTAGGCTTGTTGCAAAGGGTTATGCACAGGAAAGAGGCATTGATTTTGATGAGACCTTTGCACCTACATGCCGTATGACTACTGTTCAGAGCATTTGTGCACTTGCAGCCCATCATGGTTGGAATGTACATCAGTTGGACATTAAAACAGCATTTCTGAATGGTGACTTGCATGAAGAAGTGTATGTTTTTCAGCCCCGTGGCTTTGTGCAGAAAGGGCATGAAAACCAGGTGTGCAGGTTAAAGAAGGCGTTATATGGTTTAAAGCAAGCACCACGTGCTTGGTATGAGAAAATACATGCCTATCTGATTGCACATGGTTTTGAGAACAATCCAACTGAAAGCACCTTATATGTTAAGCGTGCTAATGATGTGCTTTTGATCATTGTTGTCTATGTAGACGACATGCTGCTCACTGGTCCTCTTGAGAAGCATATTGCTGATTTCAAGGCTGATTTGCATGCCTCATTTGAGATGTCTGATTTGGGGCATTTGCATCACTATTTGGGCATTCAGTTTATGCAAGTTGATGGTGGAATGGCTTTGTGTCAAACGAAATATATTGACACATTCTTGCAGCGTTTTGGCCTTGAAGACTGTAAGCCTATTGCCACTCCTATGGAGACAGGTTTACGATTGAGTCTTCATGATGCTGGAGATGCATTTGATGCTGTTCTCTATCAGCAGGCTATTGGATGCTTGATTTACTTATGCATTACTCGGCCAGATATTCAGTTGTCTGTCTCACAGATGAGCAGGTTTATGCATTGCCCAGGAGTCACGCATTGGAAAGCGGTTAAGCGCATCTTTCGCTACTTGAGTGGTACTCGGCTACTTAGGTTGTTTTATCCCAAGGGGGGATCACTACCGCCAGATTTGCATGCTTTTTCTGACTCAGATTGGGCTGGTTGCTATGACACTCGTGTGTCCACCAGTGGTTTTTGCTTCATGCTTGGTAGCTCATGTATATCTTGGTTGAGCAAGAAGCAGCCTACTGTGGCCACTTCCAGTTGTGAGGCTGAGTATAGGGCAGCTTTCACAGCGACTGTTGAGTGTGTGTGGCTCAGACGCCTTATGGCTGATTTGGGTGTTGGCCAGTCTTCTGCCACCACCATCTTCACTGACAGTCAGAGCGCATTGGCAGTTGCGAGGAACCCTGTGTTCCATGCTCGCACTAAGCACATTGAGGTGCATTATCACTATGTCAGGGAGAGGTTCTCTGCTGGGGAGATCAGCTTGGCATATGTGCCCACGCAGGAGAACATTGCAGACCTTTTCACGAAGGCTCTGCCTAGGGAGAAGTTTGAAGCTTTCCGCAAAGCTTTGGGCTTACTTCCTTTTGTGGAGTGATTTCCACATAGCTCGGCACTTCCTTATACATGAGTGCCAGCTCCTTGTTCACCGCATCACTCCCAGGGGGGATTTGTTGATATATTTAGGTAGTGATGTGTGTGAACACTCTAGGACCGCCGGGGCACTTTTTTCCCTCTTTAAGAGGTTTTTTTCCCCCGGCTTGTATATACGCCTATTGCCCTAATGGGCTACTTATCTTTGTACATTCTCTAGTAATACATTCAATCTTGTGTGTTGTGCTCCAAGCTTCTTCTTCTTCCTTGTGATGTTCGCGTGCTTCCGCAGACGTCTAACTCCAACAATCTTTATCTCCTGGATATGCACTTCCTCATGCTTCATGACTTGGTCTTTTCTTCAGTCCTTGGCTTCAATTCTTCATCCAAAACTTCAATTGTTGATTGCCCTGCACCAACAAACTTATCACCCACAATACTATGGTTATGAAGGATATGACAACACTTATGGACCGGAGTATGCAAACCTAATGTACATCGCACCTAAAGCACCAGCACCTATGAGACCACCCATTAGACCGTCTGTGCCAAAAGGGCCATGCTATAGATGTGGAGGTGATCACTTCATAAGTGAATGCACTCTGCCACACAACCCACCACCTCCTAGGACTTGGGAAGGGTACTGTAATGAATGTGGGAAGGAACATCTATTTAGAGATTGTCCAAAGAATCCCAATAAGACTCATAACACAACACAAATCAATGTGATAGTAATTCAATCATCAGGAAGTGATAAGGAGTACACACTACCATTAAAAGCCATCACATGAGCGCAAGACAAAGGACAAGAGAGCAAGAAATTAAACTCTGAACAAGAGGTGAACAAGGACTAGAACCCAAGATACAGGTAGTGCAAGATTCGAAGGACCCGTGTGAGAGTAAACAAACAAAGAAAATGCAAAGTTGCAAGACCAAAAGGGAGAAACTTAGAAACAAATGGACAAAAAATAAGGAGGACAAGAAGGATGTAAGAAACAGTAAGAAACCTGACGAAGCCGAAATACAATAGAATACACCACCTAAGTCTCATACACGGAAACTAGATAAACCACGATCAATCCTAGCGGATCCAAGACGAGACGAACTAGACATGTGGTTGAAAGCATATCAATCTAGAATCACAACTTGACCAAAGATAGAGCAGCATGAGAAACTCTACCCACAAGGGGAATCAGAGAAGGAGAGATTGGTGATATGCAAAAAGCTCATAGAGGTAGCCCAAGCCACTCTAGAGAAGACTATCCCAGTCCTCCTAGAGACAAGAATATTTGAGAATCAATACAATGAGTGTTTTAAAGAGAATGGTCAAAAATCAACTGGAACACCTAAAGAGAAAGATAGTAAGGAAGAGCAACAGAGCACTCGGGACAAATCCATTTCTATAATCCCTGAACTAGAAGCTGATTGGCCACAAGAATTGTGGGCTAGGATTCAGGAAGACCGATGGAAAAAGAATGGGAGTTCAAGGCCACCCTTTGAGGAGTTGGAAATTGAAGAAAACGAGCGGACTCCAAATTTGGATGAAGTATATGAAGAGGTTTCTATGTTAGGCCAAAATAGAGAGAAAGTACATAGCATTTCCACCTTACCGAACTATATGGGAGAATACGAGAAAAGGTCTATAATTTTTCACACTCCCGCGTGGAAGAGTTACTACAAGCCAAACCGCAATTATGGAAACGGTTGGCGGGACAGTTGAAATTAGAAAATGAAGAGAATAACAAGAAACATAGAAAAACTGAAGCCGCTTCTACCATACAAATCCCTATTGATAAAGTCGAAGAATTTAGTGAGGGGGATGAGGGCAACACGTGCTTACCCATCACATATAATGGATACATGACTAAAGACATTCTAGACACAGGAGCGGGTGTAGGCATAGCCACCAAAAAAATTTGGGAGAAATGGGGAAAGCCAACCCTTTGACCAAAACATATAAAGCTTCAATTAGTAGATGGCCATGTAGAGAGACCCCTAGGAGTACTGGAGAAAATTAAGTTGACTACCCGCGGAGTAGAATTCGAACACACTCTAGCCGTATGTCAATTTGAAAAAGCAGATAACTATGAGATGATATTAGGATGATCATTCATGAGACAACTCAAGGTAGTACAAGACTAGGGAAGAGATGCATTATACCTACAACATCAGGGGACTACTACCAAGATCAATTTACATACATTTTTGTATAGGATGTACCCCCATTACAATGGAACCCCATACACAAGGAAGAGGATGATTTGTCAACTCATAGTGTGGGTTCAAGTGATCAATCATGGATACACGAAGATGCTCAGCTATGGATGTGTAAGGAAGCAAAGTGGGAAGAGAGAAAAACTCAAATATGGCCTATCGGACATCAAAATTACTGGCTTGTAGATGATCCTATGTATATGCCTCAAGTTTTCCCGGATGAAGTTTTGGAACCACATGGTTGGATGGAGATTCTAGCCACATTAGATGTGTGTCTAAATGAGGAGGTACTAACCATGAATGACTGTGTGGATGAAGAGGGTTATGATATAAGTTTTTACATGGTAGTCCTTCAAGAAGTAGAGGCAGGAGAATTATTACAAAAGGAATGGAAGAAGGAGTATGAAAGCATAGAAATGGAACTAGAATTTGATTTGGAGGAACGATATTTGGAAGTAATTCAAAGCAATGAAAGAAGGAACACCGAAGGTATTAGCAATAGAAGTAGCCCACACAAGACCAAACAATGAGGAGACGATAGATAAGGCCGAACCAAACCCATACCTTTTTGAAGTCCCAGAGCACTTCAAAAGATATGAAGTAGAAGAGAGGAGGATAGCTAATCAAATGCCCAAAAGAGAGGCAAGAGAAGGAGAAGCATACAATAACAAGGAACAAATGAAGAAAGTGATGGTGACTAAGGAAGAAGGAGAAGAAAGGTGTACTTGCATAGGAAAAGATGTGTCACCTAAAGAGGAAGAGGAATTGATAAGCCTTATCCGAGAAAATTGAGATGTACTTGCATGGACCTACAAAGACCTCAAAGGTGTAGATCCATCCATTTGTTCTCATCAAATCTCGATGACACCTAATGCAAAACCATCGAAACAACGCCCTTACACTTATCACGATGTCGATTCAGCAAAAATTAAGGAGGAGATAGACAAGCTCTTAGCAGTCGGATTGATTTATGAGATAGAGCACACAGAATGGTTGTCACCATTAGTGGTCGTACCCAAAAAGAATAGGAAATAAAGAGTATGTATTAATCCGAAGAAAGTAAATGCAGCCACAATCCGTGATAGCTACCTGTTACCTATCACGGATCATCTCTTGGAAAGAGTTGCGGGGAAGGAAGTCTATAGTTTCCTAGAGAGATTCTCGAGGTACAACCAAGTAGCTATTACTACAGAGGACCAACATAAGACAGCATTCGCAACTGAATGGGGAGTCTATACTTTTAGATTATTTCCATTCCGACTCACAAACGCCCCTGCTACTTTCCAAAGGTTGATGTGTCATGTCTTTAAAGAATTTCTAAGGAAGAGTAAGGAAGTATCTATTGATGACTTGTGTACATACTCAGGTCAGTGATATGAACACATTCTAGAGTTACGAAGGATATTTGACAAGTGTTGGCAATATAGAGTGTGCCTGAATCCTGAGAAATGTGTCTTTATGGTGAGACAAGGAAAAATCCTAGTACACATCGTATCCACGAACGGAATTTCCACTAGCGAGGATAAGGTAAAGGTAATCCTAGAGATTCCAAGACCAAAAAATGCTAAGGAGGTGCAAGCTTCTATGGCTCATTGTGGATACTATCAGAGATTTATTCACATGTATGCCATAATTGCCAAGCCATTATATGGATTATTAACCCAATTTACGTGGACGGATGAGTGTGAAAAAGCATTTAATGGACTAAAAAGACGACTAAGTACACCACCTATTTTGAAGATACCCAACTGGAATAAGCCATTTCATATCCATGTAGATGCCTCCAACTACACAATAGGATGCATTCTAGCTCAACCTGCAGATGAGGGAAAATTAGACCACCCTATTGCTTATGTGAGCAGACAACTAAATCAAGCAGAAAGAAACTATACGACTATGAAACGAGAAGGTTTAGGAATGGTGTATGTAGTCAAGAAATTTAGACACTACCTTCTAGTGAACAAATTCAAGTTCTTCATTGATCATGAGGCCTTATTGTACCTTGTCAATAAACCTTGTAACACGGGAAGACTAGTAAGATGGTTTTTGTTACTGACGGAGTTCGACTTCAAAGTAGTGGTCCAAAAAGGAAATATCCACATGAGAGATGATCATCTATCTAGGTTAACACATGGAGAACCAATGGAGTAGCAGATGACCTACTAGATACTTATTTGTTCAACTTGGGAGTATGCCCTAAGTGGGCATAGAAGTTGATTCCTATACTTACCCATGGACCACAACATCAAATCAACAAGGATGCTAGGAAATGATTTCTACAATCACGTAGCTTGCACATTGTGGTAGGAAGTGTGTATTTTAAAGAACACAATGGTGTATTGTTAAGGTGTGTAGAAGAATTTAATGGAACAAGCTCACGCAAACAGATGGGGAATGCATAAGGGAACTCATGGAACACTAAGGGAATTAAAATGATTGGGAGTTTATTGGCAAGATATGCCTAAGGATGTTCATGAGTATATTAGCAATTGCTCATAATGCCAAGAAAATACTCCAAAAGACCATACATCATTACAATTCACTACAATAGCACGACTCAAGTAGGACATTGGTAAAGTTCTTAAAAACACACGAGCATGAGGAAGGAGCAAGTCTAGCTGGAAAGTGATCCCTAGAGGAAATGAATAAGGACTATGTCATACAGGGGAGATAACTATTCAAAAGAGGAAAGCACAATCAGCTACGACTATGTGTGCATGAACGAAATGGCACATGCAGGTGCTGCACGAGGTCATTTTTTAGCATAAAGAACTATAAAAATGATTCTCTTTGCAGGCTTCTGGTGGCCAACTCTACATATGGATGCAGACACCTATGTACGGAGTTGTGAGGTATGCCAAAGAAATAAATACCCTATTAAGAGAGATGATATGCCTCTCGAACCCATGGTTTGTTCGAGAGCCTTTTCCAAATGGGGTATTGATTTCATAGGACCTATTAACCCACCAGCAAAAGGATCACACGCAGAGTACATAATAGTGGCAACGAATTATCTAACTAAATGGGTAGAAGCAAAAGCAACTAGAAAGAACGATGATCAAACCACGGCAAAGTTTCTCTTTGAGAACATCTTTACTCGCTTTGGACTACCTATAGAGGTAGTAAGTGATAGAGGAACGCACTTCATTAACGAGGTAATAGAATCCTTGATGAATGAATTTCCAGTGATTCATAAAAAATCAGCCCCCTATCACCCTCAAGCCAATGGTCAAGTAAAGAGTTCCAATACAGTGTTATGTACTACGTTGACAAAGATAGTCAACAATGGAAGGTCAGATTGGGACAAACAATTGCATCATGCAATTTGGGCCTTCCTTGTGGCTTACAAGACAACCATTAGAACTACTCCATTTAACCTAGTTTATGGACAAAATGCAATCTTGCTAGTTGACTTTTTGGTACCTACTTTACGAGTAGCACAAAAGCATGAGTGGATAGGACATGAGTTATCCAAGCAATTAGAGCAAATTGAGAAGTTATAGGAAACAAGGCTACAAGCAGTCGTAGGAATTTATGCTATTAAACAGAGATAGAAAGCATATTATGATGCACATATGAAAGACAAAGGCGCAAGGGAAGGAGATCTAGTCCTAGTATATACACTAAAACAACATGCCAAGAAACTACTTCCTAACTACATCAATGGATGTTGAGTAAAATGATATATGGAACCATTAACAGATCAGATGTTAGCACGACTTGTAGGAGCACAAAGTCTAAGGAAGGAAGAGGAGAGGATTCAAGAAGAAGCATGCCAAGAAGCCTTAGAGCATATCAAGAGACGAAAGGAGTGGATATGACAAAGGGATGAACAATATTTACAGGGAGAGGAACCTATACCCATGGCCAGCTACCAAGTAAGTAATGCCAGTAATGAAAGCCATAGCATATCCAAACCATACTTAAACCTAGGAATCGAAAACCAGGCGTATCATCTAATAGATGCTCTGATTGACCCAGGGACAACCCTAAGTTGTTTACGAAGCACGTTAATCATGCATCTTCAAATAACCATAAGTCCCACTAAAGCATGCATGATAGGCATTGGAGACCAAGTTATAGAATGTGTTGGAGAAACACTAATATCTCTTCACTTAGGAAATTCTACTATGGAGCAAAGAGTTTTGGTATGCAAGGACAAAGACCTAATTGAAAATCTGATCATATCACAAGACTGGATTATCAAGAACAAAGTGAGCATTCATCTTACACAAGGATACATATTAGCCAAAATAGGACATAAGGAGATCTTTAGCTTGCTGGAGGAAAGACCTTCTCATGTTCATGAGATTATCAAACCCAAGGAAGAAGACTTAGAAACGGAGTCAAAAAATGAATCAATAGAGTGCACATCCAACAGATGCCCTAATCTAGAATTGTTTGCAAATAAGGATGTGTTGCTTGCTAATGTGCCCTCCTTTCCCATGAAAGATGAATCGCAGAGAGAAAGTGAGAACAATGCTTCTAAATTCACCTACACCAAAAGAAGAACATCCACATGGATGCCTATTTTTCAAACATCACACCCATGTAATACTCGTCTGCAATGGGTATGGAAGGATTGAATGATGGAAGCACAAAAGCCAACATAGAAGCGGATCAGCCACCCCATGAACACAAGGAGACAACCAATCCTCTTCATTACAATCAGAACCACAAAGACTTCTTCGTGTATGGCTTCCAAAATCACTAGTGGTAGCCTAGAAGACACAGCAAAGTATATGGATCCCAAAGAAGGTCAGACAAGCAGCGACTCAAGAGCTAAGGAAGCTTGGTGAGATATCATATCTATAGCATGAAGAAAAGAAGTCTACGAAGATCCGCCAATGGTATCAAAGGAATACACCAACTACAAATCAGCTCCCGAGCAGAACGGAAACAAGAACCAGAGATCAAGGAATGCAACAGAACCTAATGCCTCAAGCACCAACTACAAAGTGGATATGGAGACCTAAGAAGCAGCAAGAACTGGAATGGAAGACAAAGCGTGATTCCATTTGCACTCATAAAGAATCCAATGCACCTAGAGTATGCATGCCAAGGCCACATTACAAGGCCAGGCATTCGGCACATTGTTTGTTCAACAAAACTAGTGGTGCACATTTCCATCATTGGAATGGGTCTTAGATTCTACTGCCTTAGGAATGAAGTTACATTGTAATTAAATAAATGCTTTGGCTAGAACTAACCTTTGTTTTCTTTCAGGAATAAAATTCAAACGAAGTGTGGTAAGAGACCTTACTTACATAAGCAAGCGGGAACGGAGTGACGAAAGAAATGGCATACCACTAAACCACACATAACACATGAGTTAGTCTCTACAAGGAGCTAATTCTCTCTTTATTACAAGTGCAGATGACTTCCGAGGATTCTGAGGCTACTGTGCAAGAAAAGGTATTGGAATTTCCATTACTAAGCGTGACCAAAGCCAAAGGTCATTGGTTTTGAGAGGACCAACCTGTTAGAGATTTCCTTTTCTTAGTGACAATAAAGATTATGAATACCGACCATCAGTTCCCGATCATATTCCAAGATTTCAAAGGTCATACATCAACTCCCATCAACTGTGGATATAATGACAAAGGTAGGTATTCATAAATACTTTGAGCTATCGATTTACAAGCCGGACTTTCACCGATGCACTCAAGTGATGAATACCCTCCAACCGACCTTACATAACCCATTAGTGCCAGAAGCACGAGTCCTAGATGCGGTAGGAAAATGAGTAATCATCCAATTCACTCATGACTTGATCAAAGAACTTTTGGATGGGAAGAAGATGGGAACACAGAATTGAAGGATGAAAGCCGAGAAACGAAGACCCGAACATTCACGGATATCAATCGTATAGATATAGAAGAAGAAGTTTGTCTGATTCATCAACACTTCTGCTTTCTAAACAGGCATCGCTACACAGCACCACAAAAAATCATTATGCAACTCTTGTCTCATGCTATTAAACAGATCAGTAATCAAGTGAACATGACACCATACATCCAAGAGTGTATTTTTGAAGCTAAGAAACAATGGAACTACAAGAAGTTCTTGAACGGGAGTGTAGCTCTGACCATACTCATCTACCATGCACTAGGTATTTGGGAACATCTAAAAGAGATGCCCTCATCTTCGGGGAGGCTAAGTATGCTAAGTTAGCCACTATTCCAAGGAAAAAGAAGGGATTAAAAGTGATGGAAGAGGCTGAGACCAGCTCGCAACCAAGGATGAGAGACACCAAGAGATTAAGAGAAATGATGAAGGCAGAAGAAGAACTTCCTGCTTCAAAGAGGATACACACACTTCCAAGGACAAACATAGAAGACAACACGCCCATTATGGAAGTGGAGCTAAAAGAAGCAATGGAAGCAACTCACCAATATACGAAAGTTCAAGTAAACCTGCCAGTACAAGGGCATCACTACCACCAGTCTTAGGAAGACACTGAGCAAAGAAAGAGGCTGACAAAAGTTCATAGATATAGAGAGTTGGGATTGACCAACTCTAGTTCATCTTCTAATACCCGAGAAGATCAAGAGCCATCCATGATGAATGTGGAAATCAAAAGTGATTCAAAGGATGATGACAATTGGGACAAATTGAACCAAGTCATAGATTCCTTTGGAGTGGAAGGTATAAAGGTATTTCAAACCCCCAATGACACAATCATGGACACAACAAGGCAAGGATCATCTAAAGATGAAATTCATGTATTCAAAATGAATGAAGAAATGAAGATTCAAATCACATAGACTCACTTAGATGGAGAAGCCCTAGTAAAGAGGCCAAAGGAAGAGAAAGAACAGGAAGAAGTGGAGGAGCCCGAGCCATTCACCCCAATCTGAGTGGTAGCAGATCCTTCCCCTCTAGATGTTACATTTCAGGGAAGTGCTACAAAGTCGACCACCAATGAAGAAGATGAAAAAGAATGTCAAGTACATCTTCAAGTAAGACAAGCTCATAATGACACTATACATGTGGATCAAGGAAAGGATGTACAAATGAGGGAAGAATCGAGTATCCCTAAAACATGGCTAAATGTTGATGTGGCTCAATTGAAGCCTGTCATGAAGCAGATGATACAAAGGGCCATGGATACTCAACAACAAATGATCGAAGCAGATGTAGACTATGACAAGGCTATGAGAGAGCGAAGCCGATTCCAGGTAATCAGTGAAACACTATCCGCTCAATTAATTTAAGCTCAATAGACACTCAGCCAAGGAAGTAGAAGCTAAGGAAACCATGGAAAAATGCACTTTGTGAACAATGGAAAACCAGAAGCTCCAAGATCAACTCAAAGAACTCCAAAGCAAGTTTGAAGCAGGTGAAGCTGAGAAAGCACGAATGAATGCTAGAAGTAAACTGCTTGAATCCCAGATCAAGGTATATATGAAGGACGCGGACAACTTGAGGAACAGGAATAAAGAGCTTATGAATGCCATCTTGTGCAACCAACCCATAGAAGCACAAGAAGTGACAACAATCGATACCAAAACATTAGAAGCTCAAATTCCGAAGTATGAAGATCAATTGAAACAAGAGCAAGCTCTCAGAGAGGAATGGGAGAAGAGATATATGCATGACACTTATGAACTTCAAAAAAAATGGAAGGTGGTAGAGAATAAACTCGTTGAACACTGCAATGAGGATGCTAATCAAATGGCTGCCATAGGAAAAGAACTAGTGAAGAATAAAGAGGCAATCACACAAGCGACCAAGACAATCACAGAAAAAGATGAACTCATTGCACAATCAAAAGCTCAAATAGAACAACAGGCAACAACGGGGACACCAGTAGTTCCAAGCTCCAAAGAGGCTACTGAGGAGACTGAGGTACGTCCTCTTTCTCCCCCCATCTGTCATTCACCTGTAAGGGAGGAAGTAGAGCCACGCACTGAAAGACATGATCGGGCTATTGTAGAACTAAGCCCACATGAGAGGGCACTACTGGTGTCCCAGCTTACGGAACAATATGAAGAGCAAGTGGTAAAGGTAATGAAAGAGGCAAAGATTGAAAGCAAAATCATGGAACGGATTTTGAAGCCGCTCAATATACCTTACGGATTACTCAAAGAGGAGACACGACAATATATAAGGAAGATTACGAATAAAGAACTTGATCACGATATGCAATTCAGCCTTCAGACATTCACATATACACAAGAAGAATTTGATAAGGCAGATCCTGTGTGGAGACGAAAATTTTTGGAGAAGAATCCCACCTTAAGGGTACACTGGGAGTCAGCACCACACGTGCTCCAGGTTAATGCATCTTTTTTCCCAGTCCCCAGAAGACGCTCTTGGATACAATTTTGGGAAGCGCAGTGCCAAGGTAGCTTAAATAACCAATGGCTAAACTATTTGCTACTACCTAGTCTGCCATGCAACTACTTACCGACAGAGCAATATATGGTGTGGACCATCGAGTTTTGGCTATCAAGATATGTGACAGTACCAGATTTAGCCATCAAAATGACCAACAAAATATTGAGTATGCTACTTACAGTCTTAAAGGTATTCCAACATGCACAGTACACTTTTTTGAACTTTATCGATATTAATCAGGGAGCAGATGCCCTAATTTGTTATTTATCTACAACTCCAAGTCGCCTAACAATCATGGCAATATACTCGCGACTTATGTTTTTGTCGATTCCATACATGCAAATGTTCAAAGAAGCTTTCTTCACATGATCTTTTGAGATGGACTCGAAGATATTTGTAAAAATCTCTTCGAATTTGAATGTGAGACTAGTGGCCTATGAGCTAAGTTTCTTTGTAGATCATAGATAGGCACCAGACGATGGGGTAAAGTCTGCACAATGGAAGGAGCTGACGATATGTCAAGTGAATTTGCTTAATCACGGAGAGCAAAAGGTCATACAAACTTACTCATGTCACCACAAAAAGCCTGTCAGGGACGATAGAGTTTAGGAGGAGGGACGTGTGGAGGGAGAGTCAAGCAAGAAGAGAGGAAGAAGAAGATCAAAGAACAAAATAGCTCAATGAGAAAGAACCACCATGTGCCCAAAGCCCCGCAGGGGCACCTATCAGGCTTCACATGCATCAAGCTTTAACGAGAAACAGGTAAGACCCGAGCATAGAAAAACAAGGTCCTTCCAATATTTGGAGG
Source organism: Ceratopteris richardii (assembly GCA_020310875.1). Taxonomy (NCBI): domain Eukaryota; kingdom Viridiplantae; phylum Streptophyta; class Polypodiopsida; order Polypodiales; family Pteridaceae; genus Ceratopteris; species Ceratopteris richardii. The sequence goes on from CM035425.1 coordinate 37,743,239, forward strand.
CTGAACCATAATGAAAGGTGACCAATATCAAAGTCACCTTAGCCACTGGATGCGTGCATGGTAGCCCAAATTAACACTGCAAACTCAGACATGAAGCAAAGCTTGTCAAGGGACGATAGAGACAAAGAGGGGGAGAGTGTTACAGAGAAAAGAGGCACACAAGAGGAGCCCCAAAATTTTCAAATTAATGAGCATAATTTTTCTTCTTCAAAATCGTATGAAATTCCCTTGAAGCCATGTAAAAGCACTAGAGGAGTCCTCTAGATGCATAAGCCCCAAATTCTTGTAACATAACTCTTGTAAAAAAGTAGGAAATTAGAGCTAGTCAATAAAGTGCCGGTCTCTTGTGACCATTTTTTAGGGCACGTGTATATAAGTCACATTGTGACTCTTGTAAACAATCTTTTATCATTGTGAAGAATTGAAGGAGAATTTCAAATTTGCTTCTTTTCTGTTGATTTCCTCCTTCTCCATGATCTTTTGTGTGTGTGTAATTTTTGAAATGTGTGTGTAGGACTGTTACCCCTTCCCATCGCTTTTGAACTACTGTAGTGTGTGTGTGAACCATTACGAGTTCCAGAGCGAGTGTTGGTGCTTCCCACCATTCACTGTTTTGCTCATAACTTGAAGTGCGTATGTCAGATTTGAGTGAAAATACCACCAATAAATGTGTCTCATCGAGAGCTTCGAAAGGAACCTGCTATAAGTTCGAATTTGTGCTTACTATTGTAAATGGTATTGCAGCATGCATTTTTAGAGGATAAGTGAGTTGGAGAGGTAGCTAAAGCTTTTCACATGCATTGTAGCTTAGATACTTCACTTACCATCATATGTGCACACGTCTTTATACACTTGGTTATTGTGGTTCCTTCGACTGATAATTAAAAGTGTATTAATCCACCACTATATGCACTTGTGGGGCGATTGAGGTCTAGTCTCATCTACACAAGTCCCTAAGACTTCGCAACTTAGATACACACATTTTTGGCATCGTTGCTAGGCAAAAAACCTAACCAAGGTGCCTTTGTGATGGTTAGTGCTTTTGAGTGAAGGAATCATACTTGTAGAGGTGAATTCATTCAGTGGCAAGTAGTCAAGTACTTCAGCACTTGTTATTTCACACTCTTGGGGTGTGTGTAATGAGTTTTTAGATTTAGGGTTAGGAGTGAGGAAGTAAGGGAAGAGTTAGGGTTAGGCAAGAGAGAGGAGTAGAGTAGGGAGAGTAGATTAGACCAAGAAAAAAAATCCGCAAAAATTATCAAAATTAGTTTAGTTTAGGTCTTAGGCAACTCAAAGCTATAAAAACCAAAAAAATTAGTTCAGTTGATCACTTGTGAGAACAGGTATCGTGAGGAGAGCAGCAACAGTGGTATCACGCCTAGCAAGCTAAAGAGTGACATTGAGAGCACAAAGTTTCATTGAGGCATCCTTAAAGGTAAGCTATACAAATTTTTGGTATTAAAAACACCTTAAGAACACACACATGCATGATTAAAAGCATTTTCGGTATCATGGGGTATAGCAGAGGGTTTTTTGACATCCATTAGGTGGTATAGGGGGTCAAGAGTGAAGAGGTGAGCTAAAGAAACACTTTGCACATAAAAATATAAGTTTAGATGAAATTTGGCTGAAGTATCCTGATAAGTTGAGTTTTGGTATCGCAATACCAAAATTCCCTAGTATCGCATCATATCCCTGCATACCCACTTGAGGTATCGCGATACCGTTCCGGTATCATATCATCAAGTGCTGGTATCATGATCACCCGATGGTATGGTATCGCAGTCCACCTAGTATCGTATCGTCCCAGTCACGATATTGTATCGTCAACCAAGCCGTATCATATCGTGTGAAATGTAGGTATCGTATCTCCAAGGACTTTGGTATCATATCGTGCGTATCGCCTGACCCTTTGGTATCGTATTGCTCATAGAGTCAGTATCGTATTGTGAGCATTCTAGAATCATATCGAGTGATTTTTGGTATCGTATCGTGTGTGGTCAAGTATTGTATCGTCGACTCCCTTGGTATCATATCATGGGGTTGTAGAGGTACGGTATCGTCTACACCTCTAGTATCATATCATGCCACTCAGTGGTATCATATCGCCAAGGACTTTGGTATTGTATCACCAAGGACTTTGATATCGTATCCCCAAAGACTTTGGTATCGTATTGGCCAAGTCTAGTATCGTATTGTCTGTGTGGTATCACCAAGAGTCGTATCATCCAAGACTATTCAAGCTATTTAGGAGGAAAATTTGAAGTGATTGAGGAGTGATTAAAGGAAAGCAAGGAGCAAACATAGGCCCAAAGGGGTGAATGAACTTAAGATCAGGATGGGTGCTTAGTAGCCAGAGAAGTGGCATTTCATCGGTAGGAAGTGCAACCCAAGCTAGTCATCACTCGATCTACACGGACACCTCTACTGACTCAGAGGAGGAACTACCCATGGCCTCAAAGGACATGCATGGTTTTGTTCCCAGGGAGAACTTTATGTCAACTGTGGAGGTGAATACCGCACCTCTCTGCAGTACATGTCAACAAATCGACAAGGAATCTCTATTTACCTTGATGGTTTAAATAGGTCCATTGCGAGAATGGTAAACTCTACCAAATCAGCAATAGTGCCCACGCCCGCAGTTAACTACAAGGGAGCAGTGTACATTGATAAATTAGGTCACATCTACGTAGTGACAAAAAACCTAGATCCGATCAACGAGAGAGGAGAACTAGAGGGGCAAGGAGACTCGAGGAGCCCTGACCCTGAAGAGCTAGTGACTAAACCAAGAGGTAAGTCTCTGGTGACTGTAGTCTTGAGAGGGGATTTGATACCTCAAGATGTTTACATGTTGGACATATATCTAATTCAGGGGTGAGACTTACTATTACAGACAGATTCAACCATCCAAGGACAAGAAGTAAGTTCAGTAACCATTTATGAGTTAAAGGATGCAGAAGATGAGTCTAGAGTCACATATTTAGACCAAAACCAAAGAAGGTACTGGCCAATAGATGCAGTTGATAGGTCCAACTTGAAGTATATGGGGTTGCATGTATTCCCTCCTCGAGAGTAGGCAACTACCTCACACAACCCTTTTGAAACTCATCCAAGAATGGAGAATACAATTTCAAGACGAACAAGCCAGCCAAGTGTCCCAATCGAACTCATGTGCAAGTCACAATGCTAGGAGTGCAGTTACACAACCAAACCCACCCAGCAATAGGCAACATGAACCGTCCACCCATCAGACCAAGGCCACAACTAGGTGTGCAACTAGGAATGCCTTCAATTAGACAAATTGTTCCTGTGATGCCCCGACCACTAGACCCAATAAGAAGCTTAGACCGATTCAAGTTGGTAAATGCATGAGAAATCACTATGATGGAACGGGAGAACCATATGACCACATAGCAGCATTTAAACAAGTATTACGAGCCGAACAAGTGGATGACTTCTTTGAGTAGTATGAATCCTTTGGACTAACCCTCACAGGGACAGCTTTGACTTGGTTCCAACCATTGGATCCAAATCAATTTGGAAATATTGAGCAATTTTTTTGGGAGTTCATGGAGAATTTACCAAAAGAGGAATTATGCACAAATCGTCATCCTTAATCCATAGTTTCAAACAAAACCCAAATGAAACCATAAAAACAACTGGCCGAAGATCTAATCAATATGTCGATAGATGCCCAGCAACAAAAAGACCATCCCATCAAAAAATGATATCATTATTCTTGGATGGATTGACTAATGGAACATTGAGAACCCTAGTTTACGTAAAAAGGCTCTAGATATTGAGTCAGTGTCTTCGAGAATGCGACCTAGAAGACAACCTAGTTGATGACCTCAAAAGTACCCCAAACTCTACTAAATCAGAAGACACTAGGAGTACAGTGACGACTGATTCTGGTAATGTAGAGGAGCTAGTAGACCTGGTAGCCAATAATTTAGGAGTCCATGGATAGAGAAATTTCTAGAACCCACCAATGAGAATGCCGATACTACGAAGATGCAGCCTATGTGGTGGACATCACCCATCTCACATGTGTGCAAGAGGAGGAATAGGTATCCCTCAAGCTTACCCATACAATTTCAAGGACCCAACCTGTACTGCCATATTGAGCAGAAATATACTAACCATACTACTGAAAATTGCCCATTCAACAAGCAGTCAAGGCCCATGAATCAACCTCAGTATAGGCCTTATGGATACCCTCCTAGAGAACGAGGAAGAGAGATCCCAAGATACAACACCTATCCAGGCCCACAAGGAGCACCTAGACCATATGAACAAGGAGGATATGGACAACCGCTGCCAGTATTAGGACAACAACCACCCCTTCCACAGAATGTAGTGCCAGTTAAATATGTTCAACAAAAGGAAAACATGGAAAGAGCCATAGTACCAGCTACACCTTTAACTAGTACAAAAACAACGAATCAAGGATATGACCAAACCCAAGGAGACTACTACCCCTATGACACCAGTCTGAGTATGATCAAACTTATGACCCACAATACTATGGTTATGAAGGATATGACAACACTTATGGACCGGAGTATGCAAACCTAATGTACACCGCACCTAAAGCACCAACACCCATGAGACCACCCATTAGACCCCCTATGCCAAAAGGACCATGCTATAGATGCGGAGGTGATCACTTCATAAGAGAATGCACTCTGCCACATAACCCACCACCTCCTAAGACTTGGGAAGGGTAGTGCAATGAATGTGGGAAGGAACATCTATTTAGAGATTGTCCAAAGAATCCCAATAAGACTCATAACACAACACCAATCAATGTAATCGAAGAAATTGAATCATCAGGAAGTGATAAGGAGTTACATAGTACCATTAAAAGCCATCACACAAGCGCAAGCCAAAGGATAAGAAAGCAAGAAATTAAACTCCGAACAAGAGCTGAACAAGGACCTCGAACCTAAAATACAGGTAGTGGAAGATTTCGAAGACCCATGTGAGAGTAATCGAATGAAGAAAATGCAAAGTTGGAAGACCAAAAGGGACAAACTTAGGAAAAAATGGACAAAAAATAGGGAGGAAAAGAAGGATGTAAAAAACAGTAAGAAACATGAGGAACTGGAAATACAAAAGAATACACCACCTAAGTCTCATACACAGAAACTAGATAAACTTGAGTAGATCCAAGACCGGACGACCTAGACATGTGGTTGAAAGCGTATAAATCTAGAATCACGACTGGACCAAAGATAGAGCAGCATGGGAAACTCTACCCACAAGGGGAATTAAAGAAGGAGAGATTGGCGATATGCAGAAAGCTCATAGAGGTAGCCCAAGCCACTCTAGAGAAGACCATCTTAGTCCTCCCAAAGACAAGAATATCTGAGAATCAATACAATGAGTGTTTTAAAGAGAATGACAAAAAATCAATAGGAACACCTAAAGAGAAAGATAGTAAGGAAGAGAAACAAAGAACTTGGGGCAAATCCATTTCTATAATCTGTAAACTAGAAGTTGATTGGCCACAAGAATTGTGGGCTATGATTCAGGAAGACCGACGGAGAAAGAATGGGGGTTCAATGCCACCCTTTGAGGAGTTGGACATTGAAGAAAACCAGTGGACTTCAAATTTGGATGAAGTATGAAGAGGTTTCTATGTTAGACCCAAATAGGGAGGAAGTACACAACATTTCCACCTTACTGAACTATATGGGAGAATACGAGAAAAGGTCTATAGTTTTCGAAGCTCCCATAATTCGAGGCAAGGGAAATGGGTCTTCAGGTGAGACTCTCACACTCTAGCAGAACTCAAGAAGACCAAGGTACAATATCAGTTGACCATGGAAGAGTTACTACGAGCCAAACCGCAATTATGGAAACGGTTGTTGAGACAGTTGAAATTAGAAAGTGCAGAGAAGAACAAGAAAAATAGAAAAATTGAAGTCGCTCTACCATACAAATCATTGTTGATAAAGTCGGAAAATTTAGTGAGGGGGATGAGGGCAACACGTGCTTACCCATCATGTATAATGGGTACATGATTAAAGCCATTTTAGACATAGGAGTGGGTGTAGGCATAGCCACAAAAAAAAATTGGGAGAAATGGGGAAAGCTAGCCCTACGACGAAAACATATGAAGCTTCAATTAGCAGATGGCCATGTAGAGAGACCCCTAGGAATACTGGAGAAAATTAAGTTGACTACCTGCAGAGTAAAATTCGAGCACACTCTAGCCGTATGTCAATTTGGAAAAGCAAATAACTATGAAATGATATTAGGACGACCGTTCATAAGACAACTCAAGGTAGTACAAGATTGGAGAAGAGACGCATTATACCTACAACATCATGGGACTACTACCAAGATCAATTTACATATATTTTTGTATAGGGACATACCCCCACTACAATGGAACCCCATACACAAGGAAGAGGATGATTTTTCAATTCATAGTGCGGGTTCAATTGATCGATCATGGATACAGGAAGATGTTCAGCTACGGATGTGTAAGGAAACAAAGCAGGAAGAGAGAAAGTCTCAAATATGGCCTATCGGACATCGAAATTAATGGCTTGTAGATGATCCTATGTATATGCCTCAAGTTTTCCCGGATGAAGTTTTTTAACCACATGGTTGGAAGGAGATTCTAGCCACATTAGATGTGTGTGTAAATGACGAGGTACTAAGCATGAATGAATGTGTGGACGAAGAGGGTTACGATATAAGTTTTTATATGGTAGTCCTTCAAGAAGTAGAGGCAGGAGAAGTATTAGAAAAGGAATGGAAGGAGGAGTATGAAAGCATAAAAATGGAACTAGAATTTGATTCGAAGGATCAATATTTGGAAGTAATTCAAACCAATGAAACAGAAGGAACACCAAAGGTATTAGCAATAGAAGCAGCCCAGACAAGACCAAACAATGAGGAGATGATAGATAAGGCCGAACCAAACCTAGACCTTTTTGAAGTCCTAGAGCACTTCAAGAGATATGAAGTAGAAGAGAGGAGGATAGCTATTCAAATGCCCAAAAGAGAGGCAAGAGAAGGAGAAGCATATGAAACAAGGAACAAACGAAGAAAGCGATAGTGACTAAGGAAGAAGGAGAAGAAAGGTGTACTTACATAGAAAAAGATGTGTCACATGAAGAGGAAGAGGAATTGATAAGCCTAATCCGAGAATATTGAGACGTATTTGCATGGACCTACAAGAACCTCAAAGGTGTACATCCATCCATTTGTTCTCATCGAATCCCAATGACACCTGATGCAAAACCATTGAAACAACACCCTTACATTTATAATGATGTCTATTCAGCAAAAATTAAGGAGGAGATAGAAAAGCTATTAGCAACCAGATTCATATATAAGATAAAGCACACAAAATGGGCATCACCATTAGTGGTCGTACCCAAACAGAATAGGAAATTAAGAGTGTGTATTAATCTGAAGAAAGTAAACGCAGCCACAATCCATGATAGCTACCCATTACCTATCACTTATCATCTCTTGGAAAGAGTTGCAAGGAAGGAAGCTATAGTTTCCTAGACAGATTCTCAGGGTACAACCAAGTAGCTATTGCTACAAAGGACCAACATAAGACAGCATTTGCAACTTAATGGGGAGTCTATGCTTTTAGAGTAATGCCATTCGGACTCATGAACGCCCCTGCTACTTTCCAAAGGTTGATATGTCATGTCTTTAAAGAAATTCTAAGGAAGAGTATGGAAGTATATGTTGATGACTTGTGTACATACTCAGGTCAGCGATATGAACACATTCCAGAGTTACGAAGGGTATTTGAGAAGTCTCAACAATATAGAGTGTGCCCGAATCTTGAGAAATGCGTTTTTATGGTGAGATAAGGAAAAATCCTAGGACACATCATATCCACGAACGGAATTTCCACTGACAAGGATAAGGTAAAGGTAATCCTAGAGCTCTAAGACCAAAAAATGCTAAGGAGGTGCAAGATTTTGTGGTTCATTGTGGATACTATTGTAGATTTATTCACATGTATGCCATAATTTCCAAGTCATTATATGGATTATTAACCCAATTTACGTGGATGGATGACTGCGAGAAAGCATTTAATGGACTAAAAAGACGACTAAGTACAACACCTATTTTGAAGATACCCAACTGGAATAAGCCATTTCATATCCATCTAGATGCCTCAAACTATGCAATAGGATGCATTCCAGCTCAACCTGCAGATGAGGGAAAATTAGACCACTCTATTGCTTATGCAAGCAGATAACTAAATCAAGTAGAAAGAAACTATACAACTACAAAACAAGAAGGTTTAGGAATTGTGTATGCAGTCAAGAAATTTAGACACTACCTTCTAGCAAACAAATTCAAGTTCTTCATTGATCATCAGCCCTTATTGTACCTTGTCAATAAACCCTGTAACACGAGAAGACTAGTAAGATGGTTTCTATTACTGATGGAGTTTGACTTCAAAGTAGTGGTCAAAAAAGGAAATACCCACGTGAGAGCCGATCATCTGTCTAGGCTAACACATGGAGAACCACCCAATGGAGTAGCAGATGACATACCAGATACTTATTTGTTCAACTTAGAAGTATGCCCTAAGTGGGCACAGAAGTTGATTCCTATACTTACCCATGGACCACAACATCAAATCAACAAGGATGCTATGAAAGGATTTCTACAATCACGTAACTTGCACATTGTGGCAGGCAGTGTGTATTTTAAAGCGCCCAACGGTGTATTGTTAAGGTGTGTAGAAGAAGCAGAACAGAAGTTTAATGGAACAAGCTCACATAAATAGATGGAGAATGCATAAGGGAACTCATGGTACACTAAGGTAATTAAAATGATGGGGAGTTTATTGGCCAGGTATGCCAAAGGATGTTCATGAGTATATTAGCAATTGCTCAGAATGCCAAGAAAATACTCCAAAAGACCATACATCATTACAATTCACTACAATAGCACCAGACTAGAGTAGGACATTGGTAAAGTTCTTAAAACACATGAGCATGAGTGAGGAGCAAGTCTAGCTAGAAAGCAATCCCTAAAGGAAATGACCGAGGACTACGTCATAATGGGGAGACAACTATTCAAAAGAGGAAAGGACAATCAGCTACGACTATGTGTGCATGAAGGAGAGTACTTACCTATATTCGAGATGGCACATGTAGGTGCCGCAGGAGGACATTTTTCAAGTGAAAGAACTATAAAAATGATCCGCTTTGCAGGCTTGTGGTGGCAGACTCTACATATGGATGCAAACACCTATGTACGGAGTTGTGAGGTATGCCAAAGAACAAAATACTCTATTAGGAGAGACGATATGCCTCTCAGACCCATGGTTTGTGTGAAAGCCTTTTCCAAAAGGGGTATTTCATAGGACCTATTAACCCACAGCAAAAGGATCACACACAGAGTACATAATAGTAGCAACAAATTATCTAACTAAATGGGTAGAAGCAAAAGCAACTAGAAAGAATGATGCTCAAACCACTGCAAAGTTTCTCTTTGAGAACATCTTTACTTGCTTTGGACTACCTATAGAGATAGTAAGTGATAGAGGAACACACTTCATCAACGAGGTAATAGAGTCCTTGATGAATGAATTTCTAGTGGTCTCTAAAAAATCAGCCCCCTATCACCCTCAAGCCAATGGTCAAGCAGAGAGTTCCAATAAAGTGTTATGTACTGCGTTGACAAAGATAGTCAACAATGGAAGGTTAGATTGGGACAAACAATTGCATCACGCAATTTGGGCCTTCCGTGTGGCTTACAAGACAACCATTGGAACTACTCCATTTAACCTAGTTTATGGACAAAATGCAATCTTGCCAATTGACTTTTTGCTACCTACTTTACGAGTAGCACAACAACATGAGTGGACACGACATGAGCTATCCAAGCAATTAGAGGAAATTGAGAAGTTACATGAAACAAGGCTACAAGCAGTCGCAGGAATTTATGCTGCTAAACGAAGACAGAAGGCATATTTTGATGCACATATAAAGACAAAGGCCTAAGGGAAGGAGATCTAATCCTAGTATATACACTGAAACAACACGCCAAGAAACTACAACAACGTGGATACGGACCCGTACTGATCAATAGAATCTCAATGAGCGATGTAGTGAATCTAGCCACATTAGATGGAGATATACTTCCTAACTACATCCACCATTAACAGATCAGATGTTAGCACGACTTGTAGGAGCACAAAATCGAAGGAAGGAAGAGGAGAGGATTCAAGAAGAAGCACGCCAAGAAGCCTTAGAGCATATCAAGATGTGAAAGGAGTGGATATGACAAAGGGATGAACGATATGTACAGGGAGAGGTGTTGGTGCAAGGCAATCAAAAATTGAAGTTTTGATGAAGGTTTGAAGTCAAAGACTAAAGAAAAGATCAAGATATGAAGCATATGTTCAAAGGATGAAGATGTGTATACATATGTACATTAATTCAGAGATAGTTTACTTATACTTTTGTATGGTTATGAGATTGTACATATTTGCCTATATATATAAGTAAAAATGTCAGAGCAAATATAATAGAGCATGTGAATAGAGAAATTAGAAGTTGTACGAGTCATTAGACACTTTAGAAGTGAGTAAGATCTCTCTCATCACTCAAATGTAAAGTTTTCCAGAAATGAAGAAAAATTGCGATATTTCTGAGAGTTCTCCTTCTGTGTTTGATCATTTCAAGAATCCTTTTGTAGATGTCTAGTTCCATAGTTAATGAGTTTATGGTTAAAGCTTGAGAGCCTAATTGTAAACAGGCTGTGAGAATTATGAGTAGGAACATTCATATGTGAAGAAGTGGTGAGTGTTTTCTGAAACAGGTGCAATCTCGATGGTCAAAGAATTGATCATTTCTCAATGCACAGTGTAAAGTTTTGGACAAATGAGGAGTCAAAATCTAAGTTGAAAGGTAAACCATCTATGGCTAAAAGCATTTGCATAAACGGGTTCTAGTTTGAGAGAAGCAAGCTTAAGAAGTTACAGGTGTCAAAGTCCACTGTAAAGAATTATAGTTTTAGACATAGGTGACTTGTCAAGATCATTTTTGAAGATGTACTAAGTCTTTTGGAATGATTTAACTTGAAGGAGGTGCCGAAAGTATACGCAAAACCTTGTGAAAAGTTTTATAAAAAACTTTACACATTTGATAAGTCAATGAGTGAGTTATGTGTAGCAAACTTTCTGTGTAGTCATCTTCTTCATAGTTTGTTCAAGATTTCAAAAATTAAGTATTGATCCTCCAAATCGGTGAAGGTTTTGAGTTACTCTTGATATAGAGGTGCTCTAACTTCAAGAGTAGCTTGTTCTTTTGGAGATTAACACTCTCCATCAGTGGTATTAGAGCAAGAAGTATCAAAATTGAAGAAAGGAGGACCCCGACTGCTGAAGTCATAAAGAATTCAACATTTGAAGATTCAAAAGGTGAAAGCTTGAGAGCAAAGCTTGAGAAGGAGACCATAAGACATCAAGGAAGACAAAAGGAACTTCATTCGAAGTAAAGGTAACATTATTCCTCATAAAGCTTGAAGGATTTAATACACAGGTGAAGGAAGGATGGGAGATTCTCTTCAGATAGAGAAACTGGATCGAGAGAATTATCTAGCATGGTCAATGAGGATGGAAGCTCATCTTATGAGCAAAGACTTGATAGGTTATATTACAGGTGAAGAAGAAAAGCCTCAGTTTAGAGATCCTAGTGTTCCAACTAGGGAGGAATTGTCAGATTTGAAGACTTGGATGAAGAGAGATGCTCAAGCCAGGAGCATTATCTACATGGCAGTTAATGACTACTTGCTACCTCACATTAGAGGTCTTGAAAGTGCAAGTGATATATGGAATGCTTTGGAGGAGCATTTCCAAAACACCACAAAGTCAAGGAAGGCATCCTTGTGGGCAGAATTTACCACATTCAAGAAGAAGGCCTCTCAATCCATCTCAGATTATGTAACAAGAATGAAGGACATTGCAGATGCATTAGGAGCAGTTGATGAAGATATTGAGGAGGATAAATTGGTAAGGCAAATCCTTACAGGTTTGAGAGGTGATGACAAATGGAACCCATTCATTTTGTCTACTGAATTATCACTAGATCGTTTTACTCCTGACTTAAATCAGTTGCTAGGACACATGCTAACCTTTGAGCAAGATGTCAAAGGTGATGGTGATAAAAGTGCAAGTCAAGCAATGTATTCAAAGGATAAGAAGAAGAATAGCAAAGGGAAGCAACAAGCAAATGAAGATGAAGGAATAACTAGCCAGGCTAACTTCCTAAGAGGAAGAGGTGGTAGCAAAGGTAGAGGAAGAGGTAGAAGTAATAAAGATGGACTCAAAGCTTGTTGGATTTGTGGTAAGACAAATCATTTAGCTAATGATTGTTGGCATAATACTCAGAATAATGGTGAATATAATCAAAACTTTAATTCAAGAGGAAGAGGTGGTAGAAATCAAAGAGGTAATTTTAGAGGTAGAGGTAGTAGAGGCTACTTTGGAAGAAATGCAGGTAGAGGATTCCAAAGCCAGCAATACAACAATACCTACTACAATTATGCTTCAGATCATAAGGAGGATTCAACATTGATAATGAATGCAACTTGTGAAAGGCAAAGTGAACACCAAAGAGTCTTCTACATTGACTCAGGGTGTAGCAATCACCTGAGTGGCAACATAGCTTTGATGACTGATTTGGAGAGTAAGGTAACTAATCATGTAGTTCAAACAGGTGATAATACAAAGCACAATGTGAAGTCAATTGGATCAGTGAAGGCTAAGGATGGAAGTACTCTCTTGAGTAAGGTTTTGTATGTTCCTACAATTCCAAAGAATATGATAAGTGTAGGACAAATTGTTGAAAAAGGTTATGAAGTTAGGTTCACTAATGAAGGAGTTTTTGTGGAAGACCCTAGCAATGGGTATAAATAAATTGTTTTAGGGAAGAAAGAAGGAAGACTTTTCACATTGAAGATTCAAGGTAACATTGGTCATGCCTTGTACACTTATGGAGGACATAAGATCTCAGAGTTAGATCTTTGGCACAAAAGGCTTGGACATTTTAATGAAAGAGGTATTAAAGATATGGTTAACAATGGTTCAGTACTTGGATTGCCTAATGTTGCAGGACAACATATGACATACAGATGTGAGGCATGTCAATTAGGTAAGGCTCATAAGCAATCTTATTCCAAGCACGGTTTTATGTATTCAGAGAAACTTGAGTTGGTACACACAGATGTGTGGGGACCATCAAAGGATTTCAGTATCAATGGTTCAAGGTATTATGTGCTTTATGTTGATGATGCTACCAGATGGATCACTATCTATGTGATCAAAGATAAGTCAGAGGTATTCAATACATTCAAACATTATCATGTGTATGCAGAGAGAATTACAGGTCAAAAGCTGAAGAGACTAAGGTCAGATGGAGGGGGAGAGTATTTCTCTAATGAGTTCAGTGATTACTTGTGGAATGCAGGTATAAAAAGGGAAATTACTTGCAGGTACTCTCCTCAACAAAATGGTGTAGCAGAAAGGAGGAATAGAACTCTTGTTGAGTTTGCAAGATCCATGACGAAGGAGAAAACTTGCCCAAATTACTTGTGGGCTGAGGCTGTAAATAGAGCTACATATTTGGTCAATAGATTACCATGTAAAGCTTTGCAGGGTATGACACCATATGAGGCATGGTGGGGTAAGAGACCTACTCTAGATCATTGCAAAGTGTTTGGATGTTTGGCATATGCATATGTGCCATCTCAATTGAGGCATAAATTGGAACTTAAAGCTGAAAAATATGTGTTCATTGGATATGATGATAAGCAGATGGGATATAGGTTGTGGAGTCCATCCACAAAACAATTCCTTGTGTCTAAGGATGTTACATTTGATGAGCAAGGTACTTGGTATGCAGGTGCACTTACTGTTCATGAAGGTGATGAAGAAATTGTGAATCAAAAGAAAGGTAAATCAAAGGTTCATATATTTGATGAAGAGGAGAACAATGAAGTATAGGTTGAAGTTGAAGAAGTGCCAAGGTTTGATCCAGAATGTGATGAACCAGAAACCTCAAGGAGTGGAGAGCTCAGAAGGTCAACAAGACACAAATGGCAACCTACAAGGTATAGCTATGACACTTCTTTCTTGGCTACCAAAGATTATGCTTATATGATAAAGGCAGATGAAGATCCTTCTACATATGAAGAGGCAAAAGGTAAGGAAAATTGGGAGAAGGTTATGCAGGAAGAGTATGATGCATTGATGGAGAATGAGACATGGAATTTGGTTCCTAAACCAAATAGTTAGAAGATCATTGGATGCAAATGGGTCTACAAGACAAAGAGGTTTGCAGATGGAAGTGTGTCTAGGTATAAAGCTAGACTTGTTGTGAAAGGGTTTGTTCAGACATATGATATAGATTATGATGAGACCTATATTCTTGTGGCAAAGATGACAACCATCAGGACACTCATAGCTATTGCTGCATGTAAAGGTTGGAAATTATGTCAACTAGATGTGAAGAATGCTTTCTAAATGGTTATATTTCAGATGATGTTTTCATGGAGCAACCACAAGGATTCAGAGATGAAAGGTATCCAGATCATGTATGTAAGCTCAAGAGAGCTTTGTATGGTTTGAAGCAGGGCCCAAGGGCATGGAATTATAGACTTGTGAAGTTCTTGAAGGAACTTGGTTTTCAAGTATCTAAAGCAGATAGTAGCTTGCTTGTTAAAGCAAGTGATGATGGGTTCATTTACATGTGCATATATGTTGATGATATAATTCTAATAGGTACAGATGAGAAAGGAATTCAAAGCCTAAAGAAACAAATGGAGAAAGAGTTCAAGATTAGTGACTTGGGAGACTTGTCATATTTCTTGGGCATAGATCTCATACACTCAACATGGAGTGTATGTAACTCAAGAAAGGTACTTGAAAAACTTGTTGATCAAGTTTAAGATGAATGATTGCAGGGCAGCACCTACTTCAATGGAGATGAATCACAAATTGAGCAGATATGGAGGAGAAGAGTTCAAGGACATGAAGCTATATCAAATTTTGGTTGGTATTCTGATCTATGCTACATTAACTAGGCCTGATTTGTCATATGCAGTTGGAGTATTATCTCAATTCATGCATTGTCCTAGGAAAGAACATTGGATTGCAGGACAAAGAGTGTTGAGGTACATTAAGGGTACAATCAAAGAGGGTTTGTATTATGGTTTTACATCAGATACAAACATCAAGATTTATAGTGATACAGATTGGGCAGGTAATCCTGATGATAGGAGATCAACTTATGGATACTTGTGTTATGTGGGAGATAAGTTAATTTCATGTTGTTCAAAGAAGCAACACACAGTTGCTTTATCATCCACAGAGGCTGAGTACAAAGGTATGGTTGAAGCTGCAAAGGAAGTGATATGGCTTAAGACTCTTATGAAGAGTTTTGACATCATCCAGAATACACCCACTATTTTATGGAGATAACATGAGTTCATTGTATTTAGCTGCTAATCCTGTTTTTCATGCTAGGACTAAACATATTGAGATTTAGTATCACTTTCTAAGAGAGAAGGTGATGGATAAGGAGATTGAAGTAATACATACTTCAACAAAAGATCAGATAGCTAATATGCTAACAAAGAGCTTGGATGGACCAAAGCTACAAAGATTCAAAGACATGGCAGGTATAAAGAAGATATAGAAAACCTCAATTGATGATTGAGGTGGAGCTGTTGGTGCAGCGCAATCAACAATTGAAGTTTTGATGAAGGTTTGAAGTCAAGGACTGAAGAAAAGATCAAGATATGAAGCATATGTTCAAAGGATGAAGATGTGTATACATATGTACATTAATCCAAAGATAGCTTACTTATACTTTTGTATGGTTATGAGATTGTACATATTTGCCTATATATAAGTAAAAATGTTAGGACAAATATAATAGAGCATGTGAATAGAGAAATTAGAAGTTGTTTGAGTCATTAGACACTTTAGAAGTGAGTAAGATCTCTCTCATCACTCAGATGTAAAGTTTTCCAGAAATGAAGAAAAATTGCGCCCGATATTTCTGAGAGTTCTCCTTCTGTGTTTGATCATTTCAAGAATCCTTTTGTAGATGTCTAATTTCATAGTTAATGAGTCTATGGTTAAAGTTTGAGAGCCTAATTGTAAACAGGCTATGAGAATTATGAGTAGGAACATTCGTATGTGAAGAAGTGGTGAGTGTTTTCTGAAATAGGTGCAATCTCGATGGTCAAAGAAATTGATCATTTCTCAGTGCACAGTGTAAAGTTTTGTACAAATGAGGAGTCAAAATCTAAGTTGGAAGGTAAGCCATCTATCGCTAAAAGCATTTTCATAAACGGGTTCTAGTTTGAGAGAACCAAGCTTAAGAAGTTACAGGTGTCGAAGTCGACTGTAAAGAATTACAGTTTTAGACATAGGTGACTTCTTAAGATCATTTCTGAAGATCTACTGAGTCTTTTGGAATGATTTAACTTGGAGGAGGTGTGCAAATTATAGGTGACAACTTGAGTGAGTTATGTGTAGCAGACTTTCTATGTAGTCATCTTCTTCACAGTTTGTTCAAGATTTTGGAAATTAGGTATTGATCCTCCAAATTGGTGAAGGTTTTGAGTTACTCTTGATATAGAGGTGCTCTAACTTCAAGAGTAGCTTGTTCTTTTGGAGATTAACATTCTCCATCAAGAGGAACCTATACCCATGGCCAACTATCAAGTCAATAATGCCAGTAATGAAAGCCAGAGCATATACAAACCATACTTAAACCTAGGAATTGGAAACTAGGAGTATTAACTAACAGATGCTCTAATTGGCTCTGGGGCAGCCCTAAGCTGTATACAAAGGACGTTAATCACGCATCTTCAAATAACCATAAGTCCCACTAAAGCACGCATGATAGGCATTGGAGGCCAAGTTATAGAATATGTTGGAGAAACACTAATATCTCTTCACCTAGGAAATTCTACTATGGAGCAAAGAGTTTTGGTATGCAAGGACGAAGACCTAATTGAAAATCTGATCCTAGGGCAACACTGGATTATCGAGAACGAAGTGAGCATTCATCTAGCACAAGGATACATATCAGCCAAAATAGGACATAAGGAGATCTTTAGCTTGCTAGAAGAAAGACCTTCTCACGTTCATGAGATTATCAAACCCAAGGAAGAAAACTTAGAAAAGGATTAAAAAAATGAATCAATAGAGTGCACATCCAACAGATGCCCTAATCTAGAATTGTCTGCAAATAAGGATGTGTTGCTTGCTAATGTGCCCTCCTTTCCCATGAAAGATGAACCACAGAGAGAAAGTAAGAACAATGCTTCTAAATTCACCTACACCAAAAGAAGAACATCCACATGGATGCCTATTGTTCGAACATCACACCCATGTAATACTCGTCTACAATGCATACGGAATGATCAAATGATGGAACCAGAAAAGGCAACACAGAAGCGGATCAAGCACCCCATGAAGACAAGGAGAGACAACCAATCCTCGTCATTACAATCAGAACCACAAAAATTTCTTCGTGTGTGGCTTCCAAAATCACTAGTGGCAACCCAGTAGACACAGCAAAGTATATTGATTCCAAAGAATTTCAGACAAGCAGCAACTCAAGAGCTAATTAGGAAGCTTGGTGAGATATCATATCTACAGCATGAAGAAAAGAAGTCTACGAAGATCCACCAATGGTATCCAAGGAACACACCAACTACAAATCGGATCCCAAGCAGAAAGGAAACAAGAACCAGAGATCAAGGAATGCAACAGAACCGAATGCCTCAAGCACCAACTACAAAGTGGATATGGAGACCCAAGAGCAGCAAGAACTGGAACGACAGACAAAGTGTGATTTCATTTGCACTCATAAAGAAGCCAATGCACCTAGAGTATGCATGCCAATGCCACATTACAAGGTCAGGCATTCGGCACATTGTTTGCTCAACAAAACTAGTGGTGCACATTTCCATCATTCGAATGGGTCTTAGATTCTACTACCATAGGAATGAACTTACATTGTAATTAAATAAATGCTTTGGCTAGAACTAACCTTTGTTTTCTTTCAGGAATAAAATTCAAAAGAAGTGTGGTAAGAGACCTTACTTACTTAAGCAAGGGGGAACGGAGTAACAAAAGAAAGAACATACCACTAAACCACATATAACACATGAATTAATCTCTACAAGAGCTGATTCTCTCTTTATTACAAGTGCATATGACTTCCGAGGATTCCGAGGCTACTATGCAAGAAGAGGTATTGGAATTTCCATTACAAAGCGTTACCAAAGCCAAAGGTCATTGGTTTCAAGAGGACCAACCTGCTGGAGATTTCCTTTTCTTAGTGACAATAAAGATTATGAATACGAACCATCAGTTCCCGATCATGTCTTCAAAGTCATACAACAAACGATCACTCAGGTGATGAATACCCTCCAACCGACCTTACATAACCCATTAGTGCCAGAAGCAAGAGTCCTAGATGCGGTAGGAGAATGGGTGATCATCCAATTCACTCATGACTTGATCAAAGAAGCTTTTGGATGGGAAGAAGATGGGAACACAGACTTGAAGGATGAAAGCTGAGGAACAAAGACCCGAACATTCACGGATATCAATCATATAGACATAGAAGAAGAAGTCCGTCTGATTCATCAACACTTCTGCTTTCCAAACATGCATCACTCCACAGCACCACAAAAAATCATTGTGCAACTCTTGTCTCATGCTATTAAGTAGATCGGTAATCAAGTGAACATGATTCCATACATCCAAGAGTGTCTTTTTGAAGTTAAGAAACAATGGAACCACAAGAAATTCTTGAACAAGAGTGTAGCTCTAACCATACTCATCTACCATGCACTAGGTATTCAGGAACATCTAAAAGATGCACTCATCTTCGGAGATGGCTAAGTATGCTAAGTTAGCCATTGTTCCAAGGAAAAAGAAGGGATTAAAAGTGATGGAAGAGGCTGAGAGCAGCTCGCAACCAAGGATGAGCGGCACCAAGAGATTAGGAGAAATGATGAAGGCAGAAGAAGCACTTCCTGCTTCAAAGAGGATACATGCACTTCCAAGGACAAAGATAGAAGACAACACGCCCATTACGGAAGTGGAGCTAAAAGAAGCAATGGAAGAAACTCACCAATATATGGAAGGTCAAGTAAACATGTCGATACAAGGGCATCACTACCACCAGTCTCACGAAGACACTAAGCAAAGAAAGAGGCTGACAAAAGTTCATAGATATAGAGAGTTCGGATTGACCAACTCTAGTTCATCTTCTGATACCCGAGAAGATCAAGAGCCATCCATGATGAATGTGGACATCAAAAGTGATTCAAAGGATGATGGCAACTTGGACAAATTGAGTCAAGTCACAGATTCCTTTGGAGTGGAAGGTACAAAGGTAGATCAAACCCCCGATGACACAATCATGGACACAACAAGGCAAGGATCATCTAAAGACAAAATTCATGTATTCAAAATGAATGATGAAACGAAGATTCAAATCACAGAGACTCACTTAGATGGAGAAGCCCCAGTAAAGAGGCCAAAGGAAGAGAAAGAACAGGAAGAAGTGGAGGAGCCCAAGCCATTCACCCCAATCCGAGTGGTAGCAGAGCCTTCCCTTCTAGATGTTACATTTTAGGGAAGTGCTACAAAGTCGACCACCAATGAAGAAGATGAAAAAGAACATCAAGTATATCTTCAGATAAGACAACCTCATAATGACACTATAAATGTGGATCAAGGAAAGGATGTACGAACGAGGGAAGAATCGAGTATCCCTAAAACATGGCTAAATGTGGATGTGGCTCAATTGAAGCCCGTAGTGAAGCAGATGATACAAACGGCCATGGATACTCAACAACAGATGCTCAAAGCAGATGCAGACTATGACAAGGCTATGAGAGAGTGAAGCCGATTCCAGGTAATCAGTGAAACACTATCCGCTCAATTAATTCAAGCTCAACAGGCACTCGGGCAAGGAAGTAGAAGCTAAGGAAACCATGGACAAGTGCACTATGTTAACAATGGAAAACCAGAATCTCCAAGATCAACTCAAAGAACTCGAGAACAATGCATTGTTGGAGTGTTAATTTATTAATGTATTAATGTGTTTTGGTGTTTTTGATATAGCACTGAAGGTTTGTGAGGGCGTGAAAGCATGAAAGGGCAGATATCAATAATCCGACTTTAGGACAGACATCAATAAATCTGATTTATAATTTAGTTTGTAAATAAATCCGTGTAGAAGGTTCTATTATTAGAAATAGTTAGAAAAATAGTGGTTAGAATAAGGGTCATTGTAGACCGCAATTTTTTATATTAAAAGAAAAGGCCAACTTTTACTTTCACACATGCTTTTCGAAGCCGCTCTCATATAACCACTCTTTTCAACGTAATAAAAAATTCCTATAAATAAAGGCCTTGATTTACCTTTGGCACATGCCTAAACCTTTGGGTTGAGCCCTTGGTTTTAACCTTTGGGGTATTTATCTATATGAGTTTCCAATTCAATGATTGTAAACCTTAGGCTTGATTTATCCTAAGGTATGGGAACCTTAGTCTTAGGAGAAGCTTCTCTAGGTGCCACCTTGGGGTGTATGTGAGAGAAGGATCTTGATTTGAATTACAAGACATGTGATAGCTTTTCAAGGAATTAGAAGGGATGTGACAACCCTGGGGAAAGCGTTCACATCAGGAACATTTGATTGGACACTTGGATGAACCAAATGATATGTACCCCCTTGGCCTAGAGGTATATATATGAGCGAAGTCGAATGTGTGGATACATGCTCTCTCTTTCCTTTGTTGGTCTAGGCTAGTTATTTTATTGAAGGACATGCTGATTATTCAACAATACACCTATGATGGCGATTAAAATGTCTTGAAGTTCTCCACTACGAGCTTGTAATATGACCCTAACAAAAGGGAATACGCATTTTTGCTAGAGTTTAACTACACACAACTTATTTGTTGCCATCCGAACTAAAATCTAGAAGATTGCCATCCCCCTCTCTCTCCATCTATCTATCATATGCACACATGCCTTGTCCACTTTGATTCTAAAATATTTTTTATCTATGTCTCTCTCTCTTTCCGGTACTATAATAGAAACACATGCCTTGTCCACTTTGGAATTCAAATCAAATATTCTATCCTTGATCTTATCCTCCTTCCGATTTACATTATATTTTATAATAATGCTGCCAACAAAGTTAGAACATGGCTTTGACAACATGATTATGTTATGTTATATAACACTTCCTTCATGTAGCACACATTTTCATGTGTTAATCAAAGAGAGAGAGACAGAGATGATACCATAACTATAAGAGGTGGGGACAACATGCCATTATCTTACTTTTTTGCTCCAATGCAAAGTACGTATAAAAAAGTTTTTTTTTTCGCTTAATGGACTCATTATTTTGAATTTTTCTTATCTTATAATTTTTCCGTGCTTTTAAATAATTGTCGTTTGACGATTCGGTTGGCCACGGACATCTACCTCTATTAAGTGTCCATGTAAAAAAATCAACACACCAAAAAATACTTGGTGGAAAATGTACACGAATGCATAAATTAATCGAATGGGACAAAAACTCGGCAAAGAGAAAAGCGATAGAGATGCCAAATCTTAGCACACGATATGGTAAGAATAACGAGAAGGATGTTCGAGCCCACAAAGCTTAGTGGCTGATGTTTTAAATTTGTGGGAGAAAGTCTCGAGTTTAAATCTTGGCTGGACATATCCATGAGTTCTCCAAAATGAGTGTCTCTACCTTACGAGGTTGGGTGTGTGTCTTTATAATTCATTGTACGTTAAAAAAAAACTTCAATCATTGTCTTGAATGCAATAGGCATCTCTTTTTATCTAATCAATGTGTCGAGTTAAAGGCATGTCAAATGATGGTGGAAAGAGATGTATGTTAAAGCCACTTCACAAAATGAATCAAATTCAAATCTATCCACCCCTCTTTCTCAAACATACACACATAGACAAAGATACTGTTGAGCTTATTATACACTAACACACACACACACATACTACCCCTGGAAAAAGGTGTTCATCAACAATATAGCTTGAACATGGTGGGTAGGATTTCAAGTTAACTTATGTCAGTTGGAGTTCATCCAATTACACGAACCATATGTTGAAGTCCTTTTTATTTGATAGAGGTGCAACTAATTACTTCATCCATGTGTATAGATAACTCTTGTAGCCTATCTACCTTATGTCCTAGTTTATTTTAATTTACAACCAAATTATCTAGTGTGTCTCCTTCTTCTTTCGAGTTAACTCGAATTAAGTTAAGTCAAATGTCTATAGAAAATCCTTGACAAAGCACACAACACTCCCATGTTGCACACAGGATTGTACCTCTTTCCCTATACCCTTTGTATTTAAGCATTAAGTTGAGCTTCTCTAGCTTGGTTGATCCCTCTCTCACACCTTTCAAGACTAGTGTTGAGATGAACATGTATGTTTTCGAGCTGTTCACATGGTTTTCGAGTTGTTCAAAAATCAATTGAGTTATTGAATTAGTTCAAATTAGTTATCTCGTCGGACCTTAGAGTCATCCCTTTCTCAATTCTACCTTATCAAAGCTTTGGGCTTTGTATTTTGATAGTGCCAAACATCTAACCCTTGTTTTGTGAGATACGGAAGGTCCCATGGATATTATGAGTGCCTTTGCTTCGCTTGTGAGATACAAGAGGTCCCATGGATACTATGAGTGCCCTTGCTTGTGCCTTTGGATTAATTCAACGTTAATCGTAAGAATAGATCTCAATGATCCAAGTTCCTTTGGAAAACGACTGAAGACAACTTTTTTTTTTCCTTTCGTCAAAGCCTCTCTTGCAGCTCAATCATATTGGGCGAATCAAGCGTCACAAGAGTTTCCCCAATTCCATCATTTAATCTTCTTACATGAAAGACAACTGCATTACAGGGCTATTAACCTGCTTTCTGCAGCTGCTCAATATTTTCATCCCATCTCCATGCACGGTATCCGCACGTCCGTGGGGAGGGGGCTTGAACATAGTTCTGTGCTTTCTTTCATGGCTTTCCGCTTTCAGAAGAGGCATACAGGTATAAGCGAAAACTTTGCAAGACCACAAGTTTATGCATTTTCCAGCTCTACAAAGAAATCCAGTCTCAAACTTGAGAAAATTTGCAAAAGCAATGCGCACATGGTCTTTGACTATGTGGTTCTTCGCCAGTGGCTGAGAGTGGCGACTCACTTGCGCTCTTTGGTGGGCAAGGGAAAACACGCAACTTTGCAGAGATAATCTTGCAAATTGGGCTTCTATCACGTGAAGTGGGTCCAAGAAAAAGCTCCGCAGAAAAAAAATAATTTCTTGAGTCTCTGCTTTGGAATGCAACTTGCTTAGAGCGGTACTTAGCCTTTCTCTTCCGCGCACAGATACCCACATAGATACAGACAGTCGCAGAGCATAGGAGATAATTCGCACACGCGCGGAGCTGCACACGCCCTCAAGGCTCACGGCTTTTTGCGAGTTTTCTCTGCAAAGATTGGTCCTATGCTACTTACTGGTCATCGTCACTTGTTCTTGCTGGGTTTGTAAGCGTTGCAGGGAGCTTGCCGCTGTGGCAATGGAAATGCTGAGGACCTGCTCACGTACGAAGATGCTTTGCCACACTATATGATTCGACTGGTCACGGTACTCTCTCTATCTCTCTATCTTATTTTCTCACGTATGCACGCGTCTGAAAACATTCCTCATGCTGAGACTTGCGGCAGGTTTTTATATCTGAGTTGAGGAGACCTCTTTTGCGTTCATTTCATGCTGTGTTTGTGTGTGGGTGTGTGTGGGTGTTTTTGGGGGTAATATGAATTAACAATTGATGGCGGTTAAAAACTCTCTGCAATCTGGAAATTAGTGTAGTTCATTTCTTTCAAATAACTTGTTCTCATACGCATTGCACGCAGGAACTTATATACACATGCAGTCACATATGCATCCATAAATTTCTCCATGTGTTAGGCTTCTGCAAGTAATTAGATCTGTGTGTTGTGGCGTCACGGGTTTATGAAAAGATTTCTGCTCATAGCATTGTTTCTGTCGGAAGACTTTTGTAGGACGCCGAGGACTGTCCAGCCCGTGATCCCAATATGTATGTAAGAAGTTATTCTGCTGGACGAGATCGAGTGCTTATGAGACAGCAATGAAAGAGGCTTTGGCGGAAATTAATTTATCTATAGCACATAGTAATATGGACGTGACCAGATTTAGCATGCAATCGAACAATTTCAACCTCAGTTCAGAAGGAAGATCTTTGAAAAAGCCTGAGAAGCCCCTTCCTTGTCCACGATGCAACAGCACGGACACGAAGTTTTGTTATTATAATAACTACAATGTGAATCAGCCTCGTCATTTTTGCAAGGGATGTCAAAGGTATTGGACGGCAGGGGGCACTCTGAGAAATGTGGCTATTGGTGCAGGCAGAAGGAAGCGGAAGCATTGCCCATTTGATTCGGAATCAAATAGTGAAGTCTCATCAGTAGAGTGTAATCAAGCTAAGGAGCCTTCAACTCCCAGAAGAGCATCTAATGGCTGTGGATCTGCTGGTGGCATGACAGGCTTGAAAGCTTCAAACATCCCTGCTAGTGATGCTGTTGATAGAAAGCCTCAATGCTTATCTTTTGGGGCAAACACACCCCTATTGGAGAATTTGGCCGTATCAAAAGTCCAGGACAACGCTACAAATGCATTTATGCGTGCAAAAAGAAGTTTAATTTCTCAATATAACTCAGGAACTCTTTGCAGCGCACATGACAGAAGTGACACAAGGATTTTCCATGATTTTTTGCAATCAAAACATGATGTGACTGTGGGTGAAAAGTATACAGGACCTCACTTTTCCTCATCTCCATATGATATGACAAATGATCTGAAACTGGAAATTCCCAGAGTTCAAGCAAATATGCAGAAACACAACCTGTTTGATATAGGTAGCAAGTTTGCACTGGCAACCCCATCTGATGAGTCAGGATGTTCATCGTCTCTCACCACTCAGGCTCCTAGTATGGATGTATGTGTGAATGATATAAAGTCTGACATTACAGATTCAGAGGTCTCTAAAAGTGGAAACGGATCCAGAGTGCCCTCTGCAAGTGGAAGTTTGCAGCCCCCTTTCTTTGGTTCTTGCAAGAAAGAGGGTGGGTCGGCCACATCTTCCTTTTCTGAATCTAATGTTAGAGATGGAGATAGTATTGTACCTTCTTTGCAATTGAAAGGTCATTCAGGGAATCCTGAATCTGGAACATCTTGGCAAACGCTGTCAATGCCATCATCATTGTACACTGGGGGTGAGATGCCTCTTTTCTGGGGGGTTCCATGGGGTCCCACATCTAGTGCTGTTGATGCAGCCAAAGCAGCTCTAGTATCGGATAACACAGAATTACCTAGGCCTTATGGGGCATCTTCTATGGTGCTGTCACAGAGGACCAAACCTCCGCTTGATGCAGCTCTTGCACACGAATCTTATACAAAAGACAATGCTTCTTCTGAGATGCATTTATGGGCTCCTAAGTCTTTGAGAATCAAAGATGTAAATGAGGCAGCCCGAAACTCAATCTGGTTGACTTTAGGCATTAGAGAGAAACAAGGGTCAACTGTGCTGGAGCAGGCAAGGAAAGCAATTCAACATAATGCCAATGAGGTTAATGTTGTAGCTATCCAATCACAGTGTAGAAATCCAGCAGCGTTGTCTAAGTCCATGACATTTCATGAGAGAAGTTAAATTTGTCTAATAGTGGAGTGCTGTGGGTCTAATGGTGTGGGATAAACAGGATATTGTACTGTCCTCATAACTGCCTTCTGACTTCAGGAAAATTCTTCATTCTAAAATAAGCGTTTCTCCATTGTAGTGTTGTGTTTATCTGTCTATATGCTGCCTTTCTATTAAAGATTCTGTCTTCGAAAATTGTTTCTCAATGGCATTCGAAGGTTTTTGTTATTTGGAAGCGTTTTGTCTCTTCATGTGTTAACTTGCCTGCTGCATATTGAATTGCATTCTTGTAAAAATAGCATGTGGTTCTTGAACAGAGACTCTGGCATGGTGGTTCCTTTGAGGAGCTTTTTACATTTCAGATGAAGGATCTTGAAGGAAGTCCTGGGCTTATGAAAGGTGTTCATCTCATTGGATATACTGTGTTCACTGTTTGTTGAAAGGGATGAGTGCTGTCATGCAATACTTTTTCATTCTCTCATTATTTACAATGATCCTTATGCTCTCTATCCATGCCTCTGATTATTCAGACATACATCAGTTCGCGATTTCTCCTTTTCTGCATTTCTGAGTCTCGAAGCTGTTCCACTGCTATGTTGGAATCAAGACATGGAGTAAGGATTTGTTTATTTAATCTTGCACTGGTCATATAATGCATCTTTTCTTTTTTGAGTTTTCATGG
Source organism: Ceratopteris richardii (assembly GCA_020310875.1). NCBI lineage: Eukaryota > Viridiplantae > Streptophyta > Polypodiopsida > Polypodiales > Pteridaceae > Ceratopteris > Ceratopteris richardii. The sequence continues at coordinate 37,769,705 of CM035425.1, forward strand.
GCAGCAGTGGAATAAGAAACTGCAGAGTATGGGGCATTTGAAAGAGATATCAGGAGGTTAGTTCCCTCCAATTTACTAGTCACAGAAACTATGGCCAATGCAATCAGCATCTATGAACTAGTGGAGCATTAAAGCTCATGGATTAGGGAAAATAAGCTGAAAAGGGGTTTCCATGCCTCCTCATCCAATGAGGTATGCCTCAATCAGATTCATTTTCAGTTCCATTTCTTGACAGTAGGAAAGCCCAATTGCACTAGTTCTCAAACATAAATCAATCAGGGCCCTGATTTTCTCGAGTGCAGTGCCTTGCCCTAAGTTAACTGTATTGAATGGTCATGTGTAATGAAAGCACTTGGCTTGGCCTAGCACATTGCCATGTGATATTTAGGGATCTTTGTGTGGGGATTGGCCTTGACTGGATGAAGCTCCTCTAGTCTGGCATATCATTCCAATATTACCCCTTGTTGTCTTAACTTCCCACGTTTAATTTGCTCTAGGGCTTTAGCTTGAGTTTCTTCTCGAATTCTCTTCTCTTCCTCCTTACGCTTCCTAGCCAAGGTGATTCATCTAAGCATTTCTTCCATCAAGGTTTCTTGATAGAGCTTGACTCCATACCCACTAATGTAATTCGGCATTACATCTCTTTCCAAGGTGGCTAATTGCACTGCTCAGCTCGTGAGAAGTCTATTGATAATCATAAATCCATAATCACATTTTTCTAAGTTATGGGCATGTTTCTTCAAGGTGCAGACCAATACTAAATCACTATTTTTTTGGGAAACTTGAAAGGGTGGTAGCAACGGGGATGTGGATGATCTGTGGCAAAGGGGCATGGTCTACTACGGTTGTCGGCGCGGTGATGCACAGAGAGCTCCATATTCCTCCGCTTGCAGCCTATTTCGGTGGCATGAGGGGGCGGCTCTTTGGGAAGTATCTTGATAAGCCCAACTTGGCTCGGAGATATGCTATAAAAATCGATGGGATCTCGATTCCAGAAGTGGATGTGGATTTCTCGAACTAAGTGGTGGAAGAAAAGGTATGTACCAGAAGCTACCCTTAGCTCGCTCAGATATCATGTCTGGGCAAAGTGGGAAGCAGCAAATCATTCTGTTGCTTTGGGCTCCTATATGGATTTTAATTTGGCGGAATCATGGGGATACCTTCATAGAAGTGCTTGTAGCTATCTGCTTAGTCCTACTGCGGAGCGCATGCTTATGCTCTCTAGGATAGGGGGTCTTCTCAGCTGCATATATTCTTGTTGCTATCCTTAGCCATGTTTCTCCTAAATGTTCTAAGTCCATTATCCTAGGCAATAGCTCATGTCCTATCCATTGATGCTCTTGTGCAACCTTGATAGTATGTATCAAATAGTATAATGGAAGCACTGCATTGTGATCAAAGACCATTTGAAAGGGATTTTCATTGAGTACTGTCTTGTAGGATGTTGTATGCCCAAACAACATGATGTAATTGTTTATCCTAGTTGGCGCATTTGTTATCTACAAGCATAGTCAATACATCGCATGGGGTTTTGTTAGTACTCTCTGCCTATCCATTGGCGTGTGGATGATATGGTGTGGACTTCTTGTGAATCACCATAAAATCATGCAATAGATATTCAATGACTTCATTTAGGAAATGAGTTCCTAGATCACTTATCAACTCTATAGGTAATCCATATCTTGTAAAGACACTTTTGAATAAGAATTTTTTCATCATTTGCACATCATTCCTTTTGGTGGCCTTGAATTCAACTCATTTGTTCAAGTAATCTATGGCTACAATTATGTATTGAGCATGAGGACCTTTAGCAGGGGGATTAATGGGTCCTACAAAATCTATGCCCCACTTAGAGAATGCATGTCCTTGCATCATGGGTCTCAGTTGCATTTCATCTCTACGCATGGGATACTACATGTTTTGAAAAGTGTTAGATCTCTTCACATAGGTATGTACATCCATATGAAGAGTGGGCTACTATAATCCTAAAAATAATATGGTTTTGATCACTCCATCTAGCTTGAAATGCCCTCCTACAACACCTTGGTGTGCAGTTTCTAAAATTTGTAGATATTCGTTGTCATGGACACAATCTTAAGTATTCATCTCGTCCACATTTGTACAAATTAGTGTAAATGAGTTTATAGTCTTGAGCCTTCTTCTAGAGGCTTCTTTGTGTTGCTAATGTCATTTTTGGTGGAAAGGTTTTGAATCTTAGGAATTCGACTATAGGAGGACTCCAACAGTTACTAAAGAAAGGTGGTATAATGTGGCATACTCAATAGGAGGTCTACGAATGCATCTTTGACACTCCTTGACCAATCTACAGATATCTACCTCCATTCTTGGCTAATACACGCCTAATTGCTTCAATGTTTGTAATGTTCTATGTTTCGATTGATGTTGCTCTAGTGCACCTACATGTGCGAGTTGCAACCATTTTTCATGCTTCTGTTCTTCTACACAACAAACTAGTATTCCTTGATCACATTGTTTGTAAAAACTTCTTGCAAGTATCTGATACTACTAGGATCACACTATTTCATTCTTCTTTTTCTTAACTCTTGGATTCTTAGGCCCATACGTGAGGATATGCACCAATCATTTAGCCTAGTTTGGCAGTACTTCTAGATTGAACAGATAAGCATCAAGGAGTTTGTCTGACACTCTTTGGGGGGATTCTCTAGAAGTCGGTCATGATAGATGATCAACCCTAAGTTGAGTCTTCCCTTTCTTGACTACCACTTCAAACTCGTATTCCATCTGTAAAAGAAACCATCTTACTAACTTATCAGTGTTACAAGGCTTGTTCACTAACTAGAGCAATGCTTTGTGGTCCGTAAAGAATTTAAACTTATTTGCAAGAAAATGATATCTAAACTTTCTAACCGCATAGACCATACCTAAGCCTTTACTCTTGGTAGTGTGATTTCTTTTTGTCGCATTTAATTTGCTACTTGCAAATTTTGTTGGGAGATGTATGTTCCCCTCCTCGATCGGTTGTGCTAGTACACATCCAATGGCATAATTGGAAGCATCAATGTGAACATGGAATGGTTTACTCAGGTGTTGTCAAAATAGGGGTTGAGCACAATCATCATTTCATCTCATCAAAAGAAGTTTCACATTCCGTAGTCCATTCGAAGTTAGTTAAGAGGTTGTATAGAGGTTTAGCAATAATAGCACACATGTGGATAAAACATCAGTAGTACCCACAATGTCCCATAAAGGCTTGAACTTCCTTGACCGTCCTAGGCCTAGGTAACTTGGCTATAGCTCTCACCTTATCTTCATTTGTAGAGATACCATTCTCGGACACAATATGGCCTAAAATTTTTGCATATTTGGACCATGAAGATGCATTTCTCTGGGTCAGGCACACATGATACTCTTTGCATTTGTTAAAGATTTGCTTGAGTTCTAGGATGTTTGATTGTCTTATGTGGGAATGGGTGCACAAATTGTCCACATAGACTTCTTTTTTTTTTCCTCAGAAAGCTCTTAAGCACATGACACATTAAGCATTGAAAGCTAGTCAATGCATTTGTGAGCCCAAATGGCATCACTTTGAATGCAAAGATACCCAACTCTATGGCAAAATCCATCTTACGTTGGTCTTCAGGGGCAATGGCTACTTGATTGTAACCCAAAAATCCATCAAGGAAGTTGTAAACTTCCTTGTCTGTTACGCATTCTAGTAAGTGCTCAGTGATTGGCAATGGATAATTATCTCGTACGTTGGCAGCATTAACTTTCTTCATGTTAATGCACACATGCAACTTTCCATTATTCTTAGGAACTACAACAATTTAGGATACCCATTCTATATGCTCTATTTTGTAGATGAATCTTGCTTCAATCAACCTATCAATTTCTTCCTTTATTTTAGTTGCATAGTTGTCATTGTAAGTGTAAGGCTTCTATTTCGTTGGCTTGGCTTCTAGTGTCATGGGGATCCTATGGGAGCAAATGTTTTGATCCACTCCTTTTAAGTCCTTGTAGCTCTAAGCGAACACATCTCTATATTCTCTTAGCAACACAATTAACTCGTGTTCTTCTTCTTTGCTTAAATCATGTCATATATATGTGCACCCTTCTTCTCCTTCTTTGATTGTGACTACAATCTTCTTAGTATGTTCTTTGTTATCATAACATTCTCCTTCTGAGGACTCTCTTTTAGACATTTTTATCATGACTTTTCTATTGTCAACTTCATATTTCTGGAAATTATCTCGCACCTCAAACAATGATTCTTGATCTTCCTCTTGTGTGGAAGGCTTTCCTCTCTCCTCCTTCTTATCAAGTTTGGTTTCTACTAGCTTGGTTAGCATCTCCTCTCAATTACACTCATCCTCATCATGAGTTTTGGCTTCTAGCAAGTATAGATATTTGTCTTTTAAAGAGCAAAAGGGCTCCATGGTGGTGGATTATAAATCCTCATCACTTACTCCTGCTGACTTTTCTATTATGTGGTCACATTGATCTAAGACCAACTCAAGCATAATAGGTTCTACCATGAAGATTGAGATATCATAACCATCCTCATCACAATGGGATGCCCATTGTTCCTCATTCACTGCTATATCCATGGTGGCCCATATCTTGCCCAACTGTGAGGTTTGAACTCTTCATCTGGGAATATCATAGGCACATAGGATGGGTCCTACATGGATCTAGGGGATTGCTTATCACCTAAGCTTCTAGCTTCTTCTCCTCTTCTACTCCAGCTTTGCACATCCATAATTGCATGTCCTCATGCATCCATGAAGGGTATGATCTTATGGATCGCATTGAATCTGTTTCCTCGGGCATTCTATGTATTGTAGTCCATTGCAATGGAGGCAGTCTCGATGGGAATAATCCTTGAAATTGACTTTGGTAGTTATCCCTAAGTGCTTCAAGTACAAGGAATTGGTTCCCCAATCATGCACTATTTACAATTTTCTTATGAATGGTCTCCCCAAAATCATCTCATAGGCGTGGTTCTTTCCAAACTCATTGATGGCAAAGGTGTGTTCAATCTCTACACCATAAGTGGTGAGAGTATTTCCTTCTAGCAAACCCTAAAATTTTTCTATATGTCCATCATCCGCCATTTGCAACTTCATTACAGTGGGTCGTAGAGCTGGCTTGCCCCATCGTTTCCATAAGGAAGTTGTGGCAATGGAAACTCCTTCTCCTGAATCTAAAATTGCCTTGGTGTTATAGCCTTGGTAGGAGATGGGTAGATAGGTATTCCCTTCTTCTCCTTTGCTCACATCTCCTATTCTATCTAGGGGTATCTCTGGCACCTTTTTTTGTGATCCTTCCTTAGAGTGGGGATTAGCAACATTTGGCAGTTGGTTTGCTACATGCTTCCATAACTCAGTCCTGACCTTCAACAATTCTTCTAAAGTGAGATGACACTACACTTTATTGTTCCTTGTGACATCTGTGTTCCTAGGAAGAACTGAGTCATTGTTTCTAATCAAACAATAGGAGCTCTTATTTGGATGGACTTTGATTCCTAGGGACCAATGAAGTGAGGCAATTCATGTGGGGAGTTAAATTCAAAATCCATTCGCTCACTTGACTTCACCTCTTCCTTCTCCCCATATATTGAAGGGATATCTTGAGGAAATTGATCATGAAGATCATTTATCTCTTGGATAGGTGGTGGATATCCTTGTTCTAATGTCCATCTCTTTTCTTGAACATCTCTCAAGAATCCTTGTGACTACTTGTGGATTGAGGGAGAAATTCCTCCTTCTTTCGAGTTGGCCACTTGTGATATTACTGGTGAAAATTCTCTTGGTGTGCTTTGTATGGATTGGGTTACTTCAACATATTGTGTTCCTTCGAACATAGTCTGGGCTATGCCACCTCTTCCTTCTCCCCATATATTGAAGGGATATCTTGAGGAAATTGATCATGAAGATCATTTATCTCTTGGGTAGGTGGTGGAGATCCTTGTTCTAATCTCCATCTCTTTTCTTGAACATCTCTCAAGAATCCTTGTGAATAGTTGTGGATTGAGGGAGAAATTCCTCCTTCTGTCGAGTTGGCCACTTGTGATATTACTGGTGAGAATTCTCTTGGTGTGCTTTGTATGGATTGGGCCTCCTTAGGCACTAAATGGTTTTTTTTAGACACCAATCGTTCTCTAGAAGTGTAACTTTGGTTTAACTATAGGTTACTTCAATTAACATATTCTATTGCTTCGAACATAGTCTAGGCTAGTTCAACCATTTTCATACAAAGTTTGGTTCTTTTATTTCGAGGTCTGCTCTTGGATAAATCTTGTCCAATTCTAACAAATTGGGCCCTTCTCTCAATCTAACTTGATAGGTTTGAACATCATCTCTAAGTCCTCTAGGATAGGTTCTACTAAAGTTGAATCTGGCTTCGGTAATGAGGGCATTTCTAGCAACTCTTGTGAAGTTGAGTCTGGGATTTTTGCCTTGGTTTCCTTTAAATTCCCTTCTAGTTCAACTAATTTCCTATTCCATTTTCACTTAGCTCTCTCCCATGAGTCTTTCCAGGTTTTGTTTTTCTTTCTACTCAATTCTTCGATCTCTCTGTGTCCCACGGGCTTTTCTTGCTCTACTCATTGTGCTTGTTGTAAAGTCTAAGCTTTGTTCACGTCTTGAATGGGTACGAAAGTTGGTGAAGATACATTTGATGTGTGCACAATGCCTATTATGTTGATAGGAATTATCTTGGAGGCATTGGATGGGCTCTTAGGGCACTCTCATATGACATGGTCTTTACCACATTTGGAGCAATATCCTTGAATGGTGAAAATAGTGTGGTTGTTCTATAGGTGGAGGATGGGGCATTCCTGTATGAAGTGATCTCCTTGGCAACTAAAATAGGACCCTCTAGGGGCTTGTGGTCTCATTTTTCTCATTTGGGTTCTAGGGTTGGGATTAGTGTACATCACATTAGCATATTTAGGTTTCCAGTTAGGTTCCATTATGTTTGCTTTGTATGGATAGACCTCAGGGTGCTTTGGGGACTTTGTGTAGTTTGTTGTTGGGCTATCCCCTTGCATAGAATTGAAGCTTTGAGCATTGGCATCATTTTTTGTGATTAGTGAGGATGTTGGCACTAATGCCCTATTGGAATTATTCTTAGCTAATGCATACTTTACTAATATTAAATTGGCAAGGGGTGGTGGTTGTCCCAACACAAGTAGGGGTATAGGTGGTGTTTGATAGTTTGGCTGATAGTTCTATGCGGGCCTGTAATAAGGTTGTTGTTGGTACTAGCCTTGGTATCTACCTAGTTGTGGATAAGGCTGCTAGCAGTTTTGCTTAACTACCTGCTTGTTATAGGGATAGTCTTGAGTTGTGTGATTTTTTTACTTCCTCTCAATTGAACAATTTTGGGCATTCAGGTTTCTTGGATTCTGAACCATCAATGGACCCACATTGGCCATGTGATCCCCTCCGCAAGTATAGCAACATTTTGTAGAAACCATTCTAGGGGTTTGGTTACTTGATACACCTAACTTTTGAGCCACTCATTCTACCAACTCTTCTATAGAGGTAGAGGGTTTAGATGTGAGATTGGTTGAACAATCTAAATCCTTGTAGATTTTAGAGAGTTCTAGCTCATCTCTCAAGTTATCCTTTATATCTGTACAAATCCTTATGCATTGCTCTATGGTATGAGGCCCCAATCCAAGGTATAGAAAATAAAGGGTTATACAAGCTCTCATGATTCTTCACTAAGGAATCCCCCTCAATAATTTGGCATCAAATATATGGACATACATCATATCTTACCAAGATATCAACATCTCAATTGGTTAGTTTTGCCAAAGATAAGTCAAGTTCAATATATTTACCAAGCTTGTGCTCAAGTCAAACAACATAGGGCTCCAATACCAAAAGAGGCATCCATCTCAGCACAGAATCCTCTAGCCCTTGTCCACATGGATCTTTGTGGACCTATAAATACACCGTCTTTGAATAGGTTGTTTTACGTCTTTCTCTTAGTAGATGACCACACAAGATATATTTGGTTGTATTTTGTCAATTCAAAATTGGATACCTTCTCCAAATTTAGAGAGTGGATCTATCAAGTTGAGAATGAAGCATCCACATCAGTCAAGATTATTAGATTATATGGTGGTGGTGAGTTTATAAATCATGACTTTAGAAATTTATTGAAGCAGAAATGCATCAAACGCAAGTCACACAACCTCAAAATGGGGTAGTGAAAAGAAAGATGTGCAATGTCATAGAGATGGTGCAAACCATGATTCATAATAAATCTTTACCTTTCAAATTTTGATATGAAGTTGTACATAGTTTTGTACACATAATCAATAGAGGCTTTACAAGTGCACTCCATAATCGAACACCATTCGATGTTTACTTTGGTAGAAAGCCAAATTTCAAATACTTTACAATATTTGAAAGTGATGCATTTGTCCATGTGCCTAAGCGGAATAGGACAAGCTATCCTCCAACTGCAAGAAACATATCTTCATTAGGTACAATGAACAATTTAAGGCATATGGATTGTACGATATGGAAAATCATTCAATCACTATCTCAATAGATGAAGTTTTTTTATGATTCTTCTAAATACTTCTCAAGTTCTAGTCCACCCATCTACACTTTAGAGGGGGACACAATCATTTCAAAGAATAGTTCATACAACCTGAAGATTTCTAAATGAAAGTTGATTAAGATCATGTCTAAAAGCTACATAAAGCACTTTACGGACTCGAGCAAGTTCACGAGCTTGGTATGCAAAAAAAAATCACAAGTTCTTTGAAGACAAGATTCCATCAAAGCTCTCTTTATGCAAATCTCTACATATATCAGAAACATTCCTAGTAGCCATCATCATTATTTATGTTAAGGAAGTAATATTAATCGGTTTAGATGATGATTGCATCCAATTTATCATTAAGCAGCTGCATCTTGATAGATCTTGGCTTGCTTTGTTATTTCCTTGCTATGGAAATTTGGGAATTGAAGAAAGGCATCTTCCTATCTCATAAGAAGTACTACTCTGATCTACTTTACAAATATAACATGGACTTGTGCCGCTGAGTTTCTACACCTCTTGATCCCAATATCAAGCACTAGAGGATACATCACCACTTGTGGATGTGCATGACTATCAACAACTAGTTGGCTCTTTGCTCTTCCTAGACAACACTAGAACTAACATTGCATATGCATTTAGTGTTCTTAACTAGTTCGCCCATCAAACTTATCAGAAACGTTAGCAAGCTACTCAGAGATTACTTTGCTACCTTTCCCTCACACAATATTATGGTCTTTGGTACATAGAGGGCATTGATCTCATTGGAGATTTTGATTTAGATTGGATTGATGATCCTGATTCTCAACTTTCCACTTGGGGTTACATATTCTTGTTTGGCTCAGGACCTATCTCTTGGGCAAGTAAGAAGCAGTCTACAATTGCTCTTTCATCCATAGAGGTCAAGTACCAAGCATACAATTTTACAACATCTGAGGCCATATGGCTTTTGTGTCTATCATCTGACATTAGTATTTTGCAACATACTCTTATATGCATCTGCACCGACAATCAATTAGCCTTGGGCATTGCTAAGAATCCAATTTTCCATGCTCTGACAAAGAACATCGATGTCTAGTACCACTTTATCTGAAATAAGATCATATCTGACGAGAGTAATTTTGCAGTAGTGTACCCCATATGAGAACTTGGTGGACACGTTCATGAAGTCTACCTCCAATTCTACTCCAGCGCTTGGTAGACCTCTACAACATTCAACCACTCCAAAATGGAGTTGCAAAGGGGGTGTTGACAACATTATTTCATCTACTTTCATTTCTTATTGAATCAATATGAGTGCATCTCCATTTTGTATCGAGGAGACACTCTTGTTCATATTTATTTAGTTGCATTTGGGTACCTTGCCATCTATTTTGTACCTTGTATTCATTCTCCTTCGAGGGAAATTATCCCACATATGATGTAATTTGGAGAGCCTCCTCTAAATCTATATAAGGAAGGCCTCTCCCCCACTTTGTACTTGGTTAGAATCTTCAAGTGCCCATTTCAAACTCTTGGCAAGCTCACTCTAATCCATGTGAGTTTTCCCATTTCATGGTGTACTCATTTTGAGTCTCACACACTTTCATCTTGTGAGTACATTGTTCATTTCATTTTGATTCCACATGTGTACTCTTTACATGAGGGTTTTAGCCTTTTTATACTGGTTCCCTAAAGGCCACTCCTTTTTTATTTGGAAAGTCCTAAAAACATAAAAAGAAGCTGCTCTAACATAGCTCCTCTCTTGTACATTTTTAAGGGAAGACTCTTCCCTATTACAAAAATAATATTCCGCATGCATATACAACTCTTACTTTCTACAAAACGCTTGTAAGAGAGTGTAGGAAAAAATAGAGCACTACTGCAATGTATGGAAATTATATACAAGCCAAAGGGAAGGAAGCCTAGTAGCAGTTGTCATCAAAGCATTAAACAAGAGTGAAAAACCATTATTATGCAAAATTCATGAAAATTCATTATTATGAAAAATGAGTATTGGACCCTAGGGTAAAAGCTTAGGGGTGTATGAAGCAAAGACTAGTATATTGACGATTGATAGGCTAATGAGTTGCAAATAGATGTACATCTTTCACCCCATTGTGATAAAGAATTTTCTATGAGTCCATGTCAAGAAAGGAAACTAGGGAATAAAAATTCATAGGAATAGAGAGAATAACTTAAACTAGACATCCATATCCCATGCACCTTTGAACTACAAAATATCCTTAGCAATAGTAGTTTTCAAAATTTCAAAAAGTGAGAGGCATGATATGGTTGAACCACACTCTTAGAGGGATGATTAGGAAGTAATACTCAACCATGGATTTTGGGGCAAGTGGTTAGCCCATCACACTCCTAGTCAGGAGGTTGTGAGTTCAAATCCCTTGTAGATACAACATCGGTATCAGAGCTTAGGAAGTAGGCTTGGTAAAGGCAGATGGATTTTACAAAAATTGTGGGAATCCAATGGCCTCTAGAAAAGGCACATGGGCACTTTGTATCTGAAAGGGTACAGAAAAGACATTCTTTGATTTGAGCAATTTTCCCAACAAAAATTGGAGCATATCTCCCAATTTCTAGGTCGGATTTAGACCTATAAGGTACCATTGAAAATCCCTTAAAATGAACTTTTGTTGGATAACACTTGATTACAAGTTCAAGATATCGAGCATGTGTAACAACAATGTTCAAGATACTAAATCTGACACCAAGCTTGCAAACAAGGTTTGAGGAACTATGCAGGGTGAAGACATCAATTCAAGGGTACCTAGGGAGTTTAGGTGTTGAGAATTGAGGCTAGAGGGATACAAGAGTAGATCATCAAGGATGATAATTTGTTGAGCAAAAAACTGGTACAAAGAAATAGAATTTCAATCCAGAAAGACATATGTTATGTGATTTGCACATCCTAAAACCAAGCACATAACAACAAGCCCTCTACCCCACCATTTTAGGTATTACTCTATAAAAGGATTCTCACAATTCACAACCTTGGAAAAATATCAATATCCAATGGATTATCAATGCGTTATAACACATAATCATACTCAACATGTAGAATATTCCATGAATAACTATTGAATTCATCACAATCAATATTAATCCGCTTTCACTTGACTAAATTCACCCTCAATCCAGATGCATATGAGAATATATTTAACAAACATAAACATGCAACAATAATCATCAACAAAAATGCAAGAGAAAGTCATAGGAAAGTCTTCCACCCATAATGATATTATATTCTGAATGCGTTTGAGTTAACCACGCAATAAAAAAGATAAAGGTTCTTCTCAAGTGCAAGAGGAACTAGTAATGCATTAGTTGACATGGGGATGTGTGCGTGTGTGTGTGTGAGAGAGAGAGAGAGATTATGAGGTGCATTTGAAGATTGCATCGCACAAAAGTTGCACCTTGAGAATGATCGAGCATGTTCTTTTCAGCCAAGATTAGGATGAGAGCTAGAATATATGTGCATAACAAATTTATATGGTATCCAAACACAAACAGAGGAATATAAAACTTGAATGTGAGGAACATTCCAATATTACAATGTAAATAAATATGACTTAGATCCTATTCCTTTGTTTCAAAAAAGTAGTATCTTCCACAATATCTAGGGTGGCCTTTGGGATGTTATAGCCCAATTTAGATGGCCTTGTGGATAATGTCATCTATTTCTAAAGATGAGCTTTCACCAAGACTTGTTATTGTTGATCCACACATTGATCATCCTTTTTGTAGCAAGTGACTTTAGGCACCTACTCCTATTGGGATCTCTTGTCCACATGAAATCTTTGTAGACTGAAATTCAATATTGTCCACATGGTAGAAGTTGAAGGAACATCTACCCTATATTTTCATTTTCAAGAATCTTAATTTAAAATTTAAATGAAGAGCCCAAATTCATACGAATTGTTAAAGGGAGGAGACCGTGTCATATTTTACGTATTGTGCTGTTGAGCCAATACTTGTATTTATTTTGTTTATGGTAACAAAAATAATAGTTAAATGTTTTAAAATTTTGTATTCAAAAAGTTGTTTTGTAGATGTACTCCTTCCCCACCTTGTTATGTATTAACACTTTCATGTACCCTTGCTTTCATTTTTTTGAGAGTATTTTTTCTTTGCAAAGTCATATATGCTTTATTTTTCTAGTTTCTCCTTGTTAAGAGAGTGCTAATTTGGACATAGAATTATGGCATAGCACTTATCAATTTATAATGCTCTAAGGAAAATCTTTTGACATGTCTTTAAGACTAATAGAAATAGAAATTTATGAATTGAGACATCAACAAGTTAATATAATTTGTGATTCATAATGTCATACAAACCAATTTAATATTAGAACTTCACTGCAATTTTTTATTCTACATTTCTCTATTTCTCATGTATTAAAGGTTTTTTGTTCTTTATCTCTTTTCCTTTGGAGTGATCCACTTGATAGAATACCCTTGAACATGTAGCTTATACTCGAGAAGGGAAGAGTCTACATGCATATAGACATACATACATAGATAGATACATATGTACCTACCTACCTACATACATACATACATACATACATACATACATACATACATACATACATACATACATACATACATACATATATACATACATACATACCTTCATACACACATACATACATACATATTGTCACTCTAGCACAATGGTAAGCACCAACTTGAGGAGATCCACCTCATAATTGTCAATCCATGTGGAAGCAAGGATGGTATGATGACCATGAGCAAGTGAATACACAAGTGTGTGAGTGAGAAGCACATGATCATGCACACACATACATACACACATATACAAGGCAAGACAAAAAGAGGGAACAATGGAATCTTTGATTATCCAAAACAAGTTTACAATCTTCTAGATTTACTTCCTTCTCCAACAAGCCAACCACTCAAATGAGCCTTCTATCTCTTTTTATAGGTATTTGACCAGCTTTGGTCTTATTCAGACCTAGTGTCTGGCCTATTGGGGATTCACTCACTAATTGAGCATGAATATTGAAGACATGGTTGAAAGGAAGAAGGACAAAAAGACTATGAAGCTTGGATTATCAAAATTATACCTATGTGAAGGGAGAAATTCACACATGTAACATAATGATAGAATATGAATCCAAAATAGTTCTAGAAAGTTAATAATTATGAGTTTTAATAGTAGGAGATAAAACCTCAATGTATATAAGTCAATCAATATCTAAAAGATAAGATAGAGAGATTCATTAACTCGATTGTAAGTCCTAAAGTATAGTATAGGCAATCGGGATATTTTGATTGAGAGATTGTGAATGTTGGGAAAGATGGATGGATGCTCCAAGAGATTGAGTAGGTAATGCCAAAACCTGCTTTGTACCAGCCCTCTTTTGCTTTAGACTTGATAAGTGTACCTCCTTAGCTTTCCAATGACACCATAAAATGGCCTATGTACTTTGGAAGTGATGTGTGCAATGATTGAATCAAAACAGATAACTTTGAAACTCAGAATCTCAAGAAAACCTTCTATTTATGTCTTGATACCTGCTGGGTATTTTGCTCAATATGACCAGCACAGTAGGAATTGGAAAAATTCCTTTTAGGGGTATCTAATTAGCTTAGCAAGCTAACTATTCCAAGTGGAACTATGTAAAAAGATAAACTATGCTAAGAGAAATCAATTTAGCAAGTAAAGCTATACCCCCGATTTTTTTGGATTGTAGCAGACTTTGACCAGTGATCACCTCGACACGTATTTCTCTAAAATGGCTGAATAGAATCTCTTCGAACTTTGATAGCATGTAGATAAATTCAAGCTGGATCCAACAAGCTTTGAATAACAGAATTTGATGGAGAAATGACTGAGATATGCACTCCACAGGTTGACAGACTTTTGAGTAGTATGACAGAGAACTCAGAAATCAACAATGTGAATGTATGTATTAATGAACACTTGTATACAAATCCATTGGCATGAAAATCATTGCCTAATGGTGTAGATAGGTGTGGGCTAGAGTGTAGGCCTCACACACACTCAAAATCAGTAATGAGAAGCTCGGGAGTGATGAGTTCTACCCGCGACTTTTCCATGACCATTTTTATAGAGAATGAGTAAAAATTTGAATTCAAATTCAAACTTTTGGCTCCCTATAATCAAGCTCCTATATCCTAGGAGATATTCCTTCAATCAAATAGCTTACTTTTTCCATGAATCCTTTTGGTAGGTGATTACAAAAGATTCCAAGTCAATTTGACTTTTACAAGGAGATAAAGTGGTAATTAACCACTAACACTAGTTCCTATGCTTCCTCACATATGTAGGGTCTTCAAGATATCTTTCAAGCCAAATGTGTAGGCTTGTGATTTACACCAACAACTCCCCCTCAAGCCAAACATTTTGGCTTGGTCTTCATCTTCAATCTTCATGTATATCGTGGAATCCAATCATTGCTTTGAATCTACAAAGTTTGGTTCCATCCAAAGCTTTAGTCAACAAATCTGCACATTGCATGTTGGTTGACACATAGGTTAGTTGAATGTCTTTGCTTATCAACTTCTCTCTCACATAATGGTAATGGACCTCTATATGTTTGGTCCTAGCATGATAGATAGGATTAGCTGCAAGGTGAAGAGAACTTGTATTATCTCCAAAGAGTATTGGAGACCTAGTATATAAACGCAATTTTGTATACAAAAATTTAATCCATATGGCTTCTTTGTGGCATTAGCCAGTCCTGTATACTCTTTAGAAGACAATGCAACAGTTGGTTGCTTCTTTGCAGACCAAGATATTGGCTTATCACCTGCAAAAGAAATATATCCAGAAGTGCTCCTCCTATCATCCTTGCATCCTGCCCGATCTGCATATGAATAAATTTTGATATCAATATATGAAGTGTAAGGAAAATACAAACCATAGTTCTGTGTATCCTTGAGATACTTCAAGATTCTCTTGGCAGCCTCTAAGTGAGGTGTCCTTGGCTTGTGCATAAACTAACTTAGCACACTAACTCCATATGCAATATCTATCCTTGTTAAGGTAGCATAATTCAAGCTACCCACCATACTTTGGTAACTTGTAATGTATTTGACTTCATCACCTTCATGGGCACTTAGTTTTAGGTTTACCTCCATTGGAGTGCTTGCTATTTTGGCATCCTGCATGTGAAACTTCTTCAACATATCCTATATGTATTTTTTCTGAGTAATGTATATTCCTGAATTAGTATAAACTAACTCAAGCCCAAGAAAATACTTCAATAGACCAAGATCATTGATCTTGAACTCCTTCATCATCTGGCTCTTGATTTATCTGATTCCATTGACATCATTACCTGTAATTATGATGTCATCAACATAAACGCAAAGGTATATTACCTCTGAATTACTTCTCTTCATGAATAGAGAAGTATCTGCCTTGCTCATAACAAAACCTTGGTCTTGGAGGTATGTAGTTAACCAGTAATTCCATGCCCTAGGTGCCTGCTTTAATCCATATAAAGCCTTTTTTAATTTGCAAACATATGTTACTGTTGATATATTTAGGTAGTGATGTGTGTGAACACACTAGGACCGCCGGGGCACTTTTTTCCCTCTTTAGGAGGTTTTTTTCCCTCGGCTCGTATATACACCTATTGCCCTAATGGGCTACTTATCTCTGTACATTCTCTAGTAATACATTCAGTATTGTGTGTTTGTGCTCCAAGCTTCTTCTTCTTCCTTGTGCTGTTCGCGTGCTTCCGTAGACGTCTAACTCCAACAATTGGTATTAGATCAGGTCGTCGCTTCATCTAGGGCGTCGTCGACACTCCATTTGCAATCTCAGAATCGCACGAATTTTGCTGAGCATACTCAGCGTGTTTCCGAGATCAAGCTCGTTTCGGCCTCCGAACGCACTATCGCAGCGCTTGTGTAGGCTATTTCATCTTTTTGTGCCAAAGGTATATACCAGTTTCTGTTTGCCAGTATAAGCGTCTCGAAGTCTGCTATAGGTCTAGCAGAACTCGTTTGGGTAGTTCTGTTCAACTTTTTGAGATACAGTCAATTTTCTGCATCAAGGTATTTTAGTCACCGGCCATGGCTGAAAGCAGTGATGTATTCCGTATGTTGGCTGTTGAGGATAAGTTGGATGGTACCAACTACCCATTATGGGCTTATATGATGCAACATGTATTGGTTGCAAAAGGATTGTGGAACATTGTGCAGGGTGTTGAAAGACGTCCTGTTACACCTGTAACAACAGGTACTACAAATACAGGTGTTGGAGCTGATGAAGATGGTGTCGAAGATGATATTCCACAGATTCCTGTTCGTGCGGCTGTTTCTGTTGCACCTACTTTCGTTGGGATGGCAGAGATGCCCAAGCACATGCATTGATAGGTTTGTCTGTCAAACGTGCCATTATTCCTCATATTCACTCTTGCAGAATAGCGAAGGATGCTTGGGATACACTTACCACATTGTACCAAGCTAGGAATGAGGCTCGTGTTGCTTACCTCCAAAAATAGTTGGAGAGTGAGCACATGAATGAAGGTGATTCTATAAACAGTTTCCTAACGAAGATCAAAGACTTGAAGGAACAATTGATTTCTGCTGATGAGGTTATCCCAGATAGCTCACTTGTGCAGACCGTTCTGAATGGTCTTCCTGATTCATATCAAAGTTTTGCTTCTACTCTTCGGTTGATGATGAAAGGCAATCCAAATGCCTTATCATTTGAGGAGTTAGTCTCTGTTCTGTTGCAAGAAGATCAGTCCAGGCAAAACAGGTCCATTATGCGAGTTGCAGATCAAGCTTTCTTGGCTGGTCAGAAGGGCAAAGGAAAATGGAGCTCTTCAACTAGTAAGCAAAAATCTGCTAATTTTGCATATTCGAAGAAGGATGATAAAGATGAGAAGAAATCAGAAAAGCAGAAATTTTTTTGTAAGTACTGTAAAGGGAATGATCATATCATAAAGAACTGTCCAAAACTGGCTGCTAAAGAGGCAAAGAAGAAAGAGGCTGGAATGGTTGTTGCAGAGGCCTCTACACCAAAAACAGAGTCTGCAAATCTTGTGCAGGAAGAAGAATGGGTGTTTACTACTGTCTGCAGTTTTGACCCATCTTCTCATGAGCAGTGCATGTCTGCAGTAGACTCAGATGTTTGGTATTTTGACAGTGGAGCGACCAAACATATTACCTCGCAGTGCAGTTTCTTCTCTTCACTCGAGCCTGCCCCTACAGGGAATACTATTACACACGCCAACAACTCCTCTTATCCTGTTATGGGAGTTGGTAAGATCATTTTGACTACTGCTGATGGTAGTTCTTTCACTTTGTTAGATGCTTTATTTGTGCCAAGGATCAAAAAGAACCTGTTATCAGTTTTTGCATTAGCCAACATTGGCTTGGTTGTGAAATTTGTTGATGACAGGTGTACAGTTCATGATCTGTCAAATGGCGATGTGATTATTGCTTCTGGCATTTTATGTCGTGGGCTGTATAAGCTCATAGACTATGAAAGATCTGTAAATGATTTGGCATGTGCAGTAAATGATTCTCAGGCTATGTCAAATGCAAAGCTTTGGCATGCACGCTTTGGTCATCTGAGTTTTGCTAGTTTGCTACGCCTGCAGAAATCTGAAATGGTGTCCTCTTTGCCCAAACTTGAGGCACCTGGACAACATGTTTGTGAAGGCTGTATTTTGGGCAAAATATAGCGTTCCTCCTTTCCAAAAGATGGTTCAGTTCGGGCTACACAGAAATTGCAGCTTGTACATAGTGATAATTGTGGTCCTATGCAGACACCCTCTTTTGGAAATTACCTTTACTTCGTGACTTTCATTGATGATTTTTCCAGGCATGCATGGGTATATCCACTCAAAGCAAAGTCCAAAGTGTTCATATGCTTTAAACAGTTTTTGGTTTTGGCTGAAAATCTGTCAACATGTAAAATCGGCACCCTCCGTTCTGATCGAGGGGGGGAATATATGTCTTTTGATTTTAATGCATTTCTGGCTGAACGTGGGATAAAACACCAGTGTACAGTGCCGTATACACCTCAACAGAATGGAGTTGCTGAACGGAAGAATAGGTCTCTCATGGAGATGGCGAGGTGTATGGTCAAGAGTCAGGCTTTGCCTCATAGTTTCTAGCTTGAGGCTGTCATGTGTGCAGCATATGTACTCAACAGGTGTCCCACTAAAGCACTGCAGTCTATCACTCCATATGAGGCTTGGCATGATCGCAAGGCATCTGTTGCTCATCTGCGTATTTTTGGTTGTTTGGCATACGCATTAGTGCCTGAAAACATCGCAGAAAATTGGATGATAAAGCAGTAAACTATATTTTTGTTCGGTACAGTTCGGAAAGTAAAGGCCATCGTCTGTATCATCCACAAACTAAACGCATTCTGGTTAGCCGTGATGTTGTTTTTGTGGAAGATGCTATTTAGCCATTGCTTTCATGTACTAAGGAGACATTTGTTAGCTCCAAAGACATGTATGATACTTTGATGCCTCTTTTTACAGGTTGACAGTCTAGTGTTGGTCCTAATGAGGCAACTTCTCAGCCTTTGCAGGTTTCATATGATGATGCAGATCATTCCATTTCTGATGCAGATTTACATGATGCACTTGTTGATGAGAGAGCTGATATTGAGTAGGCAAAAACTATGCCAAAATGGCTGGTGCAGACTTTGCGTGACAGCAAATTAGATGCACCTTTGTCATATCGTACTCGTTCACGCTCTCATAGTGCCTCCTTTGCATCAGATTGCTATGCTATGGTTGCGTCTAGTCTCTGTGATGAGAATTAGCTTGTTTCTTTTGATGAAGCACATAATTCAGAAAATTGGATGGCTGCTATGCAAACTGAATATGATGCTATAATGAAGAATGGTACATGCTCTTTATGTGACTTGCCTCCTGGCAAGAAGGCCATTGGCACTAAGTGCGTATACAAGCTGAAGCGTAAACCAGATGGTACAGTTGACAGGTATAAGGCTAGGCTTGTTGCAAAGGGTTATGCGCAGGAAAGAGGCATTGATTTTGGTGAGTACTTTGCACCTACATGCCGTATGACTACTATTCGGAGCATTTGTGCACTTGCAGCCCATCATGGTTGGAATGTACATCAGTTGGACATTAAAACATCATTTCTAAATGGTGACTTGCATGAAGAAGTGTATGTTTTTCAATCCCGTGGCTTTGTGCAAAAAGGGCATGAAAACCAGGTGTGCAGGTTAAAGAAGGCATTATATGGTTTAAAGCAAGCACCATGTGCTTGGTATGAGAAGATACATGCCTATCTGGTTGCACATGGTTTTGAGAATAGTCCAACTGAAAGCACCTTATCTGTTAAGTGTGCTAATGATGTGCTTCTGATCATTGTTGTCTATGTTGACGACATGCTGCTCACTGGTCCTATTGAGAAGCATATTGCTGATTTCAAGGCTGATTTGCATGCCTCATTTTGAGATGTCTGATTTGGGGCATTTGCATCACTATTTGGGCATTCAGTTTATGCACGTTGATGGTGGAATGGCTTTGTGTCAAACGAAATATATTGATACATTATTGCAGCATTTTGGCCTTGAAGACTGTAAGCCTATTGCCACTCCTATGGAGACAGGTTTATGATTGAGTCTTCATGATGCTAGAGATGCATTTGATGTTGTTCTCTATCAGCAATCTGTTGGATGCTTGATTTACTTATGCATTACATAGCCAGATATTCAATTTGTTGTCTCACAGATGAGCAGGTTTATGCATTGCCCAGGAGTCACACATTGGAAGGCGGTTAAGCGCATCTTTCCCTACTTGAGTGGTACTCGGCTACTTGGGTTGTTTTATCCCAAGGGGGATCACTACCGCTAGATTTGCATGCTTTTTTTAACTCAGATTGGGCTGGTTGTTATGACACTTGTGTGTCCACCAGTGGTTTTTGCTTCATGCTTGGTAGCTCATGTATATCTTGGTTGAGCAAGAAGCAGCCTACTGTGGCCACTTCCAGTTGTCAGGCTGAGTATAGGGCAGCTTTCACAGCTACTGTTGAGTGTGTGTGGCTCAGACGCCTTATGGCTGATTTGGGTGTTGGCCAGTCTTCTGCCACCACCATCTTTACTGACAATCAGAGCGCATTGGGAGTTGCGAGGAACCATGTGTTCAATGCTCGCACTAAGCACATTGAGGTGCATTATCATTATGTCAGGGAGAGGTTCTCTACTGGGGAGATCAGCTTAGCATATGTGCCCATGCAGGAGAACATTGTAGACCTTTTCACGAAGGCTCTGCCTAGGGAGAAGTTTGAAGCTTTCCGCAAAGCTTTGGGCTTACTTCCTTTTGTGGAGTGATTTCCACATAGCTTGGCACTTCCTTATACATGAGTGCCAGCTACTTGTTCACCGCATCACTCCCAGGGGGGATTTGTTGATATATTTAGGTAGTGATGTGTGTGAACACACTAGGACCGCCGGGGCACTTTTTTCCCTCTTTATGAGGTTTTTTTCCCTCAACTTGTATATACGCCTATTGCCTTAATGGGCTACTTTTCTTTGTACATTCTCTAGTAATACATTCAGTATTGTGTGTTTGTGCTCCAAGCTTCTTCTTCTTGTGATGTTCGCGTGCTTCCACAGACATCTAACTCCAATAGTTACCTTCTTAGGGTCCTCATAGCCAAGTGGTTGTGACATATATACCTCCTCTGAAATCCATCCATTTAAGAAAGCATTCTTGACATCCAATTGGTACATATTCCAATTTTTTGATGCAGCCACAGTTACCAACACTCTGATAGTTGGCATCTTGGCCACAGGAGAGAATGTCTCTTCATAGTCAATGCCTTGGGTTTGTGCAAAACCCTTGGCTACCAGTATGGCTTTGTACCTATTAATTATGCCATCAGAATTTCTTTTAAGCTTATAGATCCATCTGGATCCTATTACCTTCATGGAGTCCTTCTTTGGTACTAACTCCCATGTATCACTCTCCTTGAGTGCTTCAATCTCCTCATCCATAGGTTCTTTCCATTTTGTCTTGGTTATGGCTTCTTCATATGATCCTGGTTCTTCAACTGACAAATCTTTGGCAAGATAAACAGAATGTTTAGTAACAAGAGATGTATCATACCCATATCTGATAGGTTTTTTGCTTTCTCTTTGTGATCTCCTGATTGATTGAGTTGAAGATTCAGGTATGTCTTCAAGCTTCTTCATCTTCATTTTTCCCTTGGACTTCCATGCCTTGAACTCTTCAAGGTTGATAGTATCTTCATCATCTAAACTTGAGTCTTCAATCTAAGTAGGTTCCTCCTTTGCAAGACTTGGAAACTCTTCTTTCAAATCATAGGGTAGTTTAACCTTCCTGCATTCATTCTCATACCAAGAATCATTTTCATCAAATACAACATGTCTACTCACCATGAATCCCTTATTGGAAGGGTTATAAAACATGTATCCTTTTTTATTTAGATCATATCCAATAAAGATGCACTTTTGAGCCTTTGGGTCTAGCTTTCCTCTTATCTGAGAAGGAATGTGTACATATGCTACACATCCAAATATCCTGCAATGGTCTAGTGAGGGTCTCTTACCATGCCATGCTTCATAGGGTGTCATCCCATCAAGGGACTTAGATGGTAACCTGTTTATGAGGTAAGTGGCAGTAGAAACACTCTCTGCCCATAGATAGTTAGGTAACTTTTTTTCATTCAACATAGACCTAGCTGTCTCAACAATCAACCTATTTCTTCTCTCAGGTACCCCATTCTGTTCAGGAGAATACCTTGTGGTGATTTCTCTTTTGATGCCTCTGTCCTACAAGAAGTTTTCAAACTCATTGGAGAAGTACTCACCTCCTCCATCTAACCTTAGCCTCTTCAATTTTTTTCCTGTCTGATTTTCAACAAGTGCAATATATTTTTTAAAGCAATTAAACACCTCATCTTTGTGCTTCATGAAGTACAATACAGTCCATCTGCTATAATCATCAATAAAAGATACATAGTACCTTGATCCTGAGACTGAGGGGTCTTTGCTTGGTCCCCATACATCTGTATGGACAAGTTCTAGGTAGTCTTCATGCATGTAACCTTTCCTTGAGTAGGGTAACCTGTGAGACTTCCCAAATTGACAAGCACCACACTTATAAATCATATGTTGCTTGGATACATTTGGTATTCCAAGCACACATTGGACCCTGCATATTTGCTTCAAAGTTATTTCTCCTATATGCCCTAATCTTTTGTGCCAAATCTCAAGCTCTGAAAGTGTTTGATCCTTATAACTGTATAGTGCAATATTCTTTGTGTCTTCTAACTCAAAAGTGAAAAGTCTACCTGATTTTTCTCCTTTAGCAATCCTCTTGAACCCATGCCTTGGATCCTCCACAAATGCTCCATATTGGTTGAATCTAACCTGCAAACCTTTCTCCACAATCTATCCAACACTCATCAAATTTTTGGTAATGGTTGGTACATAGAGTACCCTGCTCAACAAATTCTGATTTCCATCACAAGTCTTAACATTTCCATCTTTAACTACTGAGTGCTTGGTTTCATCACCTGTTTGGACTTGATGCTTACCTTTTGGTTCCTCAAGATCAAAGAGTAGTGCTACATTGCCAGCCACATGATTTGAGCATCCCGAGTCAATGTAGAATAGGTGGTCATCATTTGTACCTAATTTTGAAGTCATGTTCATGATCAGAAGAGAGTCATCCTGCTCCTCTGTGTAGTTGTTGTAGTCCTTTCTGGATTTGAATCCTCCTTGGTAGTTGCCATTGTAATTATTGTTGTAATTGTTGTTGTAATTGTTGTTGTAGCCTTAGTGATGGTTGAATCTACCTCTTGACTGTGAGTATCCACCCCTTTGGTATCCTCTTCCTCTCTGATTCTTGTAATTCCTGAAACACTCATCTGTAGTATGATTTGATAAACCACAAATGTTGCATGGTGAGGAGTTATAGGATCTCCCCCTACCTTGCTTACCTCCTTTTCCCCTTCCTCTTGATGATCTACCTCTCCCTGCATAGTTGGCTTGCCTTTATCTTTAGACTTTTTATTAGTGTATAGGGCAGAAGAGTTATTACCTTTGGATGTATCTCCATTCTTGTTGAGCTTTGCTTCATGAGTGAACAATTGTCCCATGAGAGTTGTAAGATTTGGAATTTGCATGTCCATGTAAAGATCCATGGCAGTGGTGAAGCTTTCCCATTTGTCATTAGCCTTGATCCCGTTGATCACTTGCCTTACAATCTGCTCTTCTTCAATCTGTTCTCCTATGCTTCCTAATTGATCTGCTACATCTTTAATCTTGGTCACAAATTCTGAAACAGCTTGCTTAGGTTGCTTCCTCAATGTTGTGAATTCAATCCATAACTGATTTTTCCTAGCCCTTGTGTTGGAGGAAAAATAAGATGACAAGGTTTCCCAAGTCTCTTGGGATGTCTTACAATTTCTAATATGTGGCAGAAGAAAATCAGAGATGGAGTTGAGTAAATAAGACCTTGCCAATGCATCCTTAGCACACCATGTGTTGAGCTTTTCATGTTCTTCCTTTGTTGGTAATCATCCTCTTGTTTTGAATGAGGGCAATTCCTCATCTCCTGAGATGTATCCATAGAGACTCCTTCCTTGTAAGTAGGTCTTCATCCTTAGAGACCATGCTTGATAGTTGTTCCTGTCCAATTTATCAATAAATTAAGGAAACCCATCTCGCATTTTACCTTAGTTTGCTCTGATACCACTGTTGGGAAAGATGGATGGATGCTCCAAGCGATTGAGTAGGTACTGCCAAAACCTGCTTTGTACCTGCCCTCTTTTGCTTCAGACTTGATAAGTGGACCTCTTAGCTTTCCAATGACACCATAAAATGGCCTAAGTACTTTGGAAGTGATGTGTGCAATGATTGAATCAAAACGGATAACTTTGAAACTCCCAATCTCAAGAAAACCTTCTATTTATGTCTTGACACTTGCTGGGTATTTCGCTCAGTATGACCAACACAATAGGAATTGGAAAAATTCCTTTTAGGGGTATCTAATTAGCTTAGCAAGATAACTATGCCAAGTGTAATTATGTAAAAAGATAAACTATGCTAAGAGAAATCAATTTAGCAAGTAAAGCTATACCCCCGATTTTTTAGGATTGTAGCAGACTTTGACCAGTGATCACCTCGACATGTATTTCTCTGAAATGTCTGAATAGAATCTCTTCAAACTTTGACAACATGTAGATAACTTCAAGCTGGATCCAACAAGCTTTGAATCACAGAATTTGATGGAGAAATGATTGAGATATGCACTCCACAAGTTGACAGACTTTTGAGTAGTATGATAGAGAACTCAGAAATCAACAATGTGAATGTATGTATTAATGAACACTTGTATACAAATCCATTGGCATGAAAATCATTGCCTAATGGTGTAGATAGGTGTGGGCTAGAGTGTAGGCCTCACACACACTCAAAATTAATAATGAGAAGCTCGGGAGTGATGAGTTCTACCCGCGACTTTTCCATGACCATTTTTATAGAGAATGAGTAAAAATTTGAATTCAAATTCAAACTTTTGGCTCCCTATGATCAAGCTCCTATATCCTAGGAGATATTCCTTCAATCAAATAGCTAACTTTTTCCACGAATCCTTTTGGTAGGTGATTACAAAAGATTCCAAGTCAATTTGACTTTTATAAGGAGATAAAGTGGTAATTAACCACTAACACTAGTTCGTATGCTTCTTCACATATGTAGGGTCTTCAAGATATCTTTCAAGCCAAATGTGTAGGCTTGTGATTTACACCAACAGTGAAGAAAGGTCATTTATAGTTTGTGATCTTTCTATGGATATGAGTAGAAGGAAGCCATACCACTTTGTACACATATTCTCTAATAGAAAACACATATTTGTGTAGAAGGATTTGAGCAAATTTTGGTTGTGTGAAGAATTCAAAGTCTTTTCTTGGAAGTCGCAAGAAATAGGTGCAGATTTGCATGAACTTCTTAGAGTGATATCTCACTGCACAGTGTAAAGTTTTTTATGACTAATAATTCATTTTAGAGCTATGATCCTTTACTACAATCGGTCACAAGATCTTTGTAAAACAGGATGTATATTGAGAGAATCAAGCTTCACACTGAAGCTGTGTCAAATCAAAGAAGAAGAAGGTAAGTTTTAGACATAGAGCAACTTGTAAAGAAAATTTAAGCTCTTTGTGAGGTAATACTTGGAAGTATTGATTTCAATTAGTTGTTTACTATATGTAACAACTTCTATTAATCATTGAGCACAAGAATCCTTGAGATTCATAACAAATCAGAGATAAATTAAAGTTAACTGAAAAGGTGCAAGTGCAGAGAAAGTAAATGATCACATTTCTTGCATAAAGTCTTAAAGTTTTTGGAGGTTGAAGCTGTTGGGGATCTAAGGGTCATGTGTACTTACCCCCATATTCATATATATATATATATATATATATATATATATATATATATACATATATATATATATATATATATATATATATATATATATATATATATATATATATATATATATATATATACATCATATATAGAGCATTGCCTCAAAGAGAGATCATTATGTGGGTTTCGAGGCTGCCACATATCACTGCACGTCTCTCTTCTCTTCTCTCTCCCTCCATCTCCTCCTTCCTCCTCTTGTTCTGCAGACCAAAGCCCTTCATTGGTATCAGAGCATGTTGAAGGCTTGTGTGCAAAAAGCTCCAATGGAAGCTTAGGTCACAAGAGGTGAAAGTGCAAGTCGGCATCTCTCTATAGTAGTTCAATACTTTGGCCATAACTCGAGTTAAGAAGCTTGGATTGATGCGTTTTAAAGTTTGGTGTGTAACTAAAACAAAGGGCTATAACTTCCTAGAAGGATGCACCACCTGATTCGGAGTTTTAGAATGCCAAAAATTCAAAAAACACAGATTGACGTAGAAGACAAGTCTGCAATCACTTGGATAATAGGTCAGTGTTTTGATTATAAGTTGAGTTTTACGAATCAAAATGAGAAGATTCAACCTTCTATGCATATCTTGGAATAACTTCTACAAGTTTGTAGAAGAACACAGATCCAAATTCTGAGGGCAAGGTCGCTGAAATTGCAAAATACAGAGCAGCAGTGTTGCAGATAAAGGTGAAATTGATAGCTGATGCTTGTTTTGTGCATATCTTGAGCTACACACCTCTGATTGAGATGTTCTTTATATCGTTACCTAACCAAGAATGAGATCTTGAAGTTTACTAAAGAGTAAAAGTTTAGATTCAGAGGTTATCACCTCTGAAACAGCAAAATACAGAGCAACATATTTTCACCATAAGAACCTTAATTGCTCTTGGACATTGAATTTGCTTTGGAACTTCTTGGTGTCCAAGCTCTTATTCGTAGAGCTTGAAGACATTATCCATGTATGATCACTATGGTAGCTCCTCCATATGAGAGTAGAGCATAATTTTGTCATGTGTTTGGCATGTGAGATGACATTGTGGTATACTCTTTTTGAGGTTTATGTCATCATAAGTTCGATCATGGATGTATAGTAGCATTGTGGTTTATATCTTGCTTGTGCCACTTGGTTATGGATTTACTTGCCAATTGCACATAGTTTTATGAGAGTTGATTGTGGATCTTGGTTGGTACTTGTATCTTTGTTTTCTTTGCAGGTACATGATCCAGATTAGAGCATCAGTTACACAGTCGTTTGTCACCGTTATTAGCATTTGATCATTGATTGATATGTATTTGCCAGTGTGATTCTTGGCATATGTGGATGGTGATTCCCACATGGTTTATTTGGTTGAGAGTCCATTTTACAAAGGAGATGCTGCCGAAATTTTGATAGCTCTTATGCTAGAAGAGAGCTCTAGTGGATCTTGAAGCTTGTGTGATTGCTTTGGATCATTGATTATCTCCATTCGTGTGGAGTGGGTCATACATTGTTCATGACAGGTTGGACTATGTTACAAGATTTATTCTTGATTGGGAGGTGTATTGCCATTGTATTGGCATATATTGCCATGCGTTTATGGGTATATGTATTTGCCATTATCCTTGATTGGATCTGTGATAGGTGGTGATAGATTACTCATTGTTCTTTTGATATTGGTTATCTTGTTTGATTGCTCATTTTATAGCGGATACTCTATCGAAATTTTTCCAGGATTCTTTCATATCTACTTTGTCAATTTGGAGACTTGGTGAGCAGGCTTATGCTCATGCTTTTATGTGCATGCTAGATGCATGGTTATGTGACAGGTGGTTCACATGGTTTCTTCTCCAGCGAGACATTTGTGATGGGAGTTATGCATATGGATATGCAGGTGTGATCCTATTGAGGATAGAGCATTGTTTCTAGTCTCTTGTTACATTGCTAGTCTCTTGGATTGCCAGTATGGTTTCTTCTCGATTTGATGGCACTGACTTTCCGAGATGGAAAGCTCATATGTGGCATACATTGGTTCGTGTAGGGTTACACATGTATGTGCATAGAGATGCACAGGGCCTCGTGACATGCCCAACCATGTATGGATGGATATGGATGCATTGGCCAGCTCCACTATCCGGTTACAGCTTGTGTATTCTATAATTGATTCTGTTATGTATGAGCAGACGAGTAGTGCATTATGGTAGAGACTACATGATATGTATGCGAGTCCATTGACTCATGTGAGACATAGATCACATCGACGACTTTGATGTTGGCACTGTGGTCATGAGAGCCATATTCGACAACGTTGCTTCAGATGGATGCGATGACGATGTCAGAGATATGCATGTGATGCAGGTCAGGTAGTGATTTCAGAAGAGTCTATGATAATTGATTATGCCAGTGATGGTGATATCACTTTCTCCTATGGTTCATCTCATGATTCCTCTTGTTCATTGGATAGCACACATATGGCTTGGTTGCTTGATGCATTAGCTAGTTTTCATGTTACTCCACATCGTGAGTGGTTTTGTCGATTCTCCGGTGAGAGTCGTGGATGTGCGCACATGTCATTGAGGGTGTAGGAGATATATGCCTTATGCTACCTAGTGGAGCATCACTTATGCTCATACATGTACGTTATGTGCCTTCATTTCCTATGAGCTTGATTTCAATTAGCTAGTTACAGGAGAGCAGATGTTATGCATTCCTTGGTGAGCATCATTTTCAGTTGCAATTGGGATAGCTTATGCTTGTCAGAGGTGACAGGGTTGGGCAAAGGTATCCACTGCAGGTACTCCATGTGAGAGACAATCTCGTCTTGGTGGGAGTTCATCCTTATGTGCGGTATGAGACTCATCATGTCTCATTTTGTCTACCTACACGTAGGTCTATTGACATTCATGATGCACATGTATGGCAAGATTTAGATGCTCCGATGGGTGCATATGTAGAGCATGTTTTGGATGCTCATGATGCTCATATAGAGCATGACTTTGTTGATCATATGGATGCTCTTGTGGAGCACACTTTGGATGATCATTTGGATGCTTTAGAGCATGATGTGGATGCTCATGTAGAGCATTGTGATGATACTCAGTTAGAGTGTGATCATCATTTTGACATTGGTGTTGATGTTGTGTGACTAGCTCATGTGGAGCATGATCATACACTTGGTGTGGTAGAGCAGGATTACTCTCATGGTACACAGTGTGCGATAGAGCAGTCTAGCTCTCAGGATGCACAATTAGACACATCCTTGGTTGAGAGGATGGTTGATTTGGATGCTGAGGAGTCAGTAGTTATGCAATCATTCTGGATTCGCTCATGTCAGATGTTGACACAGATATGTCAAGAGCATGTTGGTCTTGATTATGGTGCTTTGGATGCCTTGGATACAGGCATGGCTGACATACATAGGTTAGCTAGGATAGCACATGTTTTGTCAGCATCCAAGAGTCCGATATACAAGTTGTTATGCTCAAGACCAGACATTGTAGTTGCTATTGGAGCATTTGCACTTGGAGTTGTCATTCGTTCGATGATTGACACAGGCTTAGAGCGAGTGGGAGCTTTACAGGAACTTCGTCAGTTCTTGCATCAATTAGATATGAGCTAAGCTCTTGTCAATATGAGTTTAGAGCAGTTTGAAGTGCATGGATACACCTTGTTCGAGGCAGTTGGTGTAGGTTGATCCGTATGGGTTGAGATCCGGACTCTTCCTGTACATTACTTTATAGTCCTACATCATTCTTTGTACATTTTACCACTTACAGTCACATTGACCCTTAAGTGGGAGATTGTTGGGGATGTAAGGGTCATGTGACCTTACCCCCATATTCATATATATATATCATATATAGAGCATTGCCTCAAAGAGAGATCATTATGTGGGTTTTGAGGCTCCCACACATCTGTGCGTGTCTCTCTTCTCTTCTCTCTCCCTCCATCTCCTCCTTCCTCCTCTTGTTCTACACACCAAAGCCCTTCAAAAGTTTAGCTAAGCTAGTGGTGATCGTAGAGGACTTATAATATCCCATTAGCTTGGTTCTTGTGATGTTTCACACATCAATAAGTGGTATCATAATAGAAAGGTCCTAGAGAGCACAGAAGGAGTTTGAGACATAAAAGATCTTGGAACTTTTTCATTGAGAAGCTAGAGGCTGAAGTATTTAACATCAAAAGGCATCAAAGGAATAATTTGAAATCACTCTCAAGTATAAAGATCTATAAAATGTAACACTCTTTAAACCTTAAACATACAAGCTATAGCAAAATCAAGAAGAACATGGCAAATCATATCTCCATTGATAGATTAGATAGAGATAATTATCCTACTTAGGTAATGAGGATGGAAGCCTTACGTATGAGCAAGGATCTCAAGGTATACACAAGAGGTGAAGTAGAAAAACTTGTGTTTGAAGATAGTCGACCAAAGAAAGAAGAGCTAGAAGCTTGAAAGCTATGGTAGAAGAAGGATGCAAGTACAAGAGCCTACATATACAATACTATTTTAGATCATTTGTTGCCACACCTAAGAGGCTTGGAAATAGTTGAAGATATATGGAGTGCATTGGAAGATCATTTCCAAAACACTACTAAAGCTAGGAAAGCTAGCTTATTGTTAGAGTTTACTGCATTCAAGAGGAAGCAAGTTCAAAGCATTAGTGATTATGTCAGTAAGATGAAAGACTTAGCAAATAGTCTTAGATCTATAGATGAAGAAATTGAAGATCATAGATTGATTGCACAATTGCTTATAGGGTTGAGATGAGATTAAAAGTGGAAACCTTCTGTAACAATTGGACTCTCGTCAAATCATTTTGTACCATATCTAAATCAGTTACTCGGATTTTTGCTTACATTTGAGGAAGACTTGAAGTCAGATGGAGATAAAGAACAGAGTTCTACTACGTATACAAAGAATAAGAAGAACGGAGACAAAGGCAAAGCAAAGGAGGATGAAGAATCAACTTCTCAAACAAATTATGTCAAAGGAAGAGGCATTGGTAGAGGGCGATAGAGGAAATGGAAGAGGAAGAGGTAATCAGAATAGTAACAGGAGGACATGTTGGATTTGTGGTTTGAGCAATCATTTGGCTTATGATTATTGGCACAATCAAAAAGGTTCAAATCAGAATCATAGTAACAATGCTAGAAGCAGAGGTGGAAGGTATCAAAATCAGTTTCAAAGAGGAATGCAAAGTCAAAGTGGTGGCTATGGTAGAGGTGGAGGAAGAAGTTGGGGACCAATCCTACAACACTACTTACTTCAGTTATGCCAATGATACACAGGATGAGAACCATACAACATTGATGATGAACTTGATTAACACATCAAAGAAAGAGGACCTCAAGGTATTTTACATTGAATCTAGTTGTTCAAAGTATTTATCAAGAAATATAGATTTAATGTCAAAATTAGAAGAAGGCATTCCTAGTCATACAGTTCAAACAGGTGATAACGCAAGACACAATGTACATTCAATTGGAAAAGTGAAGCACAAGAGTGGAGCAAATTTGCTAACAAATGTGTTGCATGCTCCCACAATACCTAAGAACTTGATTAGTGTGGGGCAAATAGTTGAAAAGCATTTTCAAGTCAAATTTAAAAATGAAGAAGTGTTTGCGGGAGATCTAAGGAATGGATATAATCCAATTGTCTATGGTAAGAAGGAAGGTAGACTATTCACCTTGAAAGTACAAGGGAATATTGTTTAAGCTTTTCTTACACATGGTGAGGGAGTGATTACAGAATTAGACCTATCGCATAAGAGGTTAGGACACTTCAATGGAAGAGGAATCAAAGCTATGGTGGAAAATCAATCTGTTCTAGGTCTACCTAATGTGAAGAATCAACATATGGTCTACAAATGTGAAGCATGCCAAATGGGAAAGGCACACAAACTACCATTTCAGAAGAAGGATTCAAGAATGATGGAATACTAGAGCTCATCCATACAGATGTATGGGGACCAAAAAAAAGAAGGATCAGTTAAGGATTATAGGTATTATGTTCTTTTTATTGATGATGCTACAAGATGGATAGCTCTTTATGTTTTGAAGGAAAGATTAGAGTATTTGGAGCTTTCAAGCATTTCCATGCATATGCAAAAAGAAAAATAGGTCAAAAGCTTAAGAGACTAAGGTCTAATGGAGGGGAAGAATACTTCTCCCAATAATTTAGTGATCATCTTTGGAATGCAGGTATTAAGAGAGAAATAACTTGTAGATACACACCTCAACAAAATGGGGTGGTAGAAAAGAGGAATAGAACCCCGGTTGAGTTTGCGAGGACCATGCTAAAGGAAAAGAATTGACCAAATTATCTATGGGATGAGGCTATAAATATAGCTATATACCTAGTGAATAGGTTGCCATTCACAACTCTTGATGGAATGAATGCCTGTGAAGCTTGGTGGGGTAAGAAACCAACACTAGATCATTGTTAAGTGTTTGGATCAATTGCCTATGTTTATGTACCATCCCAACTCAAACATTAGCTTGAACCAAAGGTAGAAAAATATATCTATTCATTGGATATGATGAAAAGCAAATGGGTTATACGTTATGGAATCCTTTAACCAAACAATTTCTTATTTCTAGAGATATAACATTAGATGAACACAAAAGTTGGTATACATAATAAAGTCCAACAATTGAAGCATTTGAAGAAGAGGTAAGAAGAGGTGAGAAAGGTAAATCAAAAGTGCAAGTGAATGGAGATGAAGATGACATGCAAGCAAGTACATCTAGAATTGGATCATTAAGAAGAAATGAAGATGTACCTAGGTTTGATGAAGAAGTATATGCAGTTACAAATGAAGAGGATGAACCAAGAAGATCAAGCAAACCAACAAGGTATTCTTATGATACTTCTTGCATGACTCAGAAGAATTATGCTTATATAGTCAAAGATGATGAAGAACCTCAAATCTATGATGAAGCAAAAGGAATGAAACAATGGGAAGAACAAATGAAGAAAGATTTCAATGCACTTGAGGAGAACAATACATGGGAACTTGTTCCAAAACCTAATGGTAAGAAAGTGATTAGAAATAAATAGGGTTATAAAGTAAAGAAGCTTGTAGATGGAAGAATAGCCAGATACAAAGCTAGGTTAGTTGTCAAAGGTTATGCCCAAACATATGGCATAGATTATGATGATACATTTAGTCCTATGGCCAAAATCTCAACCATAAGAACAATCATAGCTATTGCA
This sequence comes from Ceratopteris richardii, assembly GCA_020310875.1. Classification (NCBI taxonomy): domain Eukaryota; kingdom Viridiplantae; phylum Streptophyta; class Polypodiopsida; order Polypodiales; family Pteridaceae; genus Ceratopteris; species Ceratopteris richardii. Next base: position 37,802,891 of record CM035425.1, read on the forward strand.
GCATCAAAAGGATGGACCCTCAGTCAACTGGACATAAAGAATGCATTTTTTAATGGATATATATCAGATGAATTATATATGGAGGAACTACAAGGGGTTGCATATTCTAGTTATCCAAATTATGTTTGCAGGTTAATAAGAGCACTCTATGGATTAAAGCAAACACTAAGAGCCTCAAATTATAAGCTTCTAAAATAGCTTAATGGTCTTGGATATCAAAGTTCAAAGGAAAATAAAAGTCTACTTATCAAAAGAATAGATGAAGGTACAATCTATATTTGTATTTGTTTAGATGACAAAATAATCACAGGTACATCAAATGAAGGAATTAAAGAAGTGAAGAGATTACTTGAAAAGGGATTCAAGACAAGTGATCTAGGAAAGTTTTCATACTTTCTTGGAATGGAAATCACTTATGCATATCATGGTTAATATGTGTCACAAGAAAGGTATCTTCTAAACCTATTGAAGAAGTTTGACATGGAGAATTGCAAAGAAGCTTCAACTTCACTTGAAGTTAATCATAAGCTTAGCAAACATGATTGTGCATAATATAAAGACACGAGGAAATATCAATATCTTATGGGAATTTTGATTTATGCTACACTAACAAGACCTGATCTTAGTTATGCAATGGGCATTCTCTCACAATTCATGCATTGTCCAAAGGACCCACATTGGATTGCAGGTCAAACAGCTCTTAGACATATCAAAGGAACTTCATAAGAAGGGTTATATTATCCTTTTACCTCATACATAAAATTGAGAGCATATAGTGATTCAAAATGGGTAGGAAGTCAAGATGATTGAAGATCAACACATGGATACATGGTATACATAGGTGATAAGCTTGTGAGTTGGTGTTCAAAGAAACAACATATAGTAGCCTTACCATCAAAAGAAGCAGAATACAAAGGACTTGTAGAAGTATCCAAAGAGATCATATGGATGCAAACCTTGTTCAAAATCTTGGGCATTGATCAAGGTATACCTATAATACAGGGAGATAATATGAGTTCACTTTATCTTGCAACAAATCTAGTATTTCATGCAAGAACAAAGAATATAGAGATTCAATATCATTTCTTGAGAGAAAAGGTAACGGAGAAGGTATACTCCTACAAAGGATCAAATAGAAAATATCATGACCAAAAGCTTGGATTGTGTGAAGACAAGTAGATACAAAGGAATGGTAGGGATAAAGAAAAGAAGAACATATGAAGACCTAGAGAATGTCAATTAGTGATTGAGGGGGAGATGTTGGGGCTTCACTCACTAATTGAGCATGAATACATGTAGATATAAGTGAAAGGAATAAGGACAAAAAGATATGAAGCTTGGATTATCAAAATTATACCTATGTGAAGGGACAAAAATTCACCCATGTAACATAGTGATAGGATCTGAATCCAAAATAGTTCTAGAAAGTAAAAAATTAGGAGGTGGAGTAGTAGGAGCTAAAATCTCAATGTATATAAGCCAATTAGCATCTAAAACATAATATAGAGAGATTGGTTAACTAGATTGTAAGTGCTAAAGTAGGGTATAGGCAGTCAGGATTTTTTGAGTGAGAGATGTGAAGAAAGGTCATTCACGGTTAGTGATCTTTCTCTGGATATGAGCAGAAGGAAGCCATACCACTTTGTACACACCTTCTCTAGTATCAAACACATATTATGTGTTGAGGTTATGTGATGTCGCGGCAAAAGCTTGTTTACTAACAAGACTGCAGAAAATTGCCACACCTCAACTAGAACTAAGCTAAAGTGATGTTAGAACACCTCTATAATCATCAGTAGCTTAGCAACCTGAAAACTTTACTACCGTTTTAGTGAACTTTGAAAATTCAATTTACAGAAAGCTTCGCATTTCCTTCAAACTTTAATTCTGAATTGATTTACTTCAAACTTTACACTACTGTGTTTGCTTACAGGTAGATAATCTTTCCGTCACTTAACTGTGTCAAAACTGTGTTTTAAAAACCACCAGAATATCACCGGACTTCACCAGAATGTTACCGGACTGTCACCGTAATCTTATCGGAATCTTACCGGAATCAACTGCAATTCTGTTTGTGATTACTTCAATGGTTATAATTGAAGTAAGGAAGTAATACATGAGCTTCCTTCACTGAATAAACTCTTTTTGAAGTTTGAGAAAAGACTTCACCAGTTCTAGATGTCTTTTACGGTCAGTCTTTGTACTGTGTACATGTCCCGTTTCATAAAACTCTTTTGATCAGTTTGTAGTTCAGACTCCTAGCTTTAAGATGAGCTATTACTCATGAAAATATTTACACTATGCTGTGAGATCTAACTCTCAAAAGTACCAGAAAATGTTTACTGAGAAAACTGTAACTGTTAGCTAACTTTCACAGTAACATGAAATCACTCAGATTTCTTCACATACGAAGAATGCGCTCAAACTTCCACATAAACATGTGTTTTCTATTAGAGAAGATGTGTACAAAAATAGCTTGGCCTCACTTTGCTCATAGCTATGGAAAACTCTCCTACTCTGAGTAGTTATTCCTTACCATCTCTCTCATATGAATACCCGACAGTTCAGGTTCTATTATTCAGCTCTACATACACAATCTCTGGCGTCTTCTATATCACTTCTTCAGTTTCTATATGCGCTATTCTATTCCGGTTCTATACTCTCTCTTCTTCTTTCTTCTTCTTCTTCTAAGCACTCTCTCAACTCTCTTATATATACATTTTGATCCGATATTCAAAAACGCGTGATTCTGGAAGTTTCTATGAACTATATTACAGTCGTGAATTTGTCCTTTCACTAAGGCTTTGATTTTTCTGAGTACTTTGTTTCTGCTTCTCTTTGTCTTTCTTCATCTTTATGTCTGTCTGTATGTCAAATTTGTGAGTGATTCTTCAACAGCTCCCCCTCAATCACTAATTTGCATTCTCTGATCTTTCATATAATCTTCTTTTCTTTTATACCTGCCATTTCTTTGAATCTGCTTGTTTTTACTCCATCTAAGCTCTTTGTCAGAATATCTGCTATCTGATCTTTTGTAGACGTGTATATTATTTCAATCTCTTTTTCCATTACCTTTTCCCTCAGGAAATGATATTGAATCTCTATGTGTTTTGTTCTTGCATGAAATACTGGATTTGCTGCAAGATACAACGAGCTCATATTATCTCCATGTATGATAGGTATACCTTGATCAATACCCATGCTTTTGAATAAGTTCTGCATCCATATCACTTCTTTAGCTGCTTCCATGAGTCCTTTATATTCTGCTTCTGTTGACGATAAATCCATTGTGTGTTGCTTCTTCGAACACCAGCTTACAAGCTTATCTCCCAGGTATATCATATACCCATGTGTTGATCTTCTGTCATCTTGACTTCCTACCCAGTTTGAGTCACTGTATGCCCTTAGCTTTATATCTGATGTAAAAGGATAATATAATCCTTCCTTTATAGTTCTTTTGATATATCTAAGAACTCTTTGTCCTGCAACCCAATGTTGATCCTTCGGACAATGCATAAACTGTGAGAGAACTCCTACTGCATAACTAAGATCTGGTCTTGTTATTGTAGCATAAATTAGGCTTCCCACTAACGACTGATACTTCCTCATATCTTTAAATTCTGCACCACCATATTTGCTGAGTTTATGATTTTCTCCATGTTAAACTTCTTCAGTAAGTTTAGAAGATATCTTTCTTGCGAAACATATACACCATGATTTGTATATGTGACTTCCATTCCAAGAAAGTATGATAACTTTCCTACATCACTGATCTTGAATTCTTTTTCAAGCAATCTTTTTACCTCCTTGATTCCTTCATCTGAGGTACCTGTGATTATAATGTCATCTACATAAATAGAAATGTAGATCATACCTTCATCTGCTCTCTTAATGAGTAGACTTGCATTAGCCTTTGAGCTTTGGTATCCAAGGTCATTGAGATACTTCACAAGTCTGTAATTCCAAGCTCTTGGAGCTTGCTTCAATCCATAGAGAGCTCTTCTTAATCTGCAAACATGATCTGGGTAACTGGAACTTACAAACCCTTCAGGTTGTTCCATGTAGACTTCATCTGATATATATCCATTTAAAAATGCATTCTTTATATCCAGCTGACTTAGCTTCCATCCTTTTTATGCTGCTATAGCAATCAATGTTCTTATGATTGACATCTTTGCCACCGGACTAAACATCTCATCATAATCTATGCCATGCGTCTGAGCATAGCCTTTGACCACCAGTCTAGCTTTGTATTTGGCTATCCTTCCATCTGCAAGTTTCTTAACTTTGTAAACCCATTTATTTCCAATTACTTTCTTACCATTTGGTTTTGGAACAAGTTCCCAAGTCTTGTTCTCTTCTAGCGCTTTAAACTCCTCCTTCATTGCTTCTTCCCATTGTTTCTTACCTTTTGCTTCACTGTAATGCTGAGGTTCGTCATCTTCCTTTACTAAGTAAGCATAGTTTTTTTGATTCAAATAAGAAGTGTCATAGGAATACCTTGTTGGTTGTTTCCTTACTCTGTTTGACCTTCTTAGCTCATATTCTTCATGTGTATCTCAATACACATCTTCATCAAATCTTGGTTCATCTTCGTTTCTCATACCTGATCCGATCCTGGACGTACTTGTCTGCATATGATCTTCATCTTCATTCACCTTCATATGTGATTTTCCTTTTTCTTTCCTCCTTATCTCTTCTTTAATTGTTTCTTCATTATACTCTATGTCTGTATACCAACTTTTTCCTTCATCAAATGTTACATCTCTGGAAACAAAAAACTATTTGGTTAGAGGACTCCATAGTCTATAACCCATCTGCTTTTCATCATATCCGATGAACACGTATTTTTTAGCTTTTGGTTCAAGCTTATGTCTAAGTTGTGATGGTACATAAGCATAAGCAACTGATCCAAACACTTTACAATGATCAAGTGTTGGTTTCTTACCCCACCAAGCTTCATAAGGGGTCATCCCATTTAAAGCTGTACATGGTAATCTATTTACCAGATATGTTGTTGTATTTACAGCCTCAGCCCAAAGATAATTTGGACAATTCTTCTCCTTTAACATTGCTCTTGCAAACTCAACTAGAGTTCGGTTTCTCCTTTTTGCTACTCCATTTTGTTGCGGTGTATACCTGCAAGTTATTTCTCTTTCGATACCTGCATTCCACAGATAATCATTGAACTCTCGAGAAAAATAATCTCCTCCTCCATCAGACCTTAGTCTTTTGAGTTTCTGTCCTGTAAGTCTTTTAGCATATGCATGAAAATGCCTGAAAGCTTCAAATACTTCTGACTTCTCTTTCAAAACATAAAGAGTTATCCATCTTGTTGCATCATCAATAAAAAGAACATAAACCTTGAGCCGCTGATAGACCCTTCTTTTGTTGGTCCCCATACATCTGTATGTATGAGTTCTAGCAAACCATCGTGTTTGTAACCATTCTTCTGAAATGGTAACCTGTGGGCTTTTCCCATCTGACAGGCTTCGCACTTGTGAATCATATGTTGATTCTTCATATTCGGCAATCCTTTCACATATTTTCCACCATAACTTTGATTCCTTTTTCATTGAAATGTCCTAACCTCTTATGCCAGAGGTCTAACTCTATAAATACCTCATCACCATGTGTGATCAAGGCTTGACCAACATTCCCTTGTACTTTAAGAGTAAAAAGTCTACCTTCTTTTTTACCATAGACAATTTGTTTGTATCCTTTCTCTGGATCTTCAACAAATACTCCTTCATTTGTAAACCTGACTTGAAAACCTTTTTCTACTATCTCACCCACGCTGATCAGATTCTTCGGGATTGTTGGAACATATAAAACATTTGTTAGTAGGTCAGCTCCATTCTTACACTTTACTTTTCCAATTGACCTTACATTATGTTTTGTGCTATCACCTGTTTGTACTGTATGATTTGAAATACCTCCTTCAAGTTTTGATAACAATTCGTTCCTGGCAAATGATTTGAACAACCAGAGTCAATATAGAATACCTTGAGGTCTTCGTTTTTTGTCATGCTTATCGAATTCATCATCAATGTTGTATGACTGTCATTTTGCGTATCATTCGCATAGTTGTAATAGGTAGTGTTGTGAGACTGATTCTGTCCCCAACTTCTTGCTCCACCTCTACCATATCCGCCTCTTTGGCTTTGTCTTCCTCTTTGATATCTTCTGCTTCTGCCTCTACTGTTATTTTTCTGATTATGACTTGATCCTTGAGAATTATGCCAGCAATCATGAGCCAAATGATTGCTTAATCCACAGATCCAACAAGTCTTCTTGTTGTTAGTCTGATTACCTCTTCCTTTACCTCTACTTTTACTTCTTACGTTGCCTCTTCCTCTTGCAAAATTTGCTTGAGTAGACATCTCTTCTTCATCTTTTTCTTTACCTTTATCACCTTTCTTCTTACTCTTTGCATACATAGCCGAACTATGTCCTTTATCTCCGTCTGTCTTCAAATATTGCTCAAACATTAGCATTAGTCCAAGCAACTGATTTAAATCTGGTACAAAATGATTTAAAGAAAGTTCAGTTGAAAGTACGAAAGGTTTCCACCTTTCATCTCCTCTCAGTCCTGCGAAACACTTGTGCTATCAACCTGTGATCTTCGATATCTTCATTAATAGATCCAAGACTGTCCGCCAAGTCTTTCATCTTAGTGACATAATCACTAATGCTTTGACTTTGCTTTTTCTTGAATGTTGTAAACTCTGACCATAAGCTAGCCTTGTATGATCTGTAATGCTATTGTAGATATAAGCTCTTGCCGTTGCATCTTTCTTCTGCCACAGCTTCAAGGCTTCTAACTCTTCTTTCTTTGGTTGACTGTCATCTTCGAAAGTAGGCTTCTTTTCTTCTCCTGTCACATATATCATTAAGTCCTTACTCATAAGTAAGGCTTCCATGTGCATTACCCATGCGGGATAATTTTCTCTGTCCAATTTGTCAATAGAAATATGATCTGCCATAATCTTCTTGTTTCTGTTACTTTCGGTGAGTATAACGTTAAAGATTTTACCTTTTGTAAACCTTTACCCTTGAGAATGACTTTGGAACACTTCTCTGGTTCCATTTGTTGTTGATCACCTCAGCCTTCACCTTTCTTTATGAGAATTCTTCAAATTCTCTTGTATCTTTACTTCTGTTTACTCTTTGAGGACCTTTTTGTTCTTCAGAACCTTTTCTACTCTGATACCACTTGTTGAGGTTATGTGATGTCGCGACAAAAGCTTGTTTACTAACAAGACTGCGGAAAGTTGCCACGCCTCAACTAGAACTAAGCTAAAGTGATGTTAGAACACCTCTATAATCATCAGTAGCTTAGCAACCTAAAAAATTTACTACTGTTTTAGTGAACTTCAAAAATTCAATTTATAGAAAGCTTCGCATTTCCTTCAAGCTTTATTCTGAATTGATTTACTTCAAACTTTACACTACTGTGTTTCCTTATAGTTAGATAATCTTTCCGTCACTTAACTGTGTCAAAACTGTGTTTTAAAAACCACCAGAATATCACTGGACTTCATCAGAATGTTACCGGACTGTCACCGTAATCTTACCGGAATCAACTACAATTCTGTTTGTGATTACTTCAAATGGTTATAATTGAAGTAAGGAAGTAATACCTGAGCTTCCTTCACTGAATAGACTCTTTCTGAAGTTTGAGAAAAGACTTCACCAGTTCTGGATGTCTTTTACGGTCAGTCTTTGTATTGTGTACATGTCCCGTTTCATAAAACTCTTTTGATCAGTTTTTAGTTCAGACTCCTAGCTTTAAGATGAGCTATTACTCATGAAAATCTTTACACTGTGCTGCGAGATCTAACTCTTAGAAGTACCGGAAAATGTTTACTGAGAAAACTGTAACTATTGACTAACTTTCACAGTAACATGAAATCACTCAGATTTCTTCACATACGAAGAATGCGCTCAAACTTCCACATAAACATGTGTTTTCTATTAGAGAAGATGTGTACAAAAATAGCTTGGCCTCACTTTGCTCATAGCTATGGAAAACTCTCCTACTCTGAGTAGTTATTCCTTACCATCTCTCTCAGATGAATACCCGACAGTTCAGGTTCTATTATTCAGCTCTACATACACAATCTCTGGCGTCTTCTATATCACTTCTTCAGTTTCTATATGCGCTATTCTATTCCAATTCTATACTCTCTCTTCTTCTTTCTTCTTCTTCTTCTAAGCACTCTTTCAACTCTCTTATATATACATTTTGATCCGAGATTCAAAAACTCGTGATTCTGGAAGTTTCTATGAACTACATTACAGTCGTGAATTTGTCCTTTCACTAAAGCTTTGATTTTTCTGAATACTTTGTTTCTGCTTCTCTTTGTCTTTCTTCATCTTTATGTCTGTCTGTATGTCAAATTTGTGAGTGATTCTTCAACATTATGTAGAAGGATTTGAGCAAATTCTTGTTGTGTGAAGAATTCAAAGTCTTTTCTTATCTATAATGTATGACAGTTGGAAGTCACAAGAAATAGGCACAAATTTGCATGAACTTCTTAGAGTGAGATCTGGGTGCATAGTGTAAAGTTTGTTATGAGTAATAGCTCATTTGAAAGCTCCTTAACTACAACTGACCACAAGATCTTTCCAAAACGGGATGTGCAATGAGAGAATCAAGCCTAACACTGCAGGTGTGTCAAATCGAAGAGGAAGAAGGTCAATTTTAGACATAGAGCAACTTCTAAAGAAAATTTAAGTTCTTTGTGAGGTAATACTTGGAAGTATTGATTGGAATTAGTTGCTTACTATATGTAACAACTTCTATTAATCATTGAGATTCATAACAAATCAAAGATAAACTAAAGCTAAAGTAAAATGTGCAAGTACAGAGAAAGTAAATGATCACATTTCCTACATAAAGTCTTAAAGTTCTTGGAGTTTGAAGTTTAGCTAAGCTAATGGTGATTGTAGAGGAATTCTAATATCACATTAGCTTGGTTCTTGTGATGTTTCACACATCAACATGGCCTAGTTAAAAATTAGGTTCCTACGCTTATTTGAGGGCTCAAACAAACTCTAAAAGTTACAAAATTTGATATGTAGGTACTTCTAGCACCCCTCAAGCTCAAGGACTCCTTGAATTGAACAAAATGGAGTTGGAATTATCAAAATTGATGTTTAAAATGCAATGTATTGATGACAATTAATGTTTTTTCAAAAGAAATTCTTGAAATTTTAGTTAGGGCTACTCATCAAATCTTCTTTGAATACTCTGCATGCTTGGTCCTCTTGGGTCTTCTCTCTACCCTTGTTCCCTTTGGCTCCCTTGCCTCATGTTGTTTTGGCACTTAATTCCTCCTGGGATGCTAGCACATACATACATGCATACATGCATGCACACATACATACATGCATACATACATACATACATACATACATACATACATACATACATATATAAATACATACATACATACATACATACATACATACATACATACATACATACATACATACATACATACATACATACATACATACATACATACATACATACATACATACATACATACATACATACATACATTCATACATACATACATACATACATGCATGCATGCATGCACACATAGATACATGCATACATACATACATAGATACCTTCATGCATGCATTCATACATACACACTATGCAATGTGATGCAATATAGGAATGTCTCTAAATTATCTCATAATTACATACGTGCATACATAGTCACACTAAAACATAGTCATACACATCACTTGTACTACCTACAAACATCATGTGGTTGTCATAAAGCTTGTATATAGTGTTGAATGTGAGCCATTCCTCAACTACCTTAAGGTTTTTTGAGCTCAAAGTGAAGAAGATGATTGAAAATGTGAGGTCTTAAGGAGGATTGTGAGTTACATGAAAATGTGATCCTCAATTATTTTATATTTGAGTAGGATTCAATTGTGTAATAGCCTTGAGCTACCCTTCTCACATGTTTGAACCTTGGTCTGAACCCTTGTGTTATTTATTATATTTGAGATCCCATTAAAATGGTTACAACCCTTAAGTTTGATTTATCCTAAGGTTTGGGAACCTTAGCCTTGGAATAGTCCTTTATAAGTTCCATCTTGTGGTGTACATGAGAGGAGCAGCCTCATTACATTAAGAAAGCATGTGTTGAAACTTGGGAAGGTGGCCAAATGGGAGATCCTTGGATGGACACTTGAAAGAGGGCTAGGCCATGCACCCCCTTGGCTTGGACGTATATATGTGGGTGGATACTTACTCACACACCCTCTTGTGTGGAAGGAATGATATTTTATACAACATTGGTATCAGATCTAGGTTCGTCTACCATAGATTTTGTAGTATAGCTTTCATGAGATCTTAGATGTTATCTTCTTCATATGTGTGCAACCAAAAGCATGAGAGCTCTCTATCTTTTTTTATACAAGAATATTTCCACCCATCATGAGCTTTAGTCCTTTTTAAGCCTTCTACAAGTCACATAGGACACTCCCTAAGGAGGGAGGTAAAAAATGCAAAGGGAGCCCCCCAACCCGCATTGTTCAAGGTATTCAATGGAGAGGAATTTGCATAATGGTTGTAACTTGCGATTAACAAATGATGTGCATAGGAAAGATGTAGATTACACTCCAAGGGGCAATAGGAAATGAGGAGGAAATGCATGAAGCATATATTTACCAAGAAATAGACGGGTTACAAGAAAAATATTAATGAAATTCAAGCCAACATGGTTCTTGTTAAAGAAATATAAGCGGAAGTGGGAACCTTTAAAACTTCATTGGATTAAGTTAAAGGTAAAATGGAGCAAATATTAGGAATGTTTTGGCCACCTCAAAGTATACCTATTCAAAAAGGTTCCATGTATATTCAACCTAGGAGCCCCTCCTCAAGTAGGGGACAAGATGTCTCCCTACCTCTTCATAGGAGTGTTTCATTTAAACGTGGGGTTGATGATTTGACTAAAACCCTCAATCCTCTACTTATGAAAAACATAAAATCCTCTTGGTTTATAGGAGAAGAAAATATCAAAATAAAGATATGGTCCTAGCATTTCTAGATAAATGGCAAGATTTGCATCAATTAGAGTGGGAATTACCAAGTTTTAGAAACAATTCTATGGGTCTAATCCTATAAGTGATGTGCAAGTTTAAAAGAATCCCAACAAATTTGAGAAACTTGGTATCAATTTGAGGAAGTCTTCAAAAGGGAGTTCTTAATTGAAATCAAAGAGGAGAGAAATTGGGAGGAATAGGAAAAAGTCCTTTAAATAGGATTTCCACTCTCATTTTACATTTTTCAATATCGAGAAATAATTCTTAAGCTTCAGAACTTAGATTCTTTTGTTAGACATTGGTCTACAAAGATTTTTACATGTGTGTGTGGGACAAGAGCTAAGCATAGCCAAGATCCCGAGCTTGGAGAATATTCTAAGGTACCTAAAGATTAATGGGAATGAGTGTGCATGATGGCCACATGTCCACACTAGAGCATTCCAAATCATTGCTATTTTGGGTGCAAGAGGATATAAAGGATGGCAAGTGAGTTACACACACAAAATTCAACCCTTTAACTTTCAAGTCTTCTTAGAGAGATTTTAGGAAGAGATTCCTACATTTGGTATCAGAGCACTTTAAATATTGATTTGGAAAGATTGGTCACGTGAGAATTTGGTCGAGTAGAGTCATCATCATCTTTGATCTCCATCGGAGGTGAACAGGTGAAGTCTTCATAAAAAAGAGCTTTGTAGTATCCTTAGAGGAGATCAAGTGCCCCCCCAAGGGAAGTCCTAGATGCACGATGCCCAAGAAGGAGGAGGGACATCATGGATCACACATAGACATCCACTTGAAAACTCACATGCCTACTCAAAGTGTCTCAAATTTGCTCGAGTGCTCACATAGCTTCCCAAGGCAAGGAGGCAAGGAGAGGCTCTCTCTCTTGCCTTTAGATGAGAGAAGAAGGGATTCAATAGCCTATATGATCATGAATTTCTCATAATTGTCTCTACATATGGGATTATTCGAGCCTCGTGCACACAGTTCAACTATAGAACTCCATAGAGGAGGAAAGAACAAGAGCAATTTCTCATCTACCCCTTCTTAGAGAGCATATTAAACATACCTACCTTCACTAAATTGTCCATAGCTCCTTCAATTCTTGTCCAAATGTAGTGATTCCAAGTCTTATGGAATCTTAACTTAGAACTCCATAGAGGAGGAAAGAACAAGAGCAATTTCTCATCTACTCCTTCTTAGAGAGCATATTAAACATACCTACCTTCACTAATTGGCCATACCTCCTTCAATTCTTGTCCAAATGTAATGATTCCAAGTCTTATGGAATCTTATGGAATGAGCACATGGAAGCTACCACTTGGCTATACTAAATCACCTGCATAGAGCTTCATATTTGACTATTTATAGTCAAAGAGCTTCATTGGAGGACTTTTTTTATGCAAGGATGATTGACTTTGACTTAAAGACTCAAGAAGAGTGATTGACGATCATCTCCAACACCTTCACTATCTCTACAAGTGGATTTCTTCACAACAAAGATAAGTTTTCTTGAAAATACATGGATTTTTTATTCTTTTTTGTGCATCAATTAGCATTTAGGATAAGCATTGGCATCTCATACATGCACGTATGCTTATTCATATGTTTGTCAATCTCTCCACTTTTTGTAAAAATGGGATGATAGCATAATCTTCTTGCAAGCAAGACAAAGAGAAAGCGAGAACATTTAGTGCTCTTATGAATTTTATATATGTGCTGCAAGCACATTGATTATTATACAGGGCATATTGTACCCTTTGGGTATTTTGCTTGCCTATTGCGTGCCTGCCAACACACTTGTGTTTAAGTGCATGTAGATCACTTTGGTAATTTTTTTTCAAATTATCATTTTATTGTCAAAATTATTAAAATCTCTATGCATAGTTCTTTGATGCATGAAAGTAAAGAGCATACTGATAGTACTTGTTGATTTTGTTGTTCTTTTATGAAAGGCTTGTGATCTACCAATTTCTCCTTCCACTATTTAAATTAGGTATACATACACACATAAAACATAAAAAGACTTAAAGAAAAAAAAGAACAAAGCATACAAAACATAAAAAGAACTTACACTTTCCTAAAACATAGAATCAATACTTTCATTGCCTCACAAGGAAGATATGCACATGGATGACCATACAATAAACGCTATAGAAACCATGAGCACTAGAATATCACACTTAGAGAGCAAGTGTGAAGCACTGCTCCCACTTGCTCTCTAAGTGTGATATTCTAGTGCTCATGGTTGGTCTACCCATCTAGATCCAGTCCTATGAGGATAGATTGGATTTTGAGATTGCACGACTAGCCCGTTTCTATGTGACCATACAATAGATGCTATAGAAACCATGACCACTAGAATATCACACTTAGAGAGCAAGTGTGAAGCACTACTCCCACTTGATCTCTAAGTGTGATATTCTAGTGCTTATGGTTGATCTACCCATCCAGATCTAATCCTATGAGGATAGATTGGATTTTGAGATTGCATGACTGGCCCATTTCTATGTAGTCCTAAGTAAGCAGTTGCATGTTAGGAAAAGACCAGTCATAGACTTTGCTTCACATGTGTATCACTTTTAGCACGAGGGAAGTTGACTACTGATCGGTGGAGGACCAAATCTCTTAGAGGTGCGATTAGTGACTACAACCAAGCTGCTCAAGATTGATTGTAAGTATACTTATTTTTTGTATTTTGTGTATTCATCATGTGTAGTGATGGATTCTCACAATCAAGGAAGCTCCCGTTGAAATGTAGTACTTTTAGATAAACTAAGAGCAGAGGAGCTATTTTTAAATGAGTTACCTTGGGGTTCACCTCCTTGCAAGAATGTTGAGCACACGATTGAATTGGTGCTAGGAGTGTCTACTACTTGACCACCATTTCATATGAGCTTGCAAGAGGAAAATGAAGTTTGCAAGATCATGGATGAGTACATGGAGAAAGGGATTACCATAACCAATTATTCACCCTCCACGACACTAGTTCTAGTGAAGAAGAAAGATGGATCTTATATATTTTATATATAAAGGGTTAAGACACTAGTACTTATACATCCTTTATAGATTCCAAAGAAAAACTGGGATAGTGTTTTAAAAATGTAAAGGGTTAAGACACCAGTACTTATACATCCTTTATAGATTCCAAAGCCAAACCGGGATAGTGTATCCATGGACTTCATAGTGGGGCTACCACACCCAAAGCAAGCGGGATTCTATCCTAGTAGTGGTAGATATATTGAAAAAAATGACTCACTTTATACCCATAGAGGAGAGGGTAGAAGCTCCAGAGCTAGCATATCTATTTATCCAATATGTCTTTAGATTGCATTGGGTTATTGACATCAATAGTTTCATATAGGGATGTTAGATTTTCAAGACACTTCTAAAAGTTTGTTTTTGACAAGATGAAGGTAATGAGTAGTGGTGACCATCCATGATAGATGGTCAAATCAAGAGGGTCAATCAGATTATAGAGGGCATGCAGAGGGCCTATGTGTCTGAGAGGTAGATAGATTGGGATAGTTGTTTGCCATTATTAGAGTTCTCTTAATAATAGACCTCATAAAGTGATAGGAATGTCTACTTTTGAGATGAGTTATGGCATGAATCCCACTTCTCCCAGTACCATAGGAATGCAAAGAAATATCCTAGTGCTTTAGATTTCCTAGCAAATCTCCAAGAAAATTTAGAAATAGTTAAAGCCAAGATGGAGCGAGCTACTGATAGGGCAAAAGAATATGCTGACAAGACAGATATCCTAGAGTCTTTGAAGAAGGAGATATAGTTTTTCTTCAAGTGCCAGCTAGATCAACTTCACTATCCAAATGGAAGTGCACTAAGCTTTCACCAAGGTTTTATAGACCTTGGAAGATAGTTAAGAAGCTTAGTGATGTTGCATATCGATTAGAAATTCCTCTAGGTTGTAGAGTCCATCCAGTGTTTCATATTAGTAAACTTAGAAAGTATAATTCTAGGGAAGATAATCTAATAGAGGGTATTGTTTCTTTTTAGGAAAGTGACACTACAAATCATTCACTAGATAGGATACTAGATAGGAGATGAAAACGGTTAAGAAACCATGTCTAGGAGTATTTAATGGCCTAGAGAGGATTAACACTTACAGATTTTGCTTGGGAATCAAAAGCTCTAGTTCACAAGTACTCTCCCTCATCGATCATTAAGGACAATGATCTTTAGAAGGGGGAGAGAGTCTTAGAGATTGGTCTATAGAGACCTTTACATACATGTGTGGGACAAGGGCTAAGCATAGCCAAGGTCCCTAGCTCAGGGGATATCCTAAGGTACCTAAAGAGTAATCGAAATGAGTGTGCATGATGGACACATGTCCACACTAGGGCATTCCAGATCATTGCTTTTTTGGGTGCAAGAGGATACAAAGGATGGGAGGTGAGTAGCATACACAACATTCAAGCCTTTAGCATTCGAGTCTTCTTAGAGAGCTTTTAGGAAGAGATTCCTATAGCTTTCATAAAGTCATAGTATTTATTCAAGAACTTGAGAAGAGATTAAAGCATGAAGTAAAGAGGAGTGCCGCCAAAAATCTTAGAAGATCAAAATAAAATAACAAAAATCTACAAAGATCGTGCAATAATAGGTGCACTACAAATTCGTGTTGTGAAAGAGAATAAAAGCTCCAAGAAAGCAAATGTATGATGAGCACTTTTAAGAAAGAGTGACTCTTCTAGAAAGTGGTGACCCTCAAGGCCAAGACTTGACCGTGAGGTCTGGAAAAAACAACAAATCAAAGTCTTTTCTTCAAGTGATTATCTTCAAGACACGTGAGTAAAATTTGCACTACTGGAACACAATAAAAACCCACCCATGAGCAAAAGGGAAAAGACAAAAGTGTAGTCCCTCTAGTTCAAACCTTGAACATAGTAATGTTTGGAAAAAGTGGAAGACTTACAAGAGGATAATACACATAACGACATGAGTTGTTCATATTACATGCTTTTTTCAAAAGGGAAAATGCAAGAGTTGTGGTAGATGATTCTGCTACCCACAATTTCCTTAAGCTTATTCACTAGTGAATAAGCTTAAGTGGCCCCGACAATAGTCACCACATCAATACATAATTTCCATGCTGGAAGGATAAGACCATAAATTTTGTGATACTATGGTATGTGAGCTTGGAATTGAGGCTCAAGGATATAAAGCTAAAATAGATTGCAAGATCATGCACATGGAAAGGAATGATATAGTGTTGAGAAGGGAATGGATTTGGGGCTTAGGGACATTATTAAAGTGTAGTTACTTGTTGAATACATTTGAATTCAAGAAAAACTATCTCCAATACTTGATTAAAGGGGGTCAAGGTGTGCCCAATAACCTCTTATCTCAAGTATGGAGCCGAAGAAACTTGTAAGTACCAAAAATCAAAAGTCTACATGTTGCTTCCGATCCATGTAAATGATCTTTATAATATAAATTGAGTTCCATATGTGTCATCTTATTTGTCAAGTATTGAAAAGTGTAAGCTTGGATGTTTAATGAATAAATTACCGGATCTTTTCCTAGAAGAGCTTCTCCATGGATTACCACCTCCTTGAGAGCAAATAGATCATGCAATATACTTATTGAGATACCTCAAGAATTTTACCATGAGCTCAGATATCAGAATAGGAAGTTTGATTTAGTTGCAAATGCATGAAGCTACATGATGATGTTGGATTCTTTGAGTTTCATACAAATATCTAATGATTTATTCAATTCAATGAAATGAAAGTATCAAGAAGTTTCAAGTTTTAAATAAATTTGGAATAAAGTTCTTCATCAAAGTACAACCTTATCTTTGGATGATAGGTTTAAATATTAGAGTATTAAAGATGAACACTTATTTTATAAAGGAAAAGTTTGCATACCTTGTGATAAGAATTCATTAAGAAATGTTTTGTTTGAATGCCATGATGCCCCTAGTCTAGGTCCTTGATGACTTTAAAAAACTTATGAATTGGTCAAAAGACAGTTCTATTGGCCGAGTGTACATAAAGTTGTACAAAGCTATGTACTTAAATGTAAAATATACCAAGTAACTAAAGTGTATAAGCTTAAAATTGGTGACTTATCATACCCTTTGTAAATTACCAAGGAAAAATGGGAAAGTATTTCCATGGACTTTGTTACATGCTTACCTTGGATCCAAAAAGGACAAGCTTCAATTTGGTTTATAATAGATCGCTTGAGTAAGATGAATCACTTCATTCTTACTTGTACCATAGTTAAAACTATATAATTGGCAAAGTTATTTATTGAACATCTTTATTGACTCCATGGTCTACCTCAAGACGTAGTATCATATATAGATAATAAATTTACGAGCCATTTATGAAGAGTTGTTTTCAATTGATTAGATACAAAGTTGAGCATGAGTATTGTTGAACATCCATAGTTGGATGGACAAACATAAAGAGTCAAAAAAAAACAAAACTTGAGGATATGTTGAGGAGCATATGCATCTTCAAACCAAACGAATTAAGAAGACTATATACCCTCAATTGAGTTTGCTTACAATAGTGCCAAGCATTCTACAAACATGGTTTAGTCCATTCATACCAATGTATAGGTTCCAAGCTAGAGCCCCATATGGAGTGGGATTACAAAAAGAGAAACTCTAAGCCACCAAAGGTTTCTTGGAAGACATGAACGTTAACATGAAGGTAGATAAATAAAACTTGAGGAAAGACAAGATAGAGCTAACAAACATAACTACCCTAAGAGGTGAAAAATTTCCTTATAGGCTCAAGAACAAGTTTATTTAAAATTTCTTGAGAGATCAAAATATGAAAACAAGATACTCTCCAAAACTTTCTCGAAGATGTTGTGTCCCTTTCATAATCCTTAGAAAGGTTGGAACTATGGATTATGAGTTAAAGCTTCCAAAATATTGTGTGATTCTCCAGTGTTTCATGTTAGTAGACTAAAAAAGAAATCGGCCGAACAAGATAAGTTTGTATGAAATAGTCCAACTTATTTGTTTAGAGAGTCAATACATGTTTTATATGTGACCTCTCACTACCAAGAAAGTAAGGTTTGGTAAAGCTTTGACTTTTTGAAGCAGAGGTCCATAATTCAACCCCCAGGCTAAGACTAGACATGTAATGGCATTGGCCAATTTCAACCAATTATAAGTCAACTTACAAGTTATAACCCAATCTAACCCTTGCTTTGTAAGATACGAAGGGTCTCACGAGTATTATACCTATTAATCTATACAATTATACTTTCAAAGTTAAAGTTGAGAAAATAAACGCCTACCAAACTTCCTTAAAAAAAAAAGTAAGATCTTTTTTTTTAATATAAAGAAAATTCAGCCTTAGCCTACTCTCCCCAACTTGTATTAAATAAAAAGAAAAGAAAAATACAAGTGAAAGGGACTAGTGCCCATGAGACCTCCCAAGTCCCACAAAAAGAAGATAGATCTTACAGAGTTTAGATGATCACCTTCTTACCCAAGATCTTACACCATGTATTTACCGAAGATCTTACAGCATGTTATGTCCAAGCCTGCATAGCCTAGTGGTTGATGCTTTGAGTCTCAAGGAGGAAGTCCTGAGTTCAAATCCTGGCTGGACATATCCATGAGTTCTCAAAGATGGGTGTCCATGAAGTTCCCCAAGATGGGTGCCTCTACATTACAAGGTCCAGTGTGTGTCTGTACAATTCATTGTACTCCCCAAGATGGGTGCCTCTACATTACAAGGTCCAGTGTGTGTCTGTCCAATTCATTGTACTCTTAAAAAAAAAAAAAAGATCTTACACCATGTAGATATATACGAGAAGGTGGCAATTTTCGTTTGCTGATCGGGAAGAAGCGACTCTACGTTCTGCTCTCAATATTTATATTTAACGCTCCCGAAACATACAGCATCTATGCTCGACTAAGCTGAAGACAACTTGGAGGCTACTCTCTTCGGTATTATGCGTGCTTTTTCGCGCAGCATCTCATTGATGCTGAAGGCTCTAGCACCGCTTGAACGCAACAGTTTTCTCCATTCCCCTTCTATTCCTTGGACATTATTGCAGGGTAACACTGTCTATATTTCCTTGCGTGCTTCAATTTGTAGTCTTTCCTCACAGTATCTTCTCCACGGCCATGCATGGCCTACAAGACACTTTCGGAGACAACTGAGCAGATCGGTGTCCTTGGAGCCTGAAGTGCATGGGGTCGACTGTGAGCATCAAGACTATGGTGACCCATCATTCTGGGACAGAACATACGCGAAGGGTCCTGAAACTTTGGAATGGTACCAGAGCTACTCTGACATTGCCCCATTGTTGAGGAGATATGTGCCAACTACTTGTCGAGTGCTCATGATCGGTTGTGGTAACGCAGGTATGTATTCACCTGGTCCTTGAGCACTAGGCACATCGGCTAAAGAGTAAGCAAGCTTTCCTTTGATGCTTTTGTCCACTGCGAAAACAGAGAGTCATGGAGAATACAGTAAGAGCACTGGTCAGTAACTACGAACACTTGAAATGCTTCGCTCAGAGATGCATTAGGATGACATAAAATTTTCCATGCATAGGTTTTACAATACTTACTCAGAAACATGAACACAAATAATATTAGGGCATGATAAGCATACTTACCATTGATCAACACGGATGCATCATCAAAATCAATTGGGTCTCTTTTTCTTTGTGTCGATGCATGATGAAAGATTTGTACACTTCCTATATGCAACAAAAGTGCATCGACTTTCTCGGGATCTGTTTTTTCTAACATAATCAGTCTGAAATACACTACTCTCAACTTAGGGTTCAAATGAATATGGAAGCTTATACACTTATAGTAGACTTTAGTAGCTTCCTAATGAACTATAGGATGCTCAATCCAGACACTCTGAATTATTCCAAGCAATTTATGCAAAACAAACTACTTGGTACTCACACTAAAGAGGTTCGACACACAGTCAAAGAATTACCTATATCTCTGGATTCAATTGAAGAAAATAGACTTGACTGGTTTTCCAACATGTGAGGCTACAAAAATTGGATGTCGGAAAGTAAATGGAACAACTTAAGCAAACCAGACTATTTGAGAAGAAACCTAATCTAGAAAGAGTATGGAGAAGAAAGGGGCGTTGGGTGTAATCTTGGAATAGACATAACTCTTTTATAGTATGGGGGTGCTCTCCCGTGTCCTCCTTTGCTTGGGGAATGACCTTATATGTTAGTTTACCCATGGGATATACTTAAAGTGTTTCTCCACTTTCCAAGGTGACTCTTCGTGTTCCTTGTTGCTTTGTCTTTATTTATTTTATGCTTGATGTATCTAAACATTCTTCTTGCTGCATTATGATGCACACTAGTAGGAGCATGTATGGACTATGAAAGAACAACATAAGATGGATTAGGTCGACTTATGGTGGCATAATTCAATGATTTAATAATACATTATACTCCAATAGAGTTGTATGTCTTCAATCTTGTGTTTGAGTACGTACTAATAATTATGTATGTAAAATGTATATATGACGTACATAATACGTACTTAGTAAGAATGCACACACACACACACACACACACATATATATATATATATATATATATATATATATATATATATATATATATATATATATATATATATATATATGTGTGTGTGTGTGTATGTATCTCTCTCTCTCTTTCTCTTTCTCTCTCTCTCTCTCTCTCTATATATATATATATATATATATATATATATATATATATATATATATATATATATATATAGAGAGAGAGAGAGAGAGAGAGAGAGAGAGAGAGAGAGAGAGAGAGAGAGAGAGAGAGAGAGATACATACACACACACACATACATATATATATATATATATATATATATATATATATATATATATATATATATATATATATATATATATATATATATATATATATATATATATATATATATATATATATATATATATATATATATATGTGTGTGTGTGTGTGTGTGTGTGTGTGTGTGTGTGTGTGTGTGTGTCTGTGTGTGTGTTGTACGCATCGTATACAACAACCTTAGTATGATCCTGTACCATACGTGAATTGTATTGGATCCATTGTATTGGACAGGATGTGACTACCATGTGTGGAAGCATCAACATCAAGATACATTTAGGATCGATCCATGGCCCATCTTGAGAAGCGTCTTAGGTGCCAGTGGATAATTGTCCAAAAATGTAGCTTGCATAGTGAAGGGAAAGTCCATCGTTTCCCACCATTTCAAGTCATGGCTCCCATCCTCGTGGAGAGGAGGCCATATCTTATACCCAAGCACTCACATAGAGGTTGGGGAAGAATTCCCATTATCAAGCATCTACTTAACTCGAGGAGCCAATAGAGAGACTACGTCAAATCCAAAGAAAGAAGGCTTAAGACACATGCTTCATAGTGTGTTGTTGCCATAGGGTCATGAGGAGTTACCCGCATGTTCGAGACATGGGGGGAGATCAAGATAAGGCTAGGGAAGATATCCCCCCCTTTTGGCCATCACCCTCGAGAGATGCTCTCTCGTGGAGCATAACATTCACCCCCACTCCAAAGAATTTGCATCCTCGCAAACTAAACTTCCGGTGCATACTAGCTTATTGCTCCAGCTTCAATGTTCATGTTTAGGGGAGAAAACTAAGTGCATACATAACAAAAGGGAAAGGAAGTGATCTCTTAGACATTCCTACCCATTGTCGAGGATGTCCGTGTCAACCCAAAAGAATCGTGGCATGATATGCATCCAAGCAATTATGATGCATAGTAGAAAAGCCTACAATAATAAAGAGGTGAGAACATTACGTGTTGTAGCAATGCTCTAAGCAGAAGAAGGGACTTACTTGGATGTACATGAGGTTCACATGAGCTTGTCGTTGTGTTGCTCATGCCGAGGGACTTTTTTGATGAGCGAATCAAGTTGAAGACATTTATTCTTGTACATGCAAGAAAAATTTTCTGTACGTCTTAAATAGTACGCGTCCGTTTGGAGTATGTTTCATTCCGTATGCCCGTGTTTGGTAAATTTCAAGCCTAGAGTTTTTTCACGAATTCGTTTATTTGTTTCGACGCTAAAGAAAATGTTTACTGTTAGCCCTTAGGTAAACTAAGCGCACCTAAAGGTTTTGTAAACAAGCTAAAGTTTATCTAACGATAAGCAAGAGTTTACAAATCCAATAGGCCTCTACTTAGCAACAAACACATAGATGAAAGGGTGACAATTTATATGTTTTCAACGATTGTAGAGGCCGCCCGTTGAAGGTTCAAGGTATGTAGTGCTAGATTGTTAGTGTACTATGCAACTCGGAAGGATGCATTTTCGCCATGTGCAATGGCGGGAAATAAGTCAGGAGTGGCCTTTGGAGGCCTGAGGTACTATCCATATTGGGAGGAGTTTGAACTTTGTAGGCTATAGGACATGGTTGTATATCATGGATATGATACAAGAGAAGCACCATATAACCTACAAAAGTACACAATTGAACTATGGTTGAGACTCGAGAGTGCTTAGTGACCAAAATGATGTGATGAAGGTTTGTAGTATATACTACATTGTATTATATAATTTAATGAAATCTTGATGGATGACCAATTCTGAATTTATGATTTTTTATGTCTCTTAGCATGATATCTTTTTCAAAAGCAATGTGTTGTAGCAAAAGTCAAGAGTGGGAGCATGTTGTCCAAGTGAAGACTTTAGGGAAAGGGCCATTTACTTGTCAAGGCAAGTATTGCTCACATAAATTTAATGGAGGCCCTTCACATGTCCGTGCCCATATTTTGGGATTACTGCGCTTTGGAGTATCACCTTGTGGTAAAGTCCCCAGTAACGTGAAGGAAAAAGTGAAGAAGTTGATTGGACATGTTGATGTAGGAACTTCTATTGTTCCCTATGTAGATGACATTGTGGATGAAATTGACCATGCATCAAATGATACACAAAATGCGCCCAGACATGTGGATTTAGAGGAAAGTGGACAAGCTAGCAAGAATGCTTGCCCCTCTTCTTCCAGAAAAGGGAAGCTAAGACAACACGGCTTATCTAAAGCATGGAATTTAGAAGCTTGCAAAAGGGAAAATTGCTCTTTGTCGCTTCTTTTATGCTGAAGATGTACCTTTTTGGAGTGAGAAGCCTCTATTTGAAGGAAATGGTTACAATTATTGGACTATTGGTCGTGCTTTTACTCCCCATCTTTTTATGCATTGAGAAAAATTGAATTAAATGACAAGATCCAAGTCATTGCAAATGATCTCAATGTCACAAAAAAGAAGTAGAGAAAATATGGATGCACATTGCACAATTGTTTATGATGGATGGTATGATACTAAGCATGGATTTATCATGAACTTTCTTGCTTCCTCTATCCATGGGATCGTATTTATGAAATCTGTTGATACATCATGCCGTCTAAAATCTGGTGAATTTATTTTCGAACATTTGAAGGAGATCATTCTTAAAGTTGGGCTTGAAAATGTAGTAAAAGTCTCCATGAATAAGGCATCCAATTGTGTAAGGGAAGGAGATACGGTTGAAAATGAATGGCCACACCTATTTTTGCAAGTGTGCATGCAATTGTATAAGGGAAGGAGAAATGGTTGAAAATGAATGGCCACACATATTTTTTACAAGTTGTGTATCCAATTGTGTAAGGGAATTAGAAATGGTTGAAAATGAATGGCCACACATATTTTTTGAAGACATTGGCAAATTGGAGCGGGTGTCTAAAGTAATTGAAAGTGCTTGCAAGATTGTGAAGTTTGTGATAAGAAAGGAGAAAGTTTTAGCACTTTTAAGATTCCTTAGCTCAAGGGACTTAATGAAACTTGCCTCTACATGCTTTGCATACTATTATATAATGTTAGGGAATTTTTTGGATGAGATGCTTACAAAGACTTAGGAAATTGCTTGTGGATGATAAATTTTTGAAATTAAAATGCTTTATGCACTAGGTGTATGATATTGTGTTTTCTAATACATTCTGGCATGATGCAAAGCTTATTGTGAAGCCATGTGCACCGATTTTGAAGATTCTCTGTTTTTGTGGTAGGGAAGGTGCAACCATGGGGCTTACATGAGCTCACAGGTCGTATGGTTGAGAAATCGCTAAGCATGGATGGTGTTGATGAATCAAAATTGAATGAAATCAAAATTTTATGCATTGATAGATGGGACATGATGCATACGCCATTGCATGCAGTGGGATTTATGTTGCATCTCATATGGAAAGATAAGAATCAAGAAAGTGATGTTGAGGTGCATGAAGGATGGGTAAGTTATTTGGAGAAGTATTATAATGGAAATGTGCAATTAATGGGTGACTTGATAGAAGATTATGACAAGTACAAGAATGATTATATCTTTTGCGGCTGCTTATTCATGATCTTAGAAGAATGCAAGAAAGTGTAAAGTGGTGGGAGATGTTTGGGACCGCATACCTAAATAGAAATCTTTTGCTATTAGAGTTTTATCTCAAGGATCATGTGCCTCTCCATGTGAGAGGAATTGGAGTATTTATTCACTCATATACAGAGGGAGAATAGATTGCTACCTTGTAATACTATTAAGCTTGTTTACATACATATGAATTTGAGGCTATTGTCAAAAGTGAAAGAAAAGGGATTTGAAATAATGGAGATTACATTGGACATGATCAATAAGGAAAAAGATGAAGATGGTCTTCTTGCTTTGCAAAATATGAGAAGCTGAAATCAATCCTATGGATGATGGACCTAATGAATCTACCAATTTCGATGTAGAATCATTGAGGGGAGACACATGTAGTAGCAATATTGGGACATCATCTTCAGTTTATAATTATGATCCTTTTCTTGAGGATGATGATGTTATTGATGATGATGCTGATGATGAGTTCCATCATGATGATGAAGATTCTCTTGTGGTTGATGAAATTTGAAACTTTTAATATGAAATTTGGATGTTCACGACAAATAGTTTTTCTTTATCATGCATTATGCATGCTCCATTTATCATGCATGCTCCATTTATCATGCAACATATTTATGATTATTTAGAATCTGAGTTCTGAACTTTAATATGCTGAAATTTGAAATTTTCTATCCATTATCTACAATGATTGGTGCCTATTTTATGGCTATTTTATGCTATATATTGTTATATGTATGATTTCCATATTTTCATTACTTTTCTCTACAATATGTATGATATCACGTATGATATCACATATGATATTTTGAATGAAATTCCATACTTTTTTCATAATTCCATATGTGTATGCGTCAGCAACATTCCCGTATGGAAAAACTATGATTGAAGAGCATGACAATGCAAGCCTTGCCAAGGGTGTACAAAGTCTAGATCATATCTTGCCCCATATGCTTTGCTTCAGAAAGCGGTTTTGTTGTCGCTTGTCTTCACATATTGTACATAGAACCTAGCCCCTCTAGGCTGTAGCCTATATATAAATTATAATGGTGTCAATGGTCATGTGAACATCTATATTTTGTCATTGATGATTCGAACACTAATTAAATCATCATTTCATATTTTTGGTTGTGTAGGTTTTCATAATGGTTGTCTAAAGTCATTGTAATTTATGTTTGTTCTTAAAAATCAAATTTCATATGTTTGTGTGGAAGATTGAATGTTCATGAATTATGACTCATGACTCATGAGTTATGAGACGTGTCCTTTGTCATTCTTCCATGTCTTTATGATTTATGATTTATGAAGAATTTGATTTATGAATGGTGACATGCTATGTGTCAATGGTGAATGTTATGATTTATGAAGAATATGATTTAAGAAGAAGATGAAGAATATGATTTATGAATGGTGACATGCTATGTGTCAATGGTCATGTGAACATCTATATTTTGTCATTGATGATTAGAACACTAATTAAATCATCATTTCATATTTCTGGTTGTGTAGGTTTTCATAATGGTTTGTTCTTAAAATTCAAATCTCATCTATTTGTGTGGAAGATTGAATGTTCATGAATCATGAGTCATGAGTCATGAGACGTGTCCTTTGTCATTCTGCCATGTCTTTATTTTATGTATTATGTTTATATCATAATTTTTAATCTTCATACTTGTCAAAGCTTCATATGCTTTGCATCCTTTTTCTTCTCTATCAAAGTTTCACACAATCAATTTATCATGTACGATCTCTTTCTTTCTACTCATTATTGTTATATTTTACCATTTTGGTTTGAAATGAAGTAGTGCATTGTAATAAGTATCATGCATGTTTTTATACTATAGTCTAGACTCTCTATATATAATATAATGTATGATGTATCTACTATCATGTATTATGTATCTACTATCATGTATTATGTATCCATGCATTATGCATATTCTATACACTTTTTCACTAATTATATACTTGTTTTATTTTTGAACGTACATAACGTCATCATATGGCAAAATTTTTTTCCAGACCGTCTTAAACCGTACGTTATTGTACATGGACTAAACAAATGCCATTATACGAGACCACTATGCATATAATTGTCATGAGCCAACCTTCTAGTGGTTACCCACTAGCCTCTTTGGTAGAGTGCATATGCATCATGCCAAAACAAAGACCAAAGCATCTTCTCATAAATAAATAAAATGCAAAAAGAATGAAGTAAAAATTAATCCATGAATGCTTAGGCAATCAAAGAAAAATAATGTGCAAATGATGCAATGAATCCAATCATATCAAGTGGATGCATCTTGATTCTTTCCTAAGCAATTTATTGAAGAAATAAATTCCTCAACCTCGTGACAAATACGTCTATGTGACTCAAAGATCATAGTCCTCATCACAAGGTAAATGTAATCAATGGCTCAACCCAAGGAATGAGTGCTTCATCACTCTCTCTTTGCAAGCATCCACCGACACCTACCACAGAGTATATACAAAAGAACATGCGCAGAGGTCCCACTCCAAGTGGTCTTATGATAAATATGACATGTGATCCTCCTTGGGGCAATCGTCTTGAAACATAGTGCCTATGGATGTAGAGTCTGATAATCATGCCACCTCAATAATCATCCACCAAGTTCTCCACTCGTGTCTCGATCACATATAGTGACCTACTAGAGAGAAATCAAACCTTCCACACAGGGGTATGAAAACTGTACATGTTTCGAAAGACCCACACTCTTGACCTAGGAAGTAATTGTAATTGAACATGTTTGGAAAGACCCACACTCTTGACCTAGGAAGTAATTGTAATTGAACACGAAACTATCTTGGCTTTGATCCTACCCATTGAATAGTAGTGTGAAAGACATTGAGTGCTCTTCTATAAGCTCATCTTGTTATGGACACCTCAAACCCATATATAGATGCCATGTAACATATATGCAAAATTTGAAAGTTCTAACATTATCATTGCATTTGAACCATGCCAAAACCCTAAAAAAAACTTGGAGCCCTTGTTTGCCTTGTTGATATCATTGCTAATGTCATTAATGTTAATGGTTCCACGAAAAGTATAAATAGAGAAGTTTGTCATATCACTCTTTAGTTCTGAGTCCTCGTGAGTTATAGAGGCTTAGAGCATCAAACTTAGAGCATAAGTCATGGAGCATGCGTGCCATGTAATAAACCAAGTAAGAGCTTCGCAAGACAATTTTGTTAAGTCTAGTCTTGTGATGTAGTCTTTTCATGTACCTTGAAATCGTAGGTTACAAAGGGACACTGAAGGGTCTTGGGGATGATGTCCTTGAGATGGGTAATGGAGATTAGGGTGTCCTAAGGATGGGATTGGAATGACACTTTTAAAAAAAAAAAAATAAAATAAAAAAAAAAAAAAAAAAAAAAAAAAAAATATATATATATATATATATATATATATATATATATATATATATATATATATATATATATATATATATATATATATATATATATATATATATATATATATATACGAATTAAAATTATGTACGTGTATGAAGACAAATAGAAGCAAATCTATAGAAAAAATTTTAAATTGAAAACATGTATGAAGCATATTGAACGTTTATGGTTGAAAGTTGAGACATAACATCATATAAATTAGACATTGATAATTTGATCGGACAAAAAGTTAGGATTGAAAAGTCAAATGTAATTTCATCATCACGTAAAAAAAAAGTTAGTACATCGTCATTATCTTCATATGACGTGGAAGATTCAATAGCCTAATTTAACATTAATATGACAACATGTTATATGACCTCATGGATAAGAATTATATTGTAGAAAATACAATTTAGAGACAACAACATAAATGATGAAATCTAGATAGCTTCGATTTTTGCAACACAATCATTATCTTGTGCTTCTTCGTGTTGTTTATTTTGCACTTTGTCCTTCTTTATCTCTTATTCTTTAAAACACTTTTCTTTTATGCATTGGGTCTCGTGTATCATCTTCAGGCTGACAATGATAAACATGAGATTACTAACGTAATGCACATCAAGTCTATTCCTCTTCTTAGATGTTACATGCCCATACACACTCCATAGTTGCTGAAAGCAACTTGTTATGCAAGTAGTATGTGTATGTCCAATTGTTACACATGCATTTCATAGTCTTGTATTTGGATAGTTGATCTCTAATAAGTTTCCAATTGATCTCTAATAAGTAATCTATCTCCACTATTTGGGATGAGCCACTCTAGTAGGATTCTTCATCCATTGACTCCCTTTCAATCAACATATTGCTTTTTATCTTAGAATTTTGAATCCACTGCATCAAGTGGGGAGTAGTAACTCTATTTCGTAGTTCCCCATCTGCTAAAATAGCTACAATATTCAGTCCCATGATTTCAATGGGACTTTCCCCACTCTAAAGCAAGTACATGAGCCAACTTCCTTGTCATATATGCATTTTATGATGAGATGAGGTACATCCCCCCTCGAGAATAGGCCACCACTCCATCGATAGATCATGGTTGGACATTACTTTGTCCATGAGCAAAGATGCTCCATTTTTTTCCATGATTTTTTAATGCTCCTATATACAACCTCAATGAGCTTCTTCTCCTTTTCCAATAAAGTGGTCTTTAATCTCTTTGAAGATGGAAGCACATATTTAGTCCATATTTCACTATCTTTTTTTCATGTCTTTAAAGTAAGGTGATTTACGAATAAACAAATAAAAGTTTAGACTAATGGAGGTGATGAGTAAAATTGAAAATACTAAATAATGAAAACTAAAATAAAATAATAGAATGAAGAATCAAGAGTAAAGTGTTTATCGAGTTGTATAGAAGAGTATGTAATCATGGTAGAAAAATATGCCACCATCATGTCCATCTCCTCTTTTAATATGGGGTTTCAATTCTCATGAAGTGTTTGGTTATGTGATTGACATGCATAAGGTATGGAGTTTGTGTTCGACATTTTGGATGGTGTCGAAGAGGAAGTAGGAATAGGAATATGAGCATGAGCCATTGCCAATGAAGATGATGCTCTTTAAGTGGATGTCATAGAAGACCTCATGAAAGATACATGATTGGTAGGAGCTTGTGATGCATGATGAGCATGAACTTGGGCATCATTTGTCACGGGAACATTAGATTGTGCCGTCTTACTAGACAAGATAGACTACTAGAATATATTTTCGATTACAAGATTACCTACGTAGAAGTGATATATGATTATACAATTGATAGAGGAAGTTTCACAACTCCAGACTAATAAGTATGAATGATTGGACTAGACAGGATATAGGAGATCCCACAACCTAGGATTGTACGTGTGAAACACAATATTACTATTACAAGATCTCTCTTTATAGAGATAAACTAGATAGAAGCGTAGTAAAAGTAGAGATTTAAATTGTAGAGTTCGTTAAAAATAAAAATAAAAATCGAGGTTTTTATTCATTAATAGAGATTTTTATTTTGTTTTTGTATTTAAGCTATGCACAGTAACTCTTTAACTCATACATATATCTTAGTGTCAAAAATACATAAGATACTTACTCGAAAACCTCATATACGCTCCCCATTACATCAATGAGCCGTGATCATTGTGAGTCATGGTGCAAGCTGCATATGATATCATACATCATAGAACTTAAATGATAGTCTACAAACTTAAATGATAGATCGTGATCCTTAGATCCATATTGCAATTTACACCATAAATGAGATAGTGATCAATGATATTTCATTACATGAAAAGTAAAAGATATATATGAATGTGACATGTCATTGGTTATTGGCATACAAAAACCATATAATGAGTGTCATACAAAAAATCATAGAGTGATCACTATCACCTAGTCATTGAAAATTGTCAATGCTATAATCTAAGATGACTCCCCAATGTCATCTATGGAGTCATAACTTGCGAAATCCTCATCAAATGTACTAGCTGATGATGATATACTATCCGAGTGTGTATGTCGAAAGTGAACTGCAATCGTTGCAACTTTTGGGCCAAGATCATATCTGTTAGAAGTTGATAACTCCTCCCAATCATGTACATGCTTTGTGGAAGTCCCAGGATCACCAATACTGCGAACACCCAGTTTATTGTCCACGACCTCATCCATCTCGGCTCGAATAATACTTTCATGGCCGACTAGTAGATAGCAATGATGGATCATCTACACAATATTTTTATAAAACAATATATTATAATTCAGAAACTAGAATGTACAATGAGAATTATACTCATCTATATATTATAATTTAAATTTTATATCTATGCAAGGTCTATCCCTTCGAATGTGGCTACGAGTCTGATGTACATGTCTCTCTGAGTCCATCACAAGCATGTTAAAAATCTCTCTCCCCTCTTGAGGGATTTGAGGGATATCTTTCACAAGGCTGATATCAATAGAATCTACATTAACTTGTAGTTTAATATTTTCAAAATTGTAGATTAAAGTTTAATAAATACATATTTAAATTTCAAATGCATGTGCCATGGACTAAATGCTAGAGAATTACTTACTTGTAAAGGAGAAATATTGTGTTCATTAGTCTCTAGCAACTTGAAATTGCAATGGCAATACATTAACTTCTCAAGTTATTCTGAGCTCAATCTATTCCTCTTTTTTTGTGTGGAATAGAGCCCATGTTCTCCAATTCCTCTCTTTAGGTCCTCTATTACAATCTCGTAAAAGTATTTGCAAGGAACACTTTCTCTGTAATTCACACATATTAAAATTAATTAGACTTGATTCTTTGATAATGGGACTCGAGGTATGAGTCATGACATTATTATGAAATATCTATTATAAAAACATTTACCAATATAGGAGTACTAACTCCATATTTCTCCCACCATCTGACAAGAGAAAGTTGATTTTTTGGTAGATGTGCCGAAGGCTGTCCGAGTATCTTCATGCTACGGAATCTCACTCTCTCATCCTCCAATTGAGATAAAGAGGATTACATCACCACATGTCCATCTTGAGATGAACTCAATCCAACTATCCTCAAGAATCTTGTTTGTGCATTGCTCCTCATTTCTCCATAGTGGATGAAGAATATGAGCAACTGCATTGATTGGTTTATGAAACCAATCCCATCAACTTTGAACAACATCACATAAACTTTTCTTTCTATTAAAAAATTTAAAACATCTGTAAACAATAATCAATAATCATGCATCATATATGTAACTTAAAAATCAAATAAGTACCAAATTGCAATAAACTTACTTCGTTTGTGAAAGTCAATCAACTCCTTGGATGCAATCTTGTAGACGGTTGACATACTTGCAAACAAGGCAAAGAGTGCTACCCTCCACATCTGTTATGCGGAGCATATTGTATATAGGCTGGTTAGTAGCTACCAATATCTCTCCCTTCACCCAAAGGTCATCCTCTCCCATGACAAGTGATGAAAACTTTGTGAAGAGAGAATTCGTTGCTCCAGCTATGAATAACTGATACCATTCTTTTGAAACACGTGTAGAAGAACCTTTCTCACTCTCAAGGCTCTATCAACGACTATGTACATGTAACAAAAACGGGTGAGAGAAGGTTTTTGGAAATCACTTTTGGCCAGCTAGTGACGAACTCCACTATGAATTTGGCTTTAGTTATGATGGCTCTTACTCATGAAATTCCTCCTTGTCTTCCATGAGTAAATCATAGCTATGTGATGCAAAAGGTATCCATTTGATTTGGGATACATATCCTCAACCATATGCCCCATGGACACAATTAGATCCATTGTCAATCACAACTTGCATCACATTTTGACTCCCCACATCCTCAATGGCTTTTTGAACATGTGAAAATATCAATTGGCCAGCAACCATTGTGCCAGGTGCATGTGTAGATATGACACATAAGAACATTGTGCCCTTGCACGAAGAGCCAAGAATGTTGTAAACATTCATCTTAATCATGTCTAACTAGCCATCACATAGAATAGAGAAGCCATATTTTCCCAACGAGCTCCTTAATGACAACATCTCTGTCTCAACTAACGTTTTTTGTTTAGAGAGCTCAATGGTGTGTAAGACTTGTCCCGATGAACCCTCCCAAGGATACTCAATCATTCACCACTTCCATTGAAGTATACATGGACATGCAAGTATCAGATTTCAACACCCTCATGAAACAACCTCTTCCATAAAAGTGTGTTTGCCTTTATTCTTATCATTTTTATTTCATATTCGTATGTTTGTGATTTAGTATCTTATTTTATGAATGGAACTTGACTTGCGATTTTATAATTTGCAATAATTGCAAAATACCTAGATAAGTTGTGCCAAGACATTTTCTATGAATGATGCATAAAACTTTTTTCTTTTTCCTTAACCACTGGAGGATAAATTCTCTCATTTACATAACTAGAGTTTTAGAACATAAAAATGTTGTTTTGGTAGAAAGATCTCAAATTACGATGAAAGATGGGCACTGATGATGTTAGGAGGGATCATAGTACAAGAAGAGGTTTAAAAACGAGGTTTAAATCGAGGTTTAAATTGTAGAGATTTATAAAATCGAAAATAAAAATCGGGGTTTTTATACACTGTGAGAGATTTTTATATTTTGAAGCATAAAGCTATGTACCAATGCATATTCAACACCATTTTGATATACTTGACATGAGTAACATATAAAATCACCTTCCATGTATTTTAAATAAAAGAGTCAACATCATACATGAAAGTGAACAGTGGAACAATGGACATAATTAACTACAGTCTACCAATCAGTCAATGACTCAAGTCATACATAATACAACTGTCAGCAATGTCAATGATCAGTCACTAGTGATCATACAAAAGAAACATGTAGATACTAAAAAGTAAACAAGCATCAAAATATAATGTCCATCATCCATGGTAGTGCCATGGCCCGTGTGTAATATCAATGATCATATAACATATATGCCAATGTCCAAGATCCAACTCCAAGAGTAGGTGAATCCTAAAGACTAAGAAGACTCTCCAATGTCAAATGTAGACTCATCATCTATGGTATCATCACCTGCATCAAATGTACTAGCCCATGAATCATGATGATGTACTATCGGACTCTGAATGACCAAATTGTGCTCCTCCCAAATCCTCTGAATGACTCTGCATGACAACATCTCCTCCCAAATCACCACCTCCACTAGAAGAGGAGGTTGATGCCTCTTCCCAATCCTCTGGATCAACTCGAGAAGTGGAAGCCTCACCACGCCTTCCACGACCACGTCCACCTCGTCTCGAAGCACACTTCTGCCGCCATGTATGAGAAGCCTTCCGGCTAGTAGAAGGTAATGATAGATCATCTAAAAATAACACACAATAAATAAACTTAGAAGTTGGTAGTATCCAAATTCCAATCTCAACAGAGTCATTATTCATACCTGGAGCATGTCTAGATCTCCTAGTTTGGCTACGAGTCTGACGCATATTCCTTTGTGACTCCGTAGCAAGCATAGCAAAAATATACCTCTCTTCCTCTAGGTTTGAGGGATATCTTTAACTTTTCCAATATCAACTTCCATCAATATTGACCTATAAATTATAATTAAGTAAAAGATTACAAGCTTAGAGTCATGGATCTAATATAAAAAAACAAATTTACAAAAGCACTTACTCATCATTAGAAAGACCTTGTACTTTTTGAATGCATTCTTGTATACGGTCAATGTACTCGTATACAAGTCCAAGTGTGCTGACCTCCATATCCGTGATGCGAAGTACTGTATACAATGGCTGAAGAGCATATACTAACACCTCTGCCTTTGACCAAAATGCTTCATCCCCCATGACAATGGATGAGAACTTTGTGAATAAAGGATCAGCCACAACAGTACGCAAAAGCCCTTTCCTGACCCTCAATACTCTATCAACAACTATGAACATGTAACAAAACCGAGTGACAGAGGGCATTTGAAATTCCAAATGGCTATGGATACGAAAGATGTTGAGAACTTTAGGTCGACTCGTGACAAATTTGACAATGAATTTTGCTTTGTCCAAAATTTGGCTCACCCATGGCATGTGACCTATATCTTCCATCATGAGATCAAGACTATGTTATGCACATGGTGTCCAAGTGATCTTAGGATACAACTCTTCAACCATGCGTCCCATGGAAGCACAATTCAACCCATTATCGATCACCACCTGCACAACATTATGAGCACCCACATCTTCTATGGCCTTCTTTACATGTGAAAAGATAAATTCGCCAGTCACAACTGCGCCTAGTGCATGTGCAGGTATGGCACGTAAGAAATGGCACGTAAGAACATAGTGCCCTTGCATGAAGAGACAAGAATGTTGTAGACGTTCCTCTTCCTCATGTCTGACGAGCCATCACATAGAATAGAGCATCCATATTTTTCCCAGCAGGTCCTCAATGACATCATCTCTAGCTCCACTAATTGTGATTGCTTATGGAGCTCGGAAGTACGTAATTTCTGTGAATTTGGACCTTCCCAAGGAACTCCTATCTTACTCATAGATCTCATGGCTCTCTTCCATGCAACTGTGTTTGCGGCGTTGAAAGGGATGCCACATAAAATAAAGAGCTTGGTGAGCTCACGAGTAGCCTCTTCCATAGCTTGCTTTTGCAAGCCTGCCTTGATACTCCCTCTCACAAATATGTTTGTCTCTAGAGCTTGAGCGTTGCCTCTAGAATGGGGAAGTGTAGAGATACTTGCACTACTCATGCTCTCCATTCGTGGCACTTTAGGTGGAGGGCCTAGGGGGGAAACAATGTAATCACCACCATGAGCACTTTGAATATCCTCATTGATGGTATGTGATGATGAAGGAGAAAGAATGCCACCCACTCCTTGGCTTAATGGAAGTTGAGCTCTTAACTCATCAATTACATCTTGAATGATGGATGGACATTTGCCAATACCTCCACCTTTCAATCCAAGTAAGTGGGCTTTGATACGGGAAGCAGTACCCGTATAAAAGCCCATGCAATACTTGCATTGCCATTGATTCTGTCCAACGGGCTTCATGTGCTTATGAATGATATTGGGAGTTCTACCCATCTAGACTCTATAAGGCAAGTGGCAAGGGGCAAATAGTGCCAAAGTGAAGCTTGAAGAAAGGGGCGAATAGAGAAGGTTGAAGCAAAGGGAAAATAGAGAAGGCTGAATTTCAAAGAAACTTACAAGTGGCTGATTGTTCTCTATTGCTGAATGCTCTAATGCTCACCTTATGCTATATCTTCTTCCTAATGAAAGCTCTCACTATAAGCGTGCAAGCGAAGGCCACAAACTCCAAGCGCAGCAATATGCGAATTCACAATTAGAAGGCGTAGGGTATTTTTATGACAACGATTTTTTTTGGAAAAAAAAAGTATAAAAAAATCGCAAAAAATCGTAAAAAACGACGATTTTAAAAACGTTTTTTATTTTTAATTCGTCGTTTTAATTGTACTATGGCAGGGTTGTCATATTATTTAGCTGATATTATGCATAATGGAGGTGATGGCTATATAGTCTTGTGGTTAACGACCATGAGCTTATAATTGCACCCACTTTTTGGAGTGAATTTGAGGTTCGCCAAGATTCATCTTGGTATATATGTTTGTCATGTTAGCGGACTTGCAGTTTTCACTTGTGGGACTGTTGGACAAGTTGTGACCAGCTGATAGGTGTGGGTACCCTATCAGTTATGCATTTGTTGTAATTTTTTTCTACATTTTTCTTGTATCCTGTACTAGGCTTCATTATGGTCGAGTTTGCCCATCTCTTAAGGAATGATAGAAACTCAATATGCATAGCCTCCTACAACAAGTTCATGCTTATGGTATGTGTGAGAGATTGAGCATGTATTTCACTCTCATTTCTATACCCACTATTGGGCACTGATAAAATTACTGGGGATGTTGTAGTATCACTCGATACTCTTCATAAAGGAGCTGATGGCTATATAGTCTTGCAGTTAACTACCATGAGCTAAGAGCTTATAGTTGCACTTTGTTGGGGTCGATTCAGGGTTTTTCCTGGATTCATCTTGGTATATATGGATGGAAGATATTGTTATCTCAAAGAGGTCAGCTGAAATTGCATCAGTGTGAGCCCATAAGTGCTTCGATTTTCTGTTCACATGACATTTTACGTGTGCTTTGAACACATTTTCCAGGCATTCTTTTGTAACATAGGGATTATATTTGGCATATTTTGTTATGGCATAGCATAGGGCATGTTGGGTGGCTATAATTTTTATGGTTTTCAAATGTGTGGGCGTTGGCAGATAGCTGGTTACTGATTATAGCATTAGCACTGTATGTCAGGGTTTTTGTGTTTTGTTCTTTTAAACACATCGCACAATCTAATCTTTAATTTATGTGTATTCTTTTAGAGATATCTGAAGATATGGTGAAAAATGGATATAATGAAATTGTTAACATTGATAATTCAGCGGTTGTGATTAAGGGTATGCAAGAAAAATATCAACATGTTCCTCAATTGAGATGTATCCTTGACTTTTCATCGGTAGCTTCTCTGAGGAAACATAGTATGATTCTTCCAAATCAAACTTTATTAGATGTAACCCTTGATATTACAGCAGATGAGGTTATGGACGTGCTTGATATGTCACACTTTGGTGATGGCAGTTTTGATTCTGTGATTGACAAAGGTATCTCAGACTCTGGGTACATCTTCGACAAATTTGAGATTATATGAATTCATGTTGTTTCTCTTTGAAGAGGCAAAGGGCAAAAAAGAATTATGAACAATATAATTTGAAGAGCATTGACACACAATGTCAATTAACTTTCTTGTTTGGCCTCTCTTGACAGGTACCCTAGATGCAATAATGGTATGCAACTTCTTAGCCTGCATCATGCATGCATGCGCGCACGCGTGCGTGCACACACACACACACACACACAGAGTCATTCACACTTCAGGTATGTGCAAAGATATGAATGAATTTCTTATGTTTTGCAGT
This sequence comes from Ceratopteris richardii, assembly GCA_020310875.1. Taxonomy (NCBI): domain Eukaryota; kingdom Viridiplantae; phylum Streptophyta; class Polypodiopsida; order Polypodiales; family Pteridaceae; genus Ceratopteris; species Ceratopteris richardii. Next base: position 37,840,328 of record CM035425.1, read on the forward strand.
GCGTAGTTGGTGGCCCTTACAATGCAGGACTGATGATGGCAGAAGTGAGCAGGTAGATGTTTGGAGCTTGCTATTGCAGGAAGTGCATCATTTTCCAAGACATGTCATGACTTTTTGAGTTCTTATGTGATGCAGAGTGTTGAGGCCAGGTGGCATTTACATACTGGTACGATCTCAGAATAGACCTTATCGGCATTTGTTTTTTTTTTGGGGCTATGTAATGAAATGCATGCATGTGTCAGTGTTGGGGAAGGTGAAAAAGGAGGTGAGAGGCTTATGGAGAGGACGTGGATTAACAAGCTTGTATGTGAAGTTTGAACAAAAATGACCCGAAAGTGCAAAAGATATTAAATTCTTAAAATTTTCTCAAAAATTTTCCGAAATTAATTTGGGCCAAAAAAAATTAGGGGCGATTTTCAACAAAGGCCACAATTTCTAACGGCATAAGGACCTGAAATTTGCTCAAAATGGGAGCCAAAATATCTCTTGTAATTGAAATTCCAGCAAATGTGCTTTCCACAAAATATATATAAAATCTCCCACTTGAAATGAGAGAAAGTCTCTGCAGAAAAGGACCTGTAAATGAAAATCCAGCCATGCGGGTGCTCGAAATGACTTGTGGGAATAAAAGAAACACAATAAAAAAAGTTTTCTGCGTTGAGACTCTCCAAAAGCTCAAAAATTGCATCAACTTTGCATTGGGCTGGAGGTATTTCGCAATGAAATCTTCTAAATGCAAGAAATACCTTCAACTTAGCATAGGTTGAAACAGAAAAGCATTTGGAGCAACTTTGGTGCATTAGAACAGCTCAAAGCCTTGATAACAATTGAAAGAGGCTGCAGGCAGCTACGTGGTGGTGTTCGGTTGCTCTGAACACCACGGGAATGAGGTCTTGTGTGTGGAGAGAGAAAGTAGAGAGATAAACCTATGCAAAAATTTGGAAAGGAGATGGAGAAGCTGAAGTTGAAAAGTCCCATTCAAGTTATGAGAATTTTAGGATGTGTTCGTTAGGCTTCAGCTAATAAGCTCTCTCTCTCTCTCACGTCTCAATGTATATCTCTCTCTCTCTCTCTAGGGATTCTGAAATCCGATCAACACCAAAGGTTAATGCTCACGAAATCAAAGGCTGAGGCTCATGGGGTAAGGGTGAAGGTTGAAGCTTTAAGGTTGAAGGCTATGCTCATTAATTAACTTCTCACGCATGTGGAAGTCGCTCAATCTCTAAATTGAAAAGGAGGAGGGGATAAAACATCCGTTGAGAACATATCTTGGTGTTTTATCACGTATGAATTTTTGAAACAATGTAACCACGAATTTTACGCACCGGATGGAACCGGACGCACTACATGGGATGAATCCAAAAAATGTAAGGTTCGTATCACCGAATCTACTATGATCCCCAAAAAAAGCTGTCGCCCAACATCAGAGAAGGCTTAACCTCAGAGCTAAGGTTTGCCGTAATAATTGCTTTGACAGTTTTCACTCTTCATTTTGCATATATTCTCTCACATAATACCTTTTAGGCACTCGTTCTCAACATTTTGTACCTAGAACCGTTTTCATTCAGCCTATATTCAGTTTTGTATCATTACAATATTCAGTTTTGTATCATTACATAGATTGTAATTTGACATTTAGCATTTTAATTAGTGTATAGTTAGCATTTAGCTTCCGTACTTTGAAAATTGTCTCTTCTCTATTCTATTGTCATTCATCTCATTTGATTTAGGCAAGGTTTGTTCATGCACATCTATATATATATATATATATATATATATATATATATATATATATATATATATATATATATATATATATATATATATATATATATATATATATATATATATATATATATATATATATATATATATATATATATATATATATATATATATGTGTGTGTGTGTGTGTGTGTCCATTGTCTATCTATCTATTTATCTATGTGCACACACATGTGTGTGTATGTATGTATGTATGTATGTATCATGTATGTATGTATGTATGTATGTATGCATGTGCCATGCGCGCGCGCACACACACACACACACACACACACACACACACATATATATATATATATATATATATATATATATATATATATACATACATACATACATACATACATACATACATACATACATACATACATACATACATACATACATACATACATACATACATACATACATACATACATACATACATACATACATACATACATACATACATACATACATACATACATACATACATACATACATACATACATACATACATACATACATACATACATACATACATACATACATACATACATACATACATCATAGTTGAAAATAATGCGTTTTTTATCAAAAATAAAAAACGTTTAGTACTTAAAAACGTACTAAACGTTTTTTTACGTTTTTTATCACAGTTTGCATTATAAAAACGTTTTTTATTACTTTGGGGCCATAAAAATACTTTTTTTTCACTTTGGACCATTGATATCAATGTTTTATGGTTCATTTAATTGATGTTTCATGGTCCATCGATTAATAAATTATATTTGAACTTCAATGTTATAGCTTATTGAATGAGCAACAACTTACATGTGAGGATAATCATTTATCTATTTTTCCCTTTAATGTAATCACATGTATATGTGATCACTATCCCATATTAATCATGGTACATATTGAAATTGGAATTCATCATTCAATCTTAAGTTTTTAGCTTTTAATCTCATGTCTTCTAAGTCTATAGACCTTATAACCATGACATTGCATACCTACGGGTCGACACCCATAGGCCGCAACAGGTATTATCTTTTATAAGGTAGTAGTCTTTAAATCATTTTTTTTGTGTGTTTTTAGCATTACATAGGTAAAGGAATGTTAGATGTGCATTACTCATGGATTATTAAAAACAAAAATTAAAAAATGTTGCGAAAAAATATAATACTCGTTTTTTATTTCCTTTTTTTTAGTACTCTACGTACTAAACGTTTTAAAACCCGTTTTTAAAACTCGTTTTTAAAACTCTCGTTGAACTATGACATACATACATACATACATACATACATACATACATACATACACCTCATGCTGGTATAGCTGGGGTCTCCTATATCTAGAGGCACGTGGATGTCTCCTAGCTCTTTGAGTCTTTGCCTCCTCGAGAGTGAGCCCTTGGCCATTGGGAATCGGTCATGGCTCAATCCTCTAAAAGAAATGAGTGATCCTCTGTTGTATGCCCTCACCCATTGGTTGTGTTGGTTGTAGCAAAGTTTCGCGTCTTTGGTATGCAACAATGAGGAATCATCCAAGACAACACTGATCCATTGTCGTCATACATTGCTATAACGATCCCTCTATCTGAAACTATACCCTAAGCTAAGCATATGCCGGGCATCATATAACAAAATGCTCCTCGTTCTCCACCTCTGTCCCATAAAAACGGGCATATGCGATCCCCTTGGGTATCTTGCTAACTCGACCTCTCTCGATCTCCAACTAGTGTGATGATACCCTAAGCTGCCCAATAGCCACTCATATATGATGTGGCATATAAATCTGCATGTATTTAGGCATCTCAATGAACCCTTGATCTGAAATCTGTAGAATGGAGGATCCTTACATCAATGAGGGTGTGACTAGTGTATCAAATAGCCGACCCTCCATACGAGGCTTCTGAAAGTATGCGCTCTGCATCAATGCTAATACTGCATATCCACGAGTGATTGGCCATAGAGAATGTACCTGACATGGCTATAAAAATCACCCCAAGATAAACATATGAACCAGTGATCTCAATGTGTCCACCAGCAACTGTGAATACACTGTCTCCATATATGTGCCGATGTGCCAAAAATAAGTACCTTCATTTTACCAAGGTTCATTGAAAGTCCTCTTTGTGAGCAAAAATTTTCTAATGCATGTAAGTGGTTCTGTAATCCCTTGGCTTACTCTAAAATCAAGACAATGTTGTCAGCATATAACAAAATGTGTACAGTACTGAACCACCACGCTGCCGTATAAAGTCTACAATCTCATCAATGTATATCCCAAATAAAGTAGGGGATAATGGGCACCCTTCTTTTACTCCTATAGTGCTAACAAGGGGATTAGAAAGCCCTCCTGGACATTTGGCCCTACCAGATACCCGCTCGTATAAAGCATAGATCCCCCATAACAGGTCATATGTAACCCCAAGGTCAAGTAGCAGTCTAAAGCGTCCCTCTCTAGGTATTGTATTGAATGCTTTGCAAAAGTCCACAGAGCAGCAATGTAGTCTCCTCTTCCTCACCCGGGCCTAATCAATCAGACATCTCAGAGTGAATATGTGGTCAATGGCGGAAAAGGCACGTCGAAAGCCAACCTACTATGGTGCTCGAAAACCGTCTTTCTTAGCAAGAGCGTTGAGCTCCTCCTCAAGTATCGCTCCTCCTCAAGTATTGTTCCATAGAGTTGGCGAATATGGGGCCAATCATGATAGTTTGGTAATTGCTAGGATCCATCATATCCCTAGACTTATGAATATGCACAATAGTGTGTGCTCTGTCCACGAGACTGGGAACTCCTCAACCAATGCTCGGTTGAAGAGGTGTGTAATGAGCAGTGCTAATACTTGTGCACCATATATAGGATGCTCGGCTTGTAAGTCGAACTGGTCTCTGGCTCTCCCATGCTTTAGAAGTGAGATAGCTCTTCTATTTTTTTTTGTGTGGAGAAAGTGCAAATAATCGGATGTGAACTCTGAACGTGTAGGTGTCGGTGACTCAGCTGGTATCTGATATAAACTCTCTGCATAGCAATGCATCTCATTGGATCTTGGATGGAGTGGGATGTCTCCTCTCGCGCAAATGACACTTTTCGTGTAAATGATACCATGCAATTAAACAATCCTTGCTCATGAGTAAGTAGTATATGTCCCCATATTGGTGCTCCTCCCACCCCCTCCGCTTATGCTGAGTAAGTCACTACATGCAACGCAAGTCTATGTGTAATTGCTCCTAGAGCTCGATCAACTACGAGGCATCTTCATAGCTCATGACACTCTTCATCATGCCAGTTGTTCTGGGGCATGGTCCCGATGCGTGGAGGAAAGATATATGTATGGTGGGGAAAGTTGTGTATAGTCGAGTCATGCAAGATAGATGTGATCTGTGAGGTGAGTGTATCAAGAGGATCATGTGGATAGAGTGAGAGTAGCTATGAGAGAAGATGGTGTGCATAGACATGTATAAGCTCGTGTGTAAAATGTATGTTGGTATGTAGATGCCTAGATGGCGGGGGATATGCTGATAAAGAAGAGAGAAGAGTAAAGCTAAGGTATATGTGATCTACAGTCTACCCCTAGTGGGCATTGGCCAATGACAAGAGAAGGGATAAGAGAGACTCCACGGAGAGACCCAAGAATATAATCCACCGTGCTCTATCCATCACCATGTAGAAAACAAGTGAACGTGCATGATCTTAGCCACCAATGCATTTCGTTATAAATAACGAGGTGGTGGTGACTATCGAACTCAAGAAGGTGTCTCTCATGCCCAGTCACATCGTAAGTCACACCGTATCCTGGCCTGTAATAAGCTCATCTGGATCTAACTTGTGCATGATATTTGGTTGCTCCATATCATATAACTCACATTGTTGAGATTGTGTACGTGTGTTGAAGTCCCCTAAGATGAAGACCTCACCTAATATAGAGTAGTGAACTATGTCCTCTGATAGTGGGGTATATGGTGAATCAATATCTCTCTATCGTGGCCATCCCCAAGATGCCTAGTATATGTTGAACTCCGTGGGGGAAAGTAGCATATGGCTATATATATCCATCTTTCCTTGGTCAACTCGATGCGAACCCACATATATCGCGCTTCCTCATCTCTCCTCAAACTGTGAGTCTATGTTTGGATGATAAATCTGGATAGGATCGCCACACCACAAGAACCGTGTGAAGTGCCTTGTCTAGTGGTAGACCTGAAAGTTGACTCCCATTGAAATCTAGGGATATGGGATAAACTTCTATCTGGGCTCTCATGTGTCTCTGTGATATCTCCAAGGGGTTTGACCATGTCCACAATGCTCCATTGCAGTTCCAAATTGCTCGTCTGAGAGATATGTCCTTACGTGGTGTTGTCTCATAGGCCACATACCCCTATTTAGTAGGGAGTCCATTCACAACAACCTTACCGTCACGATAAAAGGCCTTCTTCCTTGCACTCTTAAACTCTAATATCTGACGCATGCACTCTCGTCTGTGCTCGATCTGCATCCTTGTGAGGTTCTCACCCATAAAAAGGGATCCTCTTGGTAATTCTTTGAGTATGGGTCTCTTTTTAAAGAAATCAACCCTCATCTCTTTACAACTCATATGAAGAATCAGTGCATGTGGTCTAGATGTGTCCTTACTTGCTCTCCAAGCTTGAGTAAATGGCATGTCCTCATGTCCGAACTTATGACATAAGTCGTCATCTGTATGAGATGAGGTGCCTTCTGGAACGCTTGTGATTCGTATGTTAAAGAGTCGAGCTTGTTTCAGCGTTTCCTCCTCAAACATGTTTTGAACTTTGAACCACTCTTCTTTTTTAGTATTTTCTTTGACCACTTTTTTTATGCTCTTTCAGACTACTTCTACCCAATTGTCGCATGTCTTTTCTATGTTTGTTTTCCATTCTTTTGTAATTTCTTTTTTGAAAGTCATCGATTTTCGTGACTTCTCCATCTTCTTTAGAGTCCCTGTTTGCTTCAAGACTATCCAGCTTGATTTGGAGGGCTTTGTTTGTTCCTCTTAACAATTTGTTTTTTTCCCTCTAGGGCTCTGATTTCTCAGGTAACCTTTTCACTTCTTGATTCAAACTTTTGTCTGAGTCTTTTTTTGTTTGCTTTCTTGATAACTTGAGCAATCATTTGCTCTATCTCCCTTTTGTCTACTAGTGGTGCCATTTCTAACAGAGCAGCTTTCAAAATTGAAAAGGATTCTCCGAAGAAACCTAATTCATATGAAATGCTATTACTTCATATCACTTATGGTGTTTTGCAAACACCACTTTGCCATGCTTAGGGTAAAATCAGATCTCAGATGGTAGTTCAAAACCCTAAACAGCAGTTTGGAACCCTCAAAACTGATGGAAAACAGCAGTTCGAAACAGTTCGTAACCCTAAAATCTGGTGGAAACAGCAGTTCAAAACCATGGGAGGGGGAGGGGGAGGGGGGGGGGGAGAGGGAAGAGGGAGGGGGTTGAGGGGGGGAGAGAGAGAGGGAGGGAGGGAGGGAGGGAGGGAGGGAGGGAAGGAAAGGGGGGGGAGAGAGAGAGAGAGAGGGAGGGAGGGAGGGAGGGAAGGAAGGGGGGGGAGAGAGAGGGAGGGAGGGAGGGAGGGAGGGGGGGAGGGGGGAGGGGGAGGGGAAGGGGAAGGGGGGGGGAGGGGGGGGGAAGAGAGGGAGGGGGGGGGGGGAGAGGGGGGGAGGGAGGGGGAGGGAGGGAGGGGGGGAGAGGGAGGAGGGAGGGAGTGGGAGGGAGAAAGAAAGAAAGAAAGACTTTTTAACGTCTATTAGAGGCCAAAATCGGCCTATGAGACAAAACATATACATCAGTATGATCCAATCCACTGTGATCCCAAAAGGAAAATAAAGTGTGAGTACCGCAAACGGGTATAAAAGGAGTGGATAGTAACTGCATCAAGGGTGTGGGGTGCTATGGGTATGCACTCTATATGCTCAATGGGTGAGATACAAATATGATATGCATAGGGAGGGGAGGCTCGATGGTATCACAACCCACTAAGTGCCTGGAGTGGGTGTAGGATATAATGCATCGGTGGGTAAGGCATCATGGTGATCCTCAAAATGCTCTGAACGTCCAAATCGATAGGGGTGCGCTGCTGACGTCTCCGTATCTCCATGTCATGGCGTGCATGAATCGCCTGAATCTCTCTCTGATGTGGACGGGCTCTCCGCACTGGGGGTCTCGGTTGTCGACGCTGTCGTACCTCTGCTCTGTGTAATGTGACACCCCGCATCGAGCTGGGCCCTCGGTCTGAAAAAGTCTGTAATATAAGTCTGAGGGGGGGGGGCCAGGTGTATCTCCATCTGCTGCTGGAGGAGTGATGCACGGCGGTGCTGGAGCTCTACTAGGAAACGACCTAGAGGGCGCTGGTCCTCTATCCCCAATAAAGCCCTGATCTCTCTGGGCCCCCTGAAGAGCTGTGGGTAGCGGTCTCTGATGTCCTCATATGCCTGGCATCTACATGTGTAGTGCTCCTCGTCCTCCACCTCCTCTCTACATATCCTGCATAATCTCTCATCCCTCGGGGTATGTGTGGCTCGCCCAACCTCAATCTCGAGCTGGTGTGATGACACTCTGAGCTTCCCAATGGCCACTCTCTCAGCAGGTGCCATATATGTATCCATGTATCGTGGTCTCTGAATGAAACCATCCGCTGTCACAGTCAGGAGAGAGGGGGGAGGGGGGGAGAGAGAGGGGGGAGGGGGGGAAAAGAGAGAGAGAGAGAGAAAGAAGAAAGAGAGAGAGAGAGAGAGAGAGAGAGAGAGAGAGAGAGAGAGAGAGAGATGCACATGTGCCTAAGCTAGGCAGTTGTCCCCTCCACACACATGGGGCACACACATACACATGCAGACACACACATGCAAGCACACGTGTGTGGGTGCACGTACTCATCACACACAGGCCCCCAGCCATTTTCATTATATTGACACTCTTTGGAGCATAAGCACTGGCATTGTTCTGCACATTATCTGAAATGCATATCCTTCGCTATTCTCATCTTGCAGTATAGGGAACATAGAGTGTATTATTTTAAGGAAATTATATCTAGAAAGTTACATGGTCTTGTCTGGGCTTTTATCTATAGAGAGGTGGGACAGAGAGCTTTGGGACAAAATGGTAGTAAGTTCTCTTTTTCATTTCCATTTTGATATATTATTTTTCTGTGGCAGTGTGCATGGGTGATTTAGGCAACTGTGGAAGACTTAGGAGGCCATTTGATTGTCTGTTGTAGATTCTTTAACCTGAATACATGCCAGTTTATAATTTATTCAACATTCTTAATTATTCATGAGTTTAAAGGGACTCACCAGTGTTATGAAACACAGATCACGACGGGTAATCCTGAATCTAGGTTACCTCTGCTGAATGTAAAAGCTTTTGGCTGGCATATAACATTTTATATTATTCGTAAGTATTGAACATGTTTATGTGTCCACAGCCATTTGGGCATTTTTAGTTCAAACCTTTTTTAATGCATACTGTGGTTGCAGCACAACCAGATACTGAAATGGATCAAGAAGAACGAGCAAGAGCATACAAGGAACCTGTTCAGCTTAATGCTGATGGTACTTATGCTGACAGCTTTGTGTTGGAGAATCCAGATTCACTCTTTGTATTTGTATGTAGGAAGACTAGTATGTAGGGGCTCTCATGTTCTTAATAGTATATTTTCATGGTGAAATGTATATCTTATTTGAGGAGTTAGACTATGATGTGATTTTTTGTAACATTGTGGATTTAGGTTTACTTGTTAGTGCATTTATGTATGTTTATAAGGACAATCACTAGTGGTTCTCCTTTGGGGTAGTGGTCTTTGAATTCTAAAAAACATTCTTCCTATTATTTGATCAGCTCAAATTTGACTGAAATCATATGTTTGTGAATTTTGATTTTGATGCTCTTATCTTAAGGATTCCTTTTCAAAATGAGAGCTTCTTTCTTTCTTTTTTTTCCTTTTCTTCACTTGCTTTCCTTGATAAAATAATGTTTGTTGTTACTTATGCAATAGAAGATGCAAATCTATATTATTAGTGTGATCCCTGTGAGTTTTTATTTTCACTTCTGTTTATGTGATTGGGCAGGCAAAATTGAGGGATTTGTGTCTTGAGCAAGTTTGAGTTGCAGTCTGTTTGTTATATTTTTCACTGCACGTATCATCATTCTTGTGATGTGAGGATAAATAAATGGAAATTGATTGTGTATGTTGTGTCATATATGTGCTTAAGCGTTTCCATTTACTTCATAATATTCATACATGAAGGCCATGTGTATCCATGTACATTTCTATTTCTTACTACTGAGACAGAAATATAAGGCTTATTTAGGGGCTCTATTTTAGATGAAAGCTTTTGAAGGGTACAAAGTTTGAAAAGCATGTAGCCTGGGTTGCTGGTTTATTAAAAAGAAATAGGTAAAGTGTTAATGCAGCATGGAGTGCGGTTGGATACAAGTTGACAACCAATATATCTTCCTGCTTGTGCAGCATTAAGGATACATAAATGGACATTGATTGTGTACTTTTTGTCATATATGTTCACATGAGTTTCCATCTACTTCGTGATATTCATTAACGAAGGGCATGTGTATCCATGTACATTTCTATTTTCTTTCTACTGATACAGAAATGTAAGGCTTATTTAGGGGCTCTATTTTAGATGAAATCTTGAAAGGAGTACAAGGTTTGAAAAGCATGTAGTCGTAGCCGTTTATGAAAGAACTAGGCAGAGTGTTAATGTTGCATGAAGTCCATTTATGTATCCTTAATGTTGTGCAGCATTAAGGATACATAAATGGACATTGATTGTGTACTGTGTCATAAATGTGCACATGAGTTTCCATCTACTTCGTGATATTCATACATGAAGGGCACGTGTATCCATGTACATCTCTATTTTCTTTTCTACTGACACAGAAATGTAAGGCTTATTTAGGGGCTCTATTTTAGATGAAATCTTGAAAGGGCTACAAGGTTTGAAAAGCATGTAGTCTGGGTAGCCGTTTATGAAAGAACTAGGTAGAGTGTTAATGTTGCATGAAGTGCTGTTGGATACAAGTTTACAACCATTATATCTGCCTGCCTGTGCAGCATTAAGGGTGAGGTATATGATACATGCAGGGGAATTGTGTAGGTGTGAGAAATGGCTTGAAAGCAAGCCCATAATGGGTGTGCGCATGATCTATATGTCCTCAGCCAGTTAAATAAATTTCAATAATAAATCATTATAGATTTCCTTGTGCTATAAACATGCTTAGAAGCATATATGATTTGGCTCATAGATCCGCACTTCTGAAGTGTAGAACCAAATTTTATGCAGAAGGTAGCAGTGTCAGTGTATTGTTGAAGGGAGTGAGGTTATGCCTCCATTCATCTCTGTGTAGTTCTCCCATAGAAAATTGATCTTTTTTGTGTGTTCAACTCACACACGTGTGCCCGGAGAAAATGTTGATTTGACATATCACCGTCATTCTTGGTCATTGTAATAATTTTTGTATATCTTACGGATTTTGGGCACTTTGGTTGCACCCATCTCTCAATCTGCATAGTCCCTCTCTTCAAAAGTTTCACTCTACAAACGTAATGAAAGGTATTTCCATATTTATAGAATCTTAATTTGCAACAAAAACCCTAATGTTTGCAGAATGTAGCAGTGAAGATAGCCATTTGACGTCCTTGTTTATAGGTTGTGTCCCAGTGAAATCATAGATTGTAAGATGCTTTGTGGAACAAACTTTTGGGAAATTTGGGTTTTTTTTAATGGAGTTTTCAATTACTACAGGCTCTTTATATGCAAGTGCACTTTTTGGGAAATATTTGATCTGATTTCCGTTTGGGACTCTGATTTATGGAAGAATCAATGCACTTTTAGGTATTCTGACGTTATCAAAAAAGATTCTGGGAAGCCTCAGTAAAACAGAAGACTCTTGTGATAATGTCACACAAATCCTCGAAATTAGCTTCGTTCATCATAGTTTTTGCTATGGAATATACCTTTGGGATACTTAGGCAGAAGCAATGAAAAATGATATTCTATATGAGTCAAGAAAGTCATTAGATTGCTGGTTATACATGGGTTTTAAGATCATTTATGAAACACTACCATATGAATCATGTGAAGTCCAGGTGCTAGCTGGTGGAATTCCTTTTTGGATGATGCAAGTCTAACTTCGTAGTGTTTGAGTATGCTATGCATGTCTATCTACATCCGTGTAAGATTCTCGTCCATGTATATATGGTTGCTTGGAAGACCTCTTAGAATTACAATTATTTCAAGGAAGGTAGAGATAGATAATATATATATATATATATATATATATATATATATATATATATATATATATATATATATATATATATATATATATATATAGAGAGAGAGAGAGAGAGAGAGAGAGATAATATGTACATACCTACAATACATATACACATACATACATACATACATATCTAGGTGCATATAGATAGTGTAATTCTTTAAGATTTACTCTCCTTTAAATTCTCACAGACGGATACATACTCATTCTTTAATGACTCTAAGCTTTATCTACTCTTTTATTATTACTATTTCTGGAATTCATAATATAGATCAAACTGCTCCTGATTTGGTTATACAACAATTTTGGATGCATTGTTTTACTTATAGTTGTGCCTTTTTTATATGTCCTTTTATAACATGGATACCCTCCGTTTTATCTATGCTTGAAACCATTGAAATAACATTTATCTCCCCTACTTGTTTGTGGTACTAATACAATTGTTCTCACTTGGAAGGATCCCACCCCTTTGATAGGAGTTGGTTCTTTAAAAAATGTCTTTATTATAACTATTCTGTGTAGTATCAAATACTCAAAGATTTAACATTTATCTGTCATATTCCATTTGATAGGAGTTGGTTCTTTAAAAAATGTCTTTATTATAACTATTCTGTGTAGTATCAAATACTCAAAGATTTAACATTTATCTGTCATATTCCATTTGTAGTATCCAAACTGCCATATTATCTTCAAGCTCTACTTAAGCATGGGTTACGAAGTCCTACGTAAATTTTTGTTTAACTTGGAAATTTGATTTAGATTCAAAATTATCATAATCATGGTGTACAAATCTCTCTATGAAGAACATATGGTGTAACTAATGTAGTAAAGAGTGGCACGGTGTCCTCTCACCAAAAAGAAATGAAATGGCCCATGTTCTTGATATATCATAACATGAGTAAATGTACCTACATAAGGCCTAAACATTCTCTTCTCGGTTTTGTATCATTATCACATTTCCTTTCTATCTATAGACAAACCTTATGCTCCCAACTTGTATGTGCAAGACCATCCAATAAATAGTATTTTTTATTCTACAATCCCCAATGATAATGAGGAATAGTACTCCATATACTAGACATGACCATGTTAGCTTTATCTTTCTAAATTGTAATGGGTGTTGGTAGTAGATGTACTTACATACTATTATGAGCTGAGCAAGTAACTCCTCTACTAATCTTTTTCAAAGATTACATGATTGTAAACTTTGTACCACAACTTATCAATATGCAATATTGAATAACAAGATAATAGAATGCAGTGAAATGCGATTGTCAGAGATGGATGCTCTAATGTTGTCTCATTGAGTCACAAGTTCTTCAATAGTAAAAAAAAAGTTAATTATCTATAAATGTTGCAATAATTTTTTATGTATTCAATTAGTCCACAATAGTCATGAAGGACTTGGGTAGATAGGAATGTGAATTATGTGTGTGATTGTTGATGCGGAGCAAGAGTATTTAGGGGGAGAGGGAAGGGTTCAATGTTTGGATTTGATGCTTTGATTTTTATTGTTGTTAAAGTCTTAGAAAAAGGAATCAACATGCTAGACTGCCAAGAAGACACCAACCTAGTAGAAGACATAGAAGATTCAATGAAAGACATCAGAGAGTATGGAGATAAAAGCTCTCGAGGTGACAACTCCACCAACAAGGAGGATATTTATAGATTTGTTTAACTTGTCCCTCATCCACCAATGCAAGTGGGCCAAATTTGCATAGAATGAGGTAAAATTAGGACTACCTTGGTTCAAGCATCCAATTGACAAATCAAGGAAAACGAAAGATAAGGAGAGGAGGTTGAATGGCCCTAAAAAGGATATTAATAGGAATGTTATCTCCTTTAATGTGTGGGGCTCAACTAACTCAAGTGGGGATTGTGATATTGACCTTTGTCGTGAAGATAAGGACCAAAACCAGCAATTTATCCACATCAATGTTGGTGCATGAAGGAAGCCTAAGTATTTGGCTAATGCACATTGGACTTCTCTTCATTTATGATGCATAAATGTACATCCATTGTAGTATACGCTTTGGAGGTTTCCAAGGTTAAATATTTAGTTTTATCTTAGACAAAGATAAAATAGATAAATATAGAGATTCTCGTGAACTTAATGGGTGCCAACAGCCATGAATTCATTTGAATTCAAATCTCAAATCTTTACCTAAAATTTAGGATCACTTTTAGGTCAAATATTTAATATTCATCAAGTCAAAAAGTGTATATATACATTATGTCTTTGAGTTGTGGGTATGAGAGCAGATTAGAGTTGATCGTTGCACTCATTTTGAGTGAGTTTAGTACTACCTTGAAACTACATAAGTCCTCCGCACTCTCTTTGTATCATATGTCCATTAGCAATACATTTTATACTTCATTCTTATTGGTTTATGAGTCATTTCTCTATATGTGAGTGCATTGTCCAATCCATCAATTAGAACATTAAGTTAGAATTGTAATAAGCATGTCTACAAAGTTTCATAACCATTGGATGCATAGATCTCGTGTTATGAGTAAATTTATGTGACAAGGTTTGTGTATCATCTTCTTCTTGAAAAGGTGGGATTACCCACCTAACTTCTTATGCACATTGCTTTGAGTATGGACATCCTAAATTTATGAAATAACTTGATATAGCTAGCTTAGCAGCACATTTGAAAGTGTATGAGAGTATTGGGTCAATTGCTACCATGTTGTGACCTTTCAAAAAAACACTCAGAGCCTTGTTCCATAAATAGAAGGTTTTTCTCAAGGTGCTTTATACTCACAACTTATCTGTTTTGGTAGAGTTATGAGAATGATGATCCAAAGTACTATATTGCAAAGGATGCTTTGGCAAGGTCATATATAGTCAAATCTATCTTTGATTTCTTACTCCCTCATATTAGGAACTATAAGACCTGTCAAGAGACATGGAATGCTTTGGAAGCCTTATTCTCCTCAAGTACTAAAGCTAGGAAGAATTAGTTATGGATGGAGTTTACAATACTCAAGAAGATGCCCAAGCAAAGTGTGATTGATTTCATCACCAAGATGGACATTGTAGATCAACTTGGAAGCATGGGAAAAATCATTGATGAAGTGTAGATTGTGAGGGAAGTCATCAATGGGATCAAGGTTGATGATTGGGAAGTTTTCACCGCAACCATGGATCGCTACATGGATATGCAAGTGCCAAATTTCAGCACAGTCATGGGACAACTCTTCACACATGAAGCCAAGCTCATGAATGGTGAGAACCAAAAAGTAACCAATCCTCTGCCCTTTATACAAATAAGAATAAAGGCAAGGACAACAAAGGAAAAGGTAAGAAATCTGATCATGAAGTACCTCTCAAGCTAATTTTGTAGGTAAAGGTAGAGGTTCAAGAGGAAGAGGCAGAGGAGATAGACAAGGCAGGGTAGACTCAAAGCTCATCACCCTATGCCATATATGGCCTATCAAATCACATCACAAAGAATTGCTTTAAGAATCCAAGGAATCAGAGAGGAAGAGGATACAATAGAGGAGGCTATGGAGCTTCAAGAGGCAAGTATAGAAACTTTTATGGATACAACAACAATTCCTACAACAACTATCAAGGGGGATAAAAAGAGGGAGAAACTACAATAATTACACATATGATCAAGCTCAAGAGGATTCACTTCTATGTATGAACATGAATATGAAGGAAGGTAAGTCTCAGGAGCATGTATTCTACATAGATTATGGATGCTCAAACCATGTGGAAGCAAATGTAGCTCTACTCTTAGACTTGGAAGATCCAAAGAACAAGAATGAAATCGAAATAGGTGATGACACAAGACATCCAATTGAAAAGATAGGGAATGTGAAGACCTCAAATGGTAATATGAATCTGTTAAGCAAAGTTCTTTATGTGCCAACTATTACAAAGAATCTTATAAGTGTAGGACAAATTATGGAGAAAGGTTTACAGGTGAGATTCACCAAGGATGGAACCTATGTAGAGGATCCATATTAAGGTTACAAGAAGATAGCAAAGGGAGAGAAGATAGGTAGGTTGTTCACATTTGAACTCCAAGACACTAAGAACATTGCTTTTTTCAATTATGGCACCTAAACCCTATTAGAACTTGAGGTTTGACATAAGAGGCTAGTTCACATTGGATAAAGATCACTCAAATAAATCAATAAAGACCAAAGTGAAGAAGAACTCTGATGGAACCATCAACAGGTATAAAACTAGACTTGTGGCTAAAGGGTATGCTCAAACCCAAGGAATTGACTATGAGGAGACCTTCTCACCTGTGGCAAAAATGCCAACAATCGAAGTGGTTATGAGTATTCCATTTGCCAAGAATCGGAAGATCCACCAAATGGATGTGAAGAACAAATTTTTAAATGGATGGATATATGAAGAGGTATATATTTCTCAACCTCTTGGGATTGAGGGTTCACATTTTCATGAACATGTATGCAAATTAAGGAAAGCTTTGTATACTCTAAAGCAAACTCCAAGAGCTTGGAATCATAGACTTGTCACCTATTTGTAGGATAAGGGTTTTATGGTTTGCAAAGTAGATCCTTCACTCTTCATCAAGAGGAATCATGGAGAAGTCATATACCTTTGTGTATATGTATATGATATTATTTACACTGGTAATGATGTTGGAGGTATTATGAGAATCAAGTTACAGATGGAGGAGGAATTCAAGATCAATGATCTAGGGAATTCAAGTTCCTAGGGTTGGAGGTTGTGTATATAGAAAAGGGCATGTACCTCACTCAAAGGAAATACATCAGGGATATGCTAGACAAGTTCAAGATGGAGAATGCTAAGATTGCAAGTACACCCATGGAGATAAACTTGAAGCTAGGTGATCATGAAGGAGATCCAATTGAAGATATAACAAGCTATCAAAGCTTAATGGGCAGTTTGAACTATGCCACATTGACTAGAGCAAACAATTGCTATAGTATTCGTGTTACTAGACAATTTATGCATATTCCTAGGAAAGCACACAATGGAAGAAGCTAAGAGAATACTTAAGTATTTGAAGGGAACCATAAATGAAGTTCTATATTATCCAAATACATCTGATATAGACATAAGCTATTCTTCGATGCAGATTGGGTAGGTTCTTAAGATAATAGGAGAAGTACTTCAGGTTTTCTTACTTTTACAAGTACAAAGCTCATTTCATGGTCATCTAAGAAGCAACCCATTGTTGCTCCAAGCATCTTAGGCTTGAGGGAGAGATGTTGGTGCATGGAGCAAGCTTGAGTGGTTGACGAATGCACATTGGACTTCTCTTGATTTATGAGGCATACATGTATATCCATTGCAACATATGCTTTGAAGGTTTATAAGGTTAAATATTTAGTTTCATCTTAGAAAAAGATAAAAGAGATAAATGGATAGATTCTCCTAAACTTAGTGGGAGCCAAAAGTCAAGAATTCATTTGAATTCAAATCTCAAATCATTCCCTAAAAGTTAGGATCATTTTTAGGTGAAATCTCTAACAACTATGAAGTAAAAAATTGTATATATACATTATGTGTTTGAGTTGTGAGTATGAGAGCATATTAGAGCTGATCATCACACTCACTTTTAGTGAGTTTAGTCCTACCTTGAGGCCAATGAAGTCCTCCACAGTCTCTTTGTATCATATATCCATTAGCAATACGTTTTGTACTTCATTTTTATTGGTTTATGAATCTCCATTCTCTGTTAGAGTACATTGAGCAACTATGTCAAGTTCCCTAAGTCATTTCTTTGTGTGTGAATATTAATTGTCTAATTGATCAATTGTAACATTAAACTAGCACTCTAATAAGCTTTTCTACAAAGTTTCATAACCATTGGATGCATAGATCCTGAGTTACGAGTAAATCTATGTGACAAAATCTCCTGAAAATTCAAGATTACCCCCCTTGGCTTCTTATGCATATTTCTTTGATTATATCCATCCTAAATTTATGAAATAACTTGGTATGCTATCTTAACAATTCATCTGAAAGTTTGAAAAGATTCTTTGGTTAATTTCTACCATGTTGTGAGCTCTGAGTAAAACACTGAGAGCCTTCTTCCATAAATAAAAGGTTTTTCTCAAGGTGCTTATCTATTTTGGCATAGAGTTTGAGAATGATTCTGTGGTATTTGCATTCATTCCAAATCTGTTTCCTCTTGAAGCATACACATAGATGGTCAGAACATGTTGGTGGCTACCTCATTTCAAGACATGGTCCCCTTCAACTTGGTGTCTATCTATGACCCTTAAATCATTGATGGATAGAAGTGTGTCTTGAAATTCTTTCAAATTACTCCCCTCTGTAGTGTTCCTAATTGAAGATTTTAACATGGTTGAAAACCTAGATGATAGATGCGAGTACAAGGGACATGTCCTCAAAGGAGATGAAATTGAAAATAGGATGTACTTAAGCTTCACTTTGATCTTGCTGAAGTGAAAGAGCGATGCTTCCTCACTTGGTTTAACCTTAGTAGCATGTCTCCCTTCTCAAAGTTAGACTTGACAAGTTTTACGCTTTGGTGGAGTTCTTGGATTGCTTCAAGGGTCCCAAAGTCTCTCCCTGCACATATATTATCGGCTTGGACCAATATCACATTTCTCTTCCCTTTAATGTTTCAACAAGTTTGAAAAAGATCCCTGGTATCACATGGACACTTCAATCCTCTCTTTGTAGTCATTTAGAAGATTGTGCCCATCTGGACATAGTCATTCAATTTGGGGGCTTCCTCGGTTAGATGTTGGGTTCAAGCTATTAGAGCTACATGATAAAGAACCAAAGGGAGATCAAGAGAAGGAAGATTTACCCACTTGGAAGAGGATGTTCCTTCTTTGCCCTCTCCTCCCCTAGGTAGGGCTACATGGTGGCCATCTCAAAGATTAGATTTATAATGGCCCTCGTCGATTTTGGTTAGTGACTAGAAAATCAATCAAGAAACCCAAGTTGGAGGAGGTCATTGTGGCCTTGCTCAAAGGCAATAGGGAAGGTCAAACAGGCTCATCAATGAAATTTTTCTATCCTTCAAAAATATCATGATCAAACCTCTACTATGGTATGGAAAGAATCTTTAGGTAAGGAGATGAGCAAATTAATTCACAAAATACTCAAGAAGGGATGTAAAGAGATTTTCGAGGGCCCAATCTTTAGATCATTAGTCATTCCAATGGGGTTGTGGATCTTGATGAACAAATTATGGAGTGATTCTTGAATTCATTTGGAGCCAAGATCAAGTACTAGAAGGGAACTCAATGGAATTTACTAAGATTTACTTCTTGTCTTGTTGGAATCCTAAAAAAGAGATAAAAAGAAATAAGGCATCTTTTATTAAATCCCTTTGGATTGGGGATCCAAATACGGTCAAAGGATTTTGTAGCGATGTAATTTGAGTATGTTTGCTTTGGTACAAAAGATGGCCTCCAAATGTAGGCTTGTACATATCCCATTTTTGTGTGTAGAAATACTTCTATGTGGGATAAGCCATCCAACCACTTGTGAACATCATGAAACCACAACGATGCTGATTTGCACACAATATATGGGGCAATCTTGAACATGAAAAAAGCTCAAGATAACTCCCTACCACACTCCATATTTCTATTCTTGATAAAAAATTGAAAGGGCCCCTTATAGTAGTCTTGAGTGCTTTCTTTCATAAACATAAACATAGACTATTTAGGATATTTGATGAGGGAGAATCAAAGAAAGAGAGGATATATGCCACATTATTCATGGACTTATGGAAAAAAAATCCTTGATTATACAAAATTTGCATCCCACATCTACCAAAAGAACATGTTTTTTCAAATGGTTTCTGAAAGTATATGCATCACATGAAATATAAAACAACAAGACTTGCATAAAAACATACCAAAGTTGTATTAGGAGAATCATGCTATCATGAGCATAAAGGGAATTGAGGATTCATGATAATTTAAGCGATGATTAATGAAGATTTTATTAAATTATTTAGATAAAAGAGGGTAATTGATATAGTATCTTCATGTTTCTTTCGAAGTGCTATGAAAAGACATTGTACCATTTCTAAGAATGATCATATATACATAAACATGGGGTGCATGAACTAAGGATAAAAAAATATTCTTACTATTTATTTAGAGTGAGTTACTTGGAAATTTCCAAAGAGCACTTTCTCAAAAAGTCAACAACTTAATTCGAATTTATTTCATTCAAAAAGGATAATGAAAACCCTTTCAAGGAGTTCTCTTTTGGGTTTTGAACAAAAACCATAAAATTCATGCACTCAAGCACTTGGAAATTTTTGCTATAGTTCTTGAATATGGCAAAAATTGAGCAAAATAGTTCAAAATCCTTCCAAATTCCAAGATTCAAAACCCTTTAAGAATTATGAGAAATTGTCTTTGTAACAAATCCATTCTAAAAGAATTATGAGAAAAATTGTCTTTGTAACAAACTCATCAAGTATGGTGGCAAAAGCTTGAAGTTGTTTTCCAATAAAATTGTTGATAAGACCTGAGCATTCTTAGTACTTTGGAAAAATAACACTTAATGACCAAAAGTTGGAATGTCAACATTAAGATAAATTCAATTTCCAAATATGTGAAGAATCTCATAAGATCTATGAAGAGAACTTCCGACTAAATTCATGAAAGAAAGGGAGAAAATTATATGGCACATTCCTACAATGGGTTGACATTCAATAGTTTTAGAGAAACAAAACATATGTAGGAGCTCCATACAAGTCCTACTCTATCCCATGGAATCAAGAAAAGGAGAAAATTACATGGCACATTCCCACAATGGGTTAACGTTCACGACTTCTCAAATAAGGAAAACATTTATAGGAGCTCCATAAAATTCCTAATCTATTCCATGGAATTGGGATCCGTCCAAAGCTTTTGTAGATAAGAGAAAACATAGGTTCATTGGATCAAATATAGTAGACGATCCTTGAAAAAATACAAATCATATTGTAATTTAGGATAAGTACCACTAGTATTTCAAAGAAAAATAGTAATAAGTGCTATATGGTGTTTGAGAATGGTCTTTTATATGTAATTCAACAATAGAAGATAAGAAGATGCTTGATTCTCATTCTAAAAGGAACAACAAACATTGAGTTAACCTAAGGTACAATTTTGAGAAATATTGGTGACAAACTCTAAAGGGGTTGGAATTTCCAAGGATCTATTGCTTGAAAGATGATCCAATGATCCACAAGGTCATGACTTGCATGGATAACAAAGGTTTAAAATTAATCTTCTTGAACAAGAGTTGCTCAAGAATAATCCTTTTAAGATATCATCCTTCAAAACAAGGATATCTTTTCTAAAAATATGGTCTCAACCATATAGGGCTCTTGGAATGAAGGAAAAACCCTAGAAGGGTTTGAATCTCATCAAATCAATTCTTTTTTTTTTTAAGGAAGTTTGGCAATAGCCTACTCTCCCAAACTTTAATTAATAGAAAGAACAAGTGAACGGGCCTAGCACCCATGGGACCCCCCGAATCTCACAAAGCAGGAGTTGCTTAAAACTTGCTGGAGGACATTACAAAGAAGGTTGATAACTCTTTTGTCCCGCTCATGCGGGGCCCACTTGCTTTTAATCTTGTTGCTCTCAAGGAAAAACACTTTGTGATGTCTAAAAGGCAGGGGCTTTTTACAATTGGAAATTCTTAAAAGATATTTTTTGATTGACCATTCTTTATGAGGGCTACCAAAGTTGGTGGCACACCTCTCTTTCTAGATCGTCTAGAGGGTCTCACCTCTTATAGCATTCCACATTGCTGACGAACAACCGATCACTTCACCCAATAACAGTTGTTTCTAGTTGATTTGTCCCTATAGCAACATGATTCCTCCAAGGACCCACCAGACAGACATTGACTTGGTTTATGAAAAGAAGAGGGTTCCCATGTTCTCATTGTTATGAAGGCATAGTTTACACCATGAAGGGGCTCTGTAAATTTTGTTAGCTTTTACGTTGGTCCAAATTCCCTGGTGGAGGATTTGCCACATAAGAACCGATTTTTAGACCTTGATGAGGGGATGCTAAAGGGATTGGAACTTGAAATCCCACCTAAACCTTGACTATTCTAGACACCATCTCCTATTAATCTTCACATGAAAGTCCAAATTCTTCTTGAATCTCGGTATTTTATCAAGATTGTTGCCGTTGTGCCATCTAAGACCCTAAAGAGTTATAAGATCAAGACCCTTCCACCCTAGAAGGCCCACAATCCTAAGAGCACTCTTGTTTCTAAAAATTGGTTTGGCCCACGAGGCATCCCTATTGCTCCAAGCTTTAATTAACCATTTGGCTACCAGTTTATTGGACATTTCTTCAATGTCAAGAATCCCCAAACTCCCCTTGATCTTTTTGGCTTATGAAAGTAGCCCATTTAATTTTGGAGCCACCCCTTTTGTTAGGGTCTCTAATCCAGAGAAATTTTCTGCAAATTCTTTCCAATTTGAAAATCTCTTAGTCCTTTAGTCTCTAGCAAGAGAGAAAGTAAATAATCAAAGAATGAAGGAATGTGTTAACCACCATAGCTGGCCTTACCAGGTTGATCTGCATACCTTTTCGATATGTCAACTTGTTATCAAGCTTAAAAAGAGCTTAGTTCCATTGTTTACCCATCCGAACATCCAACAACTGAAAAATTTACCCCCTGGGGATCAACTGATAGCCATTGTCAAACAAAATTTGAGGTGGATGCCCAATAACAGCCTTGAAAGCAATTTTAGAGTGGTTTATTTTGGAGCATGATGCCTCACAAAATGAATTTAGGCAACACTAAAAGGTATCAATCTTGGCAGGATCGGTATGCACAAAAGCATTCATCTCATTGGCAAAGAGTCTCATGAACATTTGGTCTTGATTGAGGGGAATAAGGAGGCCTTGAATAAGACTTAACAGTGCATGATGTTTAACAAGGCAGCTCAGACCATCGACAAAAATTGCAAAGAGAAGAGGTGCCAAGGGACATCCTTGCCTGATAGAACATTTTAATCGAATAGCTTGAGAAAGCTGGCTATTGATGTTAATCTGTGCCAACACATTTTCTAGCAACATTGAGATCATCTTAATGAATTTCTGACCACAGCCAAGGTCTTTCAGAGATTGGAGAATGAAGTCCCACTCGAGTCTCTCGTAAGCTTTGTCAAAGTCAAACTTAAGGAAGAGAATATCTTTAGGAAACTCTTCAACAAATGCCTGACCTTCCCAAACATCAATGATGACCTCGCGGATGGACCTCTCCTTGATGAACCTGTTTTGATCCTCACTGATCTAATTTTGTAAGTGACAAGCAATTTGATTAGCAATAAATTAAGCAAGGATCTTGTAACCTGTTTGTAACATCATAATTGGATGCAAATTTTCAAACCTTTTTTTGATTATTTTTTTATGAATAAGCTTGATAACGCGTTCATTGAGAATTTGGGAAGCACACTGAAAGAAACAACATCTTGCCACACCAGACATAATGGAGTAGTCACCACATGCTTGAAGGTCTTGAAAAACTCATTGGTGAGGCCATCTAGCCTCTGGCTCTTTCCATTTGGTAGCACATCAATAAGTTCAAGAATCTCATCATTCAAAATGGGAGCTTCAAGAAGATGCTTCATATTTTGTGGAATTCTTTTAGTTTTGACTCTAGAGATAACCATCATGCAATCACGTCTATGAGGAGAAAGAGGCATCGAAACCCCCAAAAGCTAGGTAAATTGATTGATAATCAACGTACTATTTTCTTCATCTGTCTTTCACTCAACCCCATTGATATTCATCATGAAAGGGATCGCTTCCTTTGATTGCTTCTTCTTGAGGAGGTCACACATCTTAAAGTATATCTATAGATTCTTTCTTTGAATTTCTTCTTTGTATCTCAACATGCTTTTGATTTTCCGGAGCCCTGTCTCCTATTGAGAGTTGCCTATGTTTACTTCTTCCTCAAGAAGCCTACGCCTTCGATAAAGATTTTCCCTTCTAGCTCGATGAAGTTTTTGAAAACTTTTGAGTCCTAACCAAGATGTGATGTGTCTTCATGACCGTCATCCTCGAGCACTCGGCCAGTGAGGAACGGGTGGCAAAAGCCTAATTCCAAGTAGCATTAATCTGATACTGGACTGAAGGGAAAGAGAAGGTTGTTGGATTGGCATGAAACCAAGGGGATTTCTTGAGGTCGATGACGAGCTTGAAGGTAAGCACCATAGGGTGGTGATCAGATACAACTAGGTCCGCACATTGGGAGAGGGAGCAGGGGCCCCACTTATTGATTATCTTCTATGCAATATATCTCTTGTCAAGTCTAGCTTCCCTCAAGTCGACTTGAGATTGAAGGTTTGACCAAGAGAAACTAGCCTTTTCTATGATATCCACCAGATTGAGGTGGAGCTTGACTTGCTCCTAGACGTCCTTCTCATCACCTGCCCTCTATTTCTCCATCTATCAGAAAGAGCCTCCCCCATATTAAATCCCCTACAAAGAACAACGTTGAGGGATAGAGATTCCTATGAATGCCAAGTGGCAATTCTTTCTAAATCGATATTGGGATCATACACTTCTACTATGGTAAACTATAGAGGACCACCAAAGGAAGCATCAATCCACCAATGGTTCTGATCTCCTTGGGTATCCACAAGTCTAGCAAAACAATTGCTATTAATGCCAATAATTGAGCCGCCATTTCCCCTGGGGGGTGCATGGTGGAGAACCAAATTTGAAGGTCCTCCTTGTCAATTTTGATCTCTTGAAGAGAGGTGAAGTCCAAGTTTAGGCTCTTATCATGGATCCACTAGCCAATAATGACCACCTTTAAGGGGTCAGATAACCCTCTTACATTGAAAGAAATGATTATCATTATCAGAGGTTAAGTTCTTTGCAAGGAGGAGCCTTATCCCTCTTTTACTTGTGGTCGTCTTTTTTCTTCGAGGTGGAGGGGTCCCGACATAGGATTCTATCCTTAAGGGGGCTTTTCCATGGTATCTTTGGAAATGACTTCCATATCTTTCAGGAATTGTGGATCCAATGATCGAGCATTCACTCTTCTAGTTATCTTCATTGTTGGTGGTGAAATTATCCTCTTTGTTAGTGGTGTATCATTCTTCTTTGTCTTCCTTGCAAGTGGAATCTTTTGGAGTTTTCCCATCATTGGGATCGTCATATTGATTCATTCCCCCTGGGTAATCCAATTCATTGACCTCCTTCTCCAAGTTGCAAAAAATGTTTATTTTCGGAGTCATGTGAGATAGGCTCCTCTCAATAATCCCCTTAGGGCTTCCTCTCCTTCTTTGTCTCATTCATGTGAAGCATTATGGGTTTGTCTCCTTGACTTGTGTTTCCTTTCCTTTCTCAACATCCAAAGGGTAATCTTCAGACATGCTATGGGCCATTGAAGCTTCTTTGTTCTCTGTTACATTAAGTTTTTCTTGATATTTTTTGTTCTTAATGGATTTTTGTCTCAAAGGGTAATATTTTATTCTATGGCCCTTGTTGCAGAGCGAAGAAGAGCAAAAGGCAGACAAAAAGAGGGGTCCCAAAATTTTTCTGATTTGGACACTCTATTTTTGTATTATAACTATTTTTGTAACATATTTTCCATTGTAGATGCACTAGAGGAGTCCTCTGGATGCATACCCATGGAGATTAGTAGCTTACCCATGTAAATTAGTAGGAAATTAGCCTTTTAGTGAATAAAGTGCTGGTCTCTTGTGTGAAAGGACCATTTTTAGGACACATGTATATAAGTCAATTTGTGACTCTTTGTAGAGACTTTTTGCCATTGTGAGAATCAAGAGCACAGAATTTCGAATTTGTGTCTTCTCCTCTCTGTATCACCTTCTTTGTGAGCTTGTATGCATGTGTGTTGCTTGAAAAGAGTGTTAGGAAGTGTTGTCTGTCCATGAAAGTGTTTGTTTGTTGTGGTTAAGGTGTGTGTGAAGTGTAGAAAGTGCTGAAGTGTAGGAAGGTCATTCTCGCGACTCAGTATTTTGCTCATAAATTGAAGTAGAAGTGTCAGAATTGAGTGAAAATACCATTATTGGATGCATCTTTTTGAGAGCTTCGAAACGCATATGCTATTTGCTATATTCGGAGTTCGGAGCTGAGAGAAAAGCTCAATTTACTGTTGGCTGCTGCTCCAAGTATCGTGACACCATAGTTGACAATTGAAGCTTGTTTGGATTGGACTTAGACTTATTTGCACTCTTTGAGGAAGCTCATTTGCATTGATCATCATTTGAATGCATGTCTTCATACACTCGGCTAGGTTTTGATACTCTTCGGATTGATAAATAAAGTGTGAATCCCCACTATATGCACTTGAGGGGGATCAAGGTATAGTCTCTTTTCCACAAGTCCCTAAGTTGGTGCTTAGGTACACAGCCCTGCAATCCACAGTGAAAGCAAGTATTTGGAAAGTTCTTGTATATAATCTCCTGCTCCAAGGGTTTCTCTTCTCCAATGTCTATGGGAATTCTGGAGAGGAAATCTCTATTAAGATCTACTTCCATGCAAATATACAAGTGCCATGTTGCATTGAAAGAGTGCTTAGCACCTTCATAGAGCTAAGCACTCCACCAGTAATAAGCTCTGTCACCATCAGTAAAGCTCTATCCCTCTGCTAGTTGTAAGCTCTAACTTATTGAAGAGCTAAAATGAGTCATAAGCTGTCACCTTCACTGGCTACGGTCGTGCCAAATCCATCACCTTCCTACCCAGATCTTTCATTGTCACCTTCCTATCCATCGCCAGATATTTAAAACTTGGTTATTAGCTCTTGTAACATAAACTGACTTTAACTTAGTGCATCTTAAGAAGATTGCACATAAAGGAGGAAGTTGTTAAAACCTTAAGAGAGAGAAAAGATAGATTAACTAAGTGCATGGTTGACTATCAAGGACGTGGTTGAAAAGCAACCTATACATAAACAAAGTGATGTTTTGGACTCTTAGGTAAAAATCATCCATTCATATATAATGGATGTAAGTATGTGGTATGAGACATCGGATTTTGCATTTACATAGGCATAGCTTAGATGGTATGGGACATGAAGCCTTGAGATAGTGGTTATCTTTCGGTTCAACACCCATTCTTAGGTATCATGAATGAACTATGAGCTCAATGCCTTGTAAGAAAGGAAATCAGGAGAATAATCTTCTTTTTCAAGATCAAGAATACCTTTAAAGTTCATTCAATAAATTTGGAAATCAAGCAAAAATGCAAAGAATCCAAGTTTGAGTTAATTATCCATAATTTTGATTACTTCCACCAAATGAAATGGCAAAGTAAATTTGATTAACAACATAGACTCAATCGAAAACCTTACACTCAAAAGTTCAAAGTTTTGATTGAGTCAATATGAATTGTTTAGTGCTTCTTGAATCATGTGATCGGAAAGTGGGGCCTTTTTCATAGGCAATGATGTGGCAACGAGCAAAGAAAGCCGTGCAATGCAATGGCTTGATAAGGGTGCGCAAATGAGTTATCTTTCTATATGTAAGCTTATCGAATGCTCAATTGTTTCCCAGAGTGCACTCTTAATATTTATATTTGAGCCTTGACGTTCTCTTTCCCATGATCCTTATCTGAGACATAACCTTCAA
This sequence comes from Ceratopteris richardii, assembly GCA_020310875.1. Classification (NCBI taxonomy): domain Eukaryota; kingdom Viridiplantae; phylum Streptophyta; class Polypodiopsida; order Polypodiales; family Pteridaceae; genus Ceratopteris; species Ceratopteris richardii. The sequence continues at coordinate 37,867,995 of CM035425.1, forward strand.
GCTTTGCCTAGGCATCGTATGTGATATTCAATAGATGCATGTTTATGATTCTCAGTGTGATACCTCTTAAGTGATCCTTTCCTTTTCCAAGTGTTTTCTATGCTCTTTGATGTTTGAGATGGGACGGGAATTCCTTGAGTGATGCTTTCCAAGATAGCTGATGCTTTCAAGCTATTCGATACTTCTCCACAAGTCTTTCAAGATACCCAAGATCAATGATGGTAGAGTAACTAGAAAAAATAACAAAAAAGGAACAAGGATAAAAAAATAGGTGATTGCACTACCTATTAAATAAAAAACACCTATCAACACTAACTAACCACAATCACCAAATATCACCCATAGAGATAAGAGTGATGTTTGCATGCCTCTTTGGTTGAGGAGTTGAAGATCCTTCTTTCAAGCAAGGTTTGACAATCTCAGTGAGTGATACTTGTGCATAATTGTTGTCCGCCACAAAGTTAAATAGACATGATCCTTCATCTGATGCCAAAAAATGTTGACTTGTGGTATAGGGCATGCTCACAAACTTCTAAATTATCAATCTGTGAAGAGTAGAGCATGAGAATGATCCCAAGTGAAGTCACCCTCCACTAGCGATTGAGATGATCATGTAGATGGAAGCTTGAACACAAGTGAGACCTTACCAAAGCTCAAGGTCACATATACTTGATGGATTTGAGTGCATGCATATCCAATATTTCCATGTCACTTGCTATACAATGCATTCAAGGATGCATTGCTATCTGATGCTTCCAAAGGTGCACTATTGTCCAATGCTTCTAGTAGGCTTGAATCACCAAAATCCATAACTACCTCAACATTGATCCATTTGATGGATCCCTTAGCATGTTTTGAAGCTCTCAGTGAGGGCTACAAGTTGCAAAAATAGAAAAATGCAAAATAATAGGTTTAAATCCCTATGAAGAGCTCACAAGCTTGCGAGAATCCCTCTCCTCAAGCATTAAGCACCTAAAACAAGAGTTTAACTGCGTTTAATCAGTTCAAAATTATGCAAACAAGGTAGATGATAGTTTCATAACTCATATATAAGTGTCACATGTCTGGAATCAATCACTAGACTCACTCAAAACACATAGAGAAGTGCAAATAGGAATTTGCAATAAGAGAGCTTAGAATTCTGTTCCACCAAAAGAATTTCTCTAGAGGTGAGGTCTTGGTCTTTATATAGGCTATAGTGTTTGCAAAACCATTTTTACTTTTCTATTTTCTTCTCATCTTTTTCTTCTCATCTTTTTCTTCCTTCTTTAATTATGCAGCATTAGCATATTTTTGCTTACTAATAAAGGAGCTCAATTTACCTTTGCCCTTTTAACTAGCTAAGAAAGCTTGACCTGCAACATGCATAATTGACATGTTCTATCTAGATTGATCTTCCTGCAACAAAACAAAGACGAACTCAAATGTTAATGCATTTGGATTGCCTTTCATAATCGATCAAAGAGTAGATGCAAAACTTTGATATGAATTTGGAAGACCGTTAAGAACAATCTACACAAGTGAAATATCTAGTAAAAAAATTCATCAGCAAAAATCAACTACTCCTTCAAATCTTCGATCTTTGTCTAAAAAGGTTCCATAGAATCTCCTTCATTTATATGCTCACTCTCTAACTATTCTTGAAGGTAAGCAACACGAGCCTCATTTATTACTAGGTATAAAGTTGTAATTGTATCTCAAGCATCCTTTTTTGTCTTACACGAGCAAATATGATGGATAATAGCACGTTTGATAGACAAATCTATCAATGCATGTGCCTGAGCATCTATATCATCCCAACAAAGTTTCTCTGTAATAGGTGCAACAAGAACCAATGCATGAATAGGAATTTGAATATCATCATCTTAACACCATCTGCATCACCTTCAATAACTATATTTAGCCATGGCTAATGATTAAAGATCCTAATGAAGAAAAATGATAGTATATCAGAAAATTGAACAAAAACACCCTCTCAAGCTCTACTAAACCTGTACTGATGTCCATCTTTCATTATTTGCTTCTACTTTTTCCACATTAATCATTCTTGTCTTTATTCTTGATCCTAACGTGTGGTTGTTTCTTTCCTTGGTTAGAATCACAAACACTATATGAATCTCCACTATTTGTGGCATCCATAGACTTCCTACAATTCTCTTCACTCAAAAGTCTATCACAAATGTCATTGTAGAAAAGATTGCCACTAAGCAGACTATTACTAATGTTTATGCAGAACGTATCCCACAAGGGTGGCAATGTGCATAACAAAGTGGTTGCTTTCATCTAATCATCCATTTCCATCTTCTCAGCTTACAATTGAAAAAAGAGTGCGTCAAAGTCATTTAAATGAGCAACAACACTATTTATGTATTTCGTGTGTAAGTCGTAAAGCTTCCTCATCAAATAGACCTTGTTGGTAGCATTATCTTTCTAAGTGTAGGAAAGCTTCTTCCAAACCTCATTTGCTATCTTAGAGTCCAAAATAGTGAAATAGACACTATCTACAAGGTGTAAGTAAATGAATCATAGACATGGACATCTAATCAACCTCCTCCTAATCGTCACCATACATATCAGTAGGTTGCTTTGTCAACCTCCTCCTAATCATCACCATACATATCAATAAATGAATCATAGACATGGACATCTAATCAACCTCCTCCTAATCGTCACCATACATATCAATAGGACCACAAATTGGCTTCCACTGCCTTCTCTTAATCAAAACATCATGAATTTAATTCTTCCATAAAGAGAAGTTTGTGACATAAAACTTGCAAATATCAAATTGCTCTTTCCTTTGAAAGTTATAATCCTTTTTGGATCTACTTGCACTAGACCTTGATCCACCAAAATGTGCTAGAAGCTTATGCCATAGTGAGAAATAAATCATTGAATACTAATGAAATTAGAAATGACCAAGAAATTATGAGTAAGTATCCAATCTTGGGAAACTTTTGGAAGGGTTTCCCTATAAAAAATAGTAGATGAACAATGATGAACAATGAGAAAATTTTCAAAATGACTATGTGCAAGCTAGTATGCTCACACCGAAAAGCAACTAAGAGAGTAAAATATGGTTATGTATGGCCAAAAATGGAGATGTATGAAAAAATTGTATGAGTCTCCTTTGCAAATGGAGACTATGAACATCAAACTATTGTTAACAGAATGTCAAATATCATAAACTACATGAGTGCATAACTTTACACTACTTGTTGCATATACCCAAGTAAATAAAGAAGCCAAGTAGGCTTATTAAGCATCAAAAAGGCCTAATAACATACATCTCCCATGGCAAGTCTAGTGTATGTCTTCCACTTGCATCACCAAAGAGACCTTGAAATATTGTGGGTGTCTTCCAATTCATGGGAAACTCACCACAACCCTCTTTCACACAACAAAGGCTTATGCAAAGCTTAATTGTCATATCACACCACATGAATGTACATAGGCTATGTCCACAAAGATTTACATATTGTATGCTCAACCAATGTATATGAGCAATAAGAAAGTATGAGTGAGCAAAAAAATCTCAAAATTAGTCCAAGAATAGCTTTACTCAAGGCTGAATGCACTTTTGCAAAACAAACTAACAAAGCATAGATGAACTACCAATGAATGAAAATTGATCCCACCATACTTGAGACCTATTCAAGAAACCTATAGAGACACCAATATGGAAAAGAAACAACACCAAAGTTAAACAATACCTATAGACAAAGTGCAAAATACACCCTCCATGAAGTTCTTGAACTTGTGCAAAGAGGAATGTGCACCAAAGGACTTTGAAATGACTCCAAGAATCAGTCACCACATGGATGTAGTTTAGTGGCAAGAATTTGCTAGGTAAGCGAGTTATGAGGAAAATGGTACTAGGATGTGTGACCTCCCAAGAAGTACTAGGAACCTTTGACTTCCTTCATTGTTGAGGTCCTCCCTTGTGTAGCCAATGACACCAATGGTGATTGTAGTGACTCAGATGCCAAGGTTTTATGCCTTGGTTGCCACCTTCAAGTTGATGGGGTCTTGTGCACGTGGTAGGTTTCAATAGCACTATGCAAATTGGCGAGAACGAATTTAATCTCATCCTATTGTTTTGTGTAGAAAAACATGTTATGCTTTCATCTTTGCGAACTTGATTCACCATCTAAAATTGTACATGAGGGTTGCATTTGAGGTAAGATGCAATGTTCATCCTTTTCTAATGTGAGTAACTCCTTGATGACATCTCCCATTTTGGGTGTGCATGGGCATGAAGCTCGAGATGGAGATGATACTTGCGGCTATTTTTTGGATTCAAACACGGAGAGAGCTCTAACATTATTGATCCTCCCAGCCACACACAACTTATCTTAATTCTTTCTTGCTCTATCTTTTGGAAATCCCAAATGGATTCATGCATGAGTGCCACATGCACTCATGTGTGAGCCCACATAACTCAAGTCTAAGGGGTGATTCCCACACTCCCTTAGCCAATGCTCCCTTATAACATTTAAGGGAGTGTGGGAATTATGCCTTAGCCAATGCACCCATATGACACCTAAAGATGGGACGTAAGACTGTAAATTGAAGATAATTCATAATGATATTTGTGGTCCTATGCAAACACCATCTTTTGGAAATTATATATTTTATGACTTTTATAGATGACTTTTTTGCTAGGCATATATGGGTCTATCCATTCAGCTCAAAGTCTAAAGTTTTTATTTACTTTAAACAATTTTTAGTTATGATTGAAAATACATGAACATGTAAATTAGACACCTAAGGGAGGGAGTATATGTCTTCTGAATTCAAAATATTTTGGTTGACTATGGGATAACAAATCAATGTATAGTGCCATATACACTGCCAACAAATGGTGTTGTTGAGAGGAAAAATAGGTCTGCCATGGAGATGGCAATAAGTATGGTCAAAAGTCAGGTATAACCTTATAGTTTTTGGCTTGAGACCATGAGGTGTGTTGCGTATGTAATTAAACATGTCCCACTAAGACATCACAATATATTACTCCTTATGTGACTTGACATGGTTGTAAGCATAAGTTGCTCATCTATGTCTTTTTGGTTGCTTCACATATGCATCCTTGCATTAGTAAAAATTCAAGAAATTGGATGATAAAATTATGAAATGTATTTTTCTGTGGGTTTAATTATGACTGCAAAGATTTTAATTTATAGCACCTACAAATTAAACATATTTTTATTAGAGTTTGAGAATATGCGGAAGCACGCGAACAACACAAGGAAGAAGAAGAAGCTTGGAGCACAACACACAATACTGAATGTATTATCACTAGAGTGTACAAAGATAAGTGAACCATTAGGGTTATAGTTGTATATACAAGATGGGAGAAAAAACCTCCTAAAGAGGAAAAAAAAGTGGTCCTACTATGTTCACACACATCACTACCTAAATATATCAACAAATCCCCCCTAGAAGTGATGTGGTGAGCAAGGAGCTGGCACTCATGTATAAGGAACTGCCAAGCTATGTGGAATCAATCCACAAAAGGAACTAAGCCCAAAGCTTTGTGTAAAGGTTCAAATTTCTCCCTAGGCATAGCCTTCGTGAAAAGGTTTGCAATGTTCTCCTGTGTGGGCACATATGCCAAAGTGATGTCTCCAACAGAGAAGATCTCCCTGACATAATGATCGTGCACCTCAATGTGCTTAGGGTAAGCATGGAACACAAGGTTCCGCGCAACTGCCAATGTGCTTTGACTATTAGTGAAGATGGTGGCGGCACTGACCAACACCCAAATCAGCCATAAGGCATCTGCCCTATACTTAGCCTCACAACTCGAAGTGGCTACAATAGGCTGCTTCTTGCTCAACCAAGATATACGTGAGCTACCAAGAATGAAGCAAAATCCACTAGTGGACACACGAGTGTCATAGCAATTAGTCCATTCAGAGTTAGAAAAAGCATGTAAATATGGCACTAGTGATTCCCCCTTGGGATAAAACAATCCAAGTAGCCGGGTACCACTCAAGTAGCAAAAGATGTGCTTAACTATCTACCAATGCTTGATACCTGGGCAATGCATAAACTTGCTCATCTGTGAGACAACAAATTGAATATCTCCTCAAGTAATGCATAAGTAAATCAAGCATCCAAAAGCCTGCTGATAGAGAACAACATCAAATGCATCTCCAACATCATGAAGACTCAATCCTAAACTTGTCTCCATAGGAGTGGCAATAGGTTTTGCATTCTTGAAGGCCAAAATGTTGCAATAATGTGTCAATATATTTTGTTTGACACAAAATTTTTCCCCCATCAACTTGCATAAATTGAATGCCCAAATAATGATGCAAATGCCCCAAATCTAACATCTCAAACAAGGCATGCAAATCAGCAATATGCTTCTCGTGAGGACCAATGATCAGCATGTCATCAACGTAGACAACAATGATCAGAAGCACATCATTTGCATGCTTAACATATAAGGTTTCAGTTGGATTGTTCTCAAAATCATGTGCAATCAGATATGCATGTATCTCTTCATACCATCTTTTCATACCAAGCACGTGGTGCTTGCTTTAAACCATATAATGACTTCTTCAACCTGCACACTTTGTTTTCATGCCATTTTTGCACAAAAACGTGGGGCTGAAAAACATACACTTATTCATGCAAGTCACCATTCAAAAATGCCATTTTAATGTCCAATTGATGTAGATTCCAACAATGATGAGCTCCAAGTGCACAAATGCCACGAATAGTAGTCATTCGGCATGTGGTAGCAAAGGTCTTATCAAAATCATTGCCTCTTTCTTGAGGATAACCCTTTGCAACAAGCCTAGCCTTATACCTGTCAACTATTCCATTAGGCTTACACTTCAGCTTGTATACCCACTTAGTGCCGATGGACTTCTTGCCAGGAGGCAAGTCACATAAAGAGCAGGTACCATTTTTCATATTTTGATTGCATAGCAGCCATCCCATTTTCATAATTTTGTCTTCATCAAACGAAACAAAGGCATTCTCATCAGAGATAATGGAGGTAGCCATAGCATAGCAATCTGATGCAAAAGGAGCATTCTAAGAGCTTGAACGAGTATGATATGATAGAGATGCATCTAATTTTCTATCTCACGAATTTTGCACCAACCATTTAGGCATAGTTTTTGCCCTCTCAATATCAGCTCTCTCATCAACAAGTGCATCATGTAAATCTGCATCAGAAATGGAAAGACCTGCATCATCACATGAAACCTATAAAGGTTGAGAAATTGCCTCATTCAGACTAGCACTAGACTCCCCACCTCTAAAAAGAGGTAGCAAAGTATCATACATATCTTTGGAGGTAACAGATGTCTCCTTAGTACATCAAAGTAATGGTTGAATAACATCTTCCACAAAAACAAAATCACGGCTAACCAGAATGCATTTAGTTAGTGGATGATATGAATGATAGCCTTTGCTTTCGGAATTGTACCCAACAAAAATACATTTCACTACTTTATCATCCAATTTCCTGCGTTGTTGTTTAGGCACTAATGCATGTGCCAGACAACCAAAAACACGCAGGTGAGCAACACATGGCTTGAGACCATGCCAAGCCTCATATGGAGTGATAGACTACAATGCTTTAGTGGGACACATGTTAAGTACATATGGTGGACATAACAACCTCAAGCTAGAAACTATGTGGTATAGCCTCACTCTTGGCCATACACCTCGCCATCTCCATGAGTGACCTGTTCCTCCATTCAACAACTCTATTCCTTTGAGATGTATATGACATTGTACACTGATGTTTTATCCCATGTTCAACCTGAAATGCATTGAAATCAAAAGACATATATTCCCCCCCTCAATCAGAATGGAGGGTGCCCATTTAACATGCTGACATATTTTCAACCAAAGCCAGAAATTGTTTGAAGCACATAAACACTTCGGACTTTGCTTTCAGTGTACATACCCATGCTAGAAAAATCATCAATGAAAGTCACAAAGTAAAGGAAGTTTCCAAAAGAGGGTGTCTGCATAAGACCATAGATATCATTGTGAACAAGTTGCAATTTTTGAGTAGCTCAAACTGAACCATCTTTTGGGAATGAGAAACCCTGCATTTTGCCCAAAATACAACCTTCACAGACGTGTTTACCAGGTGCCTCAAGTTTGGGCAGAGAGGACACCATTTCAAATTATTGTAGGCATAGCAAACTGGCAAAATTCATATTACCAAAGCATGCATGCCAAAGCTTTGCATCTCACAAAGCCTGAGAATCATGTACTGCACATGTTGAATCATTCACAGATTTTTCATAGTCTATGAGCTTATACATCCCATGACATAAAATGCCAGAAGCAATAATGACATTGCCATTTGAGAGATCATTAATTGTACATCTGTCATCAACAAATTTCACAACCAAGCCAATCTTGGCTAAAGCTAAAACTCATAACACATTCTTCTTGATCCCTGGCACAAATAAAGCATCTGACAATGTAAAAGAACTACCATCAGCAATACTTAGAATGATCTTACCAACTCTCATAACAGGATAAGAGGAGTTTTTGGTGCATGTGACAATATTCCCTGTAGGGGCAGGCTCGAGTGAAGTGAAGAAACTGTGCTGCGAGGTAATATGTTTGGTTGACCCACTATCAAAGTATGAAACATCTGAGTCTACTCCATATATACATTGTTCATAAGAAGATGGACCATAAATGCAAAGAGTGGTGAAATGTATCTTTGTTGGGTATAGTTCTGAAAGCAAAGGCTATCGTGTGTATCATCCACAGACTAAATGAATTCTGGTTAGTCGTGATGTTGTTTTTGTGGAAGACGCTATTCAACCATTACTTTCATGTACTAAGGAGACATTTGTTAGATCCAAAGACATGTATGATAGTTTGCTTCCTCTTTTTACGGATGGATAGTCTAGTGTTGGTCCTAATGAGGCAACTTCTTAGCCTTTAGAAGTTTAATGTGATGATGTAAATCATTCCATTTGTGATGCAGATTTACATAATTCACTTGTTGATGAGAGAGTTGATATTGAGGAGGCAAAAACTATGCCAAAATGGCTTGTGTAAACTTTGCATGATAGCAAATTAGATGCACCTCTATCATATCATACTCATTCTAGCTCTCACAATGCTTCTTTTGCATTAAATTGCTATGCTATGGTTGCCTGTAGCCTTTATGATGAGAATGAGCCTGTCTCATTTGATGAAGCACAAAATACTAAAAATTGGATGACTGCTATGCAATCAGAATATAATGCTATCATAAAAAATGGTGCCTGGTTTTTATGTGACTTGCCTCTTAGCAATAAGGCCATTGGCACAAAGTGGGTATACAAGCTGAAGTGTAAGCATGATCGAACAATTGACAGGTATAAGGCTAGGCTTGTTGCAAAGGGTTATGTGCATGAAAGAGGCATTGATTTTAATGAAACCTTTGCACCTACATGCCGAATGACTACTGTTCGTAGCATCTGTGCACTTGCAGCTCATCATGGTTGGAATGTACATCAGTTGGACATTAAAACTACATTTCTGAATGGTGACTTGCATGAAGAAGCGTATGTTTTTATTAGCTCCATGGCTTTGTGCAGAAAGGGCACGAAAACCAAGTGTGCACATTGAAGAAGGCATTATGTGGTTTAAAGCAAGCACCACGTGCTTGGTATGTAAAGATACATGCCTATCTAATTGCAGATGGTTTTGAGAACAATCCAATTGAAAGCACCTTATATGTTAAGCGTGCTAATGATATGCTTCTGATCATTGTTGTGTATGTTGATGACATGCTACTTATTGGTTCTCATGACAAACATATTGTTGATTTTAACGCTGATTTGCATGCCTCATTTGAGATGTTTGATTTGGGGCATTTGCATCATTATTTGGGCATTCAATTTATGCAAGTTTAGATGGTGGAATGGCTTTGAGTCAAACAAAATATATTGGCATATTATTGCAGTGTTTTGGCCTTGAAGACTATAAACCTATTGCCACTCCTCTGGAGACGGGTTTACGATTGAGTCTTCATGATGCTGCAAATGCATTTGATGTTGTTCTCTATCAACAAGTTGTTGGATGCTTGATTTACTTATGCATTACTCAGCCAGATATTCAATTTGTTGTCTCATACATGAGCAGGTTTATGCATTGCCCAGGTGTCAAGCATTGGCAGGCAGTTAAGTGCATCTTTCGCTACTTGAGTGGTACCTGGCTACTTGGATTGTTTTATCCCAAGGGGGGATCACTACTGCCAGATTTACATGCTTTTTTTTACTCTAACTGGGCTCGTTGTTATGACATTCGTGTGTCCACTAGTGGCTTTTGCACACCGCCATTTGAGAGATCATGAATCGTACATATATCATCAACAAATTTCACAACCAAGCCAATCTTGGCTAAAGCTGAAATTGATAACAGATTCTTCTTGATCCTTGGCATAATTAGAGCATCCGACAATGTGAAAGAATTACCATCAACAGTAGTTAGAATGATCTTACCAACTCCCATGATAGGATAAGAGTATTTGGTTGCCCCACTATCAAAGTACCAAACATCTAAGTCTACTATAGACATACACTGTTCATGAGAGGATGGGTCAGTGCACATAATAGTAAACACCCATTCTTCACTCTGCACTAGATTAGCAAACCCTGTTTTCGGTGTAGAGGCCTCTGCAACAATCATTCCAACCTCCTTTTTCTTTGCCTCTTTTGTAGCCAATTTTGGACAATTTTTTATGACATGATCATTTGCTTTACTTGCAAAACAATTTCTGCTTTTCTGTTTTCTTCTCTTCTCTGTCTTCCTTCTTCGATTGTGGAGAATTAACAGATTTTTGTTTACTAGTAGAAGAGCTCCATTTACCTTTGCCCGTCTAACTAGCCAAGAAAGCTTGATCTACAACACGCATAATGGACCTATTCTGCCTAGACTGATCTTCCTACAACAGAACATAGACTAACTCCTCAAATGATAAGGCATTTGGATTGCCTTTCATCATCAAACAAAGATTAGAAGCAAAACTCTGGTATGAATCGGGAAGACCATTTAGAACAGTCTGCACAAGTGAATTGTCAGACAAGACTTCATATGCTCACTCTCCAACTGTTGCATGTTGATTTGTGTGGAAAAATACCTACATAGGCTTTGGGCGGATCTTCCTACTTCATGTTACTTGTCAATGAATATAGCAAGAAGATGTTAGTGGACTTTCTTTGCAATAAGGCTCAAGCTTTTGATAATTTCAAAGAATGGCTTCAACTCATTGAATATGAAACAAGAAAGAAGACATACAAATTTACAATGGATGGTGGTGGCGGGTTTACATAAATAGAGCTTGAAGATTTTTGCAAGAGTAAAGGAATTGCATCAACTCAAAGTGCTACATGGCCCTCAAAAAAATGGTGTTGAAGAAATTCAAAATTGAATCATCATGGAGATGGCAAGGTGCATGTTGAAGAGAAATGGTTTGCCAAATCAATCTTGAGCAGAGGTTTCAATACTACTATCTATATCTTGAATCAAAGTTACACCAAATCACTTGATGGAAAGACTCAATAAGAAACCTACACTAGTTAAAAGCCATATGTTTCACATAGCTCTCAACAAAATGGTGTTGAAGAAATTCAAAATTGAATCATCATGGAGATGGCAAGGTGGATGTTGAAGAGAAATGGTTTGCCAGATCAACCTTGGGTAGAGGTTTTCAACACTACTATCTGTAGCTTGAATCAAAGCTACACCAAGGCACTTGATGAAAAGACTCCACAAGAAACCTACACTAGTAAAAAGCCATATGTTTCCCATTTCAAAGTATTTGGAAGTGAATGTTACGTACATGTTTTATATAGGGAGAGAAACAAGATTCAATTGAAAAGCATCAAATCTATCTCTTAGGGTACAATGATAATAAGAAGGCTTATAAGATTTATGATACTGATGGTAAGAAGATCACGGTGATTTGACATGTGGTGTCTAAGGAGGAGCAAACACATGCAGGGAGGAGGAAAAGTGACTTCCACATTATCAACAAGCGAAGGGGCAATCCATTATGAACTTGGCCCAAGAGCTATCCTCTCTACGCAAGAGAAGGAAGCATCATCTTTTGATGATGATTTTGAAAGTCACCAACTTGTCATCATCCAAGTGGAAAAGCCATTGCCACATTGGTTGAGGAAGCTCCATGATTTTGCAAATCCCATTCCATTGTCACTAGAATAGGTTACAGATGGACGAAGGTGACCACAGACAATAGAGGAGCAAAGATAGGCAAGTGCCAATATTGTAAATATAGTTTCAATGGTTGAGCTCATTCACGAAGAAGCAAATGAACCAATAAATGATCCCAATTGGAGGGTTGACATGCAAACAAAATACAACAATATCATGAAGAATGGAACTTGAGGGTTAGTGGATTGATCTGTCACCATAAAATCATTGGCACCAAGTGGGTTTGGAAGCTAAAATACAAGGGTAATGGTACTTTGGAGAAGTATAAATCATGAATTGTTGCAAAATGCTACTCACAAGTCAACAGGATTGACCTTTTGTGAATCATTTTCCTCGATTGCAATGATGACTACTATCATGTAATGTTGGAGTTAGACGTCTACGGAAGCACGCGAACAACACAAGGAAGAAGAAGAAGCTTGGAGCACAACACACAATACTGAATGTATTACTAGAGAATGTACAAAGATAAGTAGCCCATTCAGGCAATAGGCGTATATACAAGCCGGGGGAAAAAACCTCCTAAAGAGGGAAAAAAGTGCCCCGGCGATCCTAGTGTGTTCACACACATCACTATCTAAATATATAAACAAATCCCCCCTGGGAGTGATGCGGTGAACAAGGAGCTGGCACTCATGTATAAGGAAGTGCCAAGCTATGTGGAAATCACTCCACAAAAGGAAGTAAGCCCAAAGCTTTGCGGAAAGCTTCAAACTTCTCCCTAGGCAGAGCCTTCATGAAAAGGTATGCAATGTTCTCATGTGTGGGCACATATGCCAAGCTGATCTCCCAGTAGAGAACCTCTCCCTGACATAGTGATAATGCACCTCAATGTGCTTAGTGCGAGCATGGAACACAGGGTTCCTCGCAATTGCTAATGCGCTCTGACTGTCAATGAAGATGGTGGTGGAAGAAGTCTGACCAACACCCAAATCAGCCATAATGCATTTGAGCCACACACACTCAACAGTAGCTGTTAAAGCTTCCCTATACTCAGCCTCACAACTGGAAGTGGCCACAGTGGGCTGCTTCTTGCTCAACCAAGATATACATGAGCTACCAAGCATGAAGCAAAAGCCACTAGTGGACATACGAGTGTCATAGCAACCAGTCCAATCAGAGTCAGAAAAAGCATGCAAACTTGGCGGTAGTGATCCCCCCTTGGGATAAAACAACCCAAGTAGCCGAGTACCACTCAAGTAGCAAAAGATGCGCTTAACCGCCTGCCAATGCTCGACTCCTGGGCAATGCATAAACCTACTCATCTGTGAGACAGCAAACTAAAATTCTTCAAGGCCAAAACGCTGCAATAATGTGTCAATATATTTCGTTTGACACAAAGCCATTCCACCATCAACTTGCATAAACTGAATGCCCAAATAGTGATGCAAATGCCCCAAATCAGACATCTCAAATGAGGCATGCAAATCAGCCTTAAAATTAGCAATATGCTTCTCAATAGGACCAGTGAGCAGCATGTTGTCGACATAGACAACAATGATCAGAAGCACATCATTAGCACACATATAAGGTGCTTTCAGTTGGACTGTTCTCAAAACCATGTGCAATCAGATAGGCATATATCTTCTCATACCAAGCACGTGGTCCTTGCTTTAAACCATATAATGCCTTCTTTAACCTGCACACTTGTTTTTCATGCCCTTTTTGCACAAATCCACGGGGCTGAAAAACATACACTTCTTCATGCAAGTCACCATTCAAAAATGTTGTTTTAATGTCCAACTGATGTACATTCCAACCATGATGAGCTACGAGTGCACAAATGCTCCGAACAGTAGTCATATGGCATGTAGGTGCAAAGGTCTCATCAAAATCAATGCCTCTTTCCTGTGCATAACCCTTTGCAACAAGCCTAGCCTTATACCTATCAACTGTACCATCTAGTTTATGCTTCAGCTTGTATACCCACTTAGTGCCAATGGCCTTCTTGCCTGGAGGCAAGTCACATAAAGACCAAGTACTATTCTTCATTATAGCATCATATTTAGATTGCATAGCAGCCATCCAATTTTTTGAATTTTGTGCTTCATCAAACGAAACAGGCTCATTCTCATCACAAAGACTAGATGCATCCATAGCATAGCAATCTAATGCAAAAGAGGCACTATGAGAGCTTGAACGAGTATGATATGATAGAGCTACATCTAATTTGCTGTCACGCAAAGTCTGCACCAGCCATTTGGCATAGTTTTTGCTTGCTCAATATCAGCTCTCTCATCAACTAGTGCATAATGTAAATCTGCATCAGAAATGGAATGATCTGCATCATCACATGAAACCTGCAAAGGCTGGAAGTTGTCTCATTGGGACCAGCACTAGACTGTCCACCTGTAAAAAGAGGCAGCAAAGTATCATACATGTCTTTGGAGCTAACAAATGTCTCCTTAGTACATGAAAGCAATGGGTGAATAGCATCTTCCACAAAAACAGTATTTATCACGACTAACTAGAATGCATTTAGTTTGTGGATGATACAGATGATAGCCCTCACTTTCAGAACTGTACCCAACAAAAATACATTTTATTGCTTTATCATCCAATTTTTTGAGATGTTGTTCAGGCACTAATGCATATGCCAAACAACCAAAAACACGCAGATGAGCAATATATGGCTTGCGATCATGCCAAGCCTCATATGGAGTGATAGACTACAACGCTTTAGTGGGACAGCTGTTCAGTACATATGTTGCACACATGACAGCCTCAAGCCAGAAACTATGTGGTAAAGCCTGACTCTTGACCATACACCTCGCCATCTCCATGAGTGACTTGTTCTTTCATTCAACAACTCCATTCTGTTGAGGTGTATACAGCACTGTACACTGGTGTTTTATCCCATGTTCAGCCAGAAATGCATTAAAATCAGAAGACATATATTCCCCCCCTCGATCTGAATGGAGGGTGCCCATTTTACATGCTGACAGGTTTTCAACCAAAACCAAAAACTGTTTGAAGCACATGAACACTTCGGACTTTGCCTTGAATGGATATACCAACATGTGACAAAGTGAAAGAACAACCATCAACAGTAGTCAAAATGATCTTACCAACTCCCATAACAGGATAAGAGGAGTTATTGGCGCATGTAACAGTATTCTCTGTAGGGGCAGGCTCGAGTGAAGAGAAGAAACTGCACTGCGAGGTAATATGTTTGGTCGCCCCACTGTCAAAGTACCAAACATTTGAGTCTACTACAGACATGCAGTGCTCATGAGAAGATGGGTCAAAACTGCAAACAGTAGTAAACACCCATTCTTCTTCCTGCACAAGATTAGCAGACTCCGTTTTTGGTGTAGAGGCTTCTGAACAACCATTGCAGCCTCTTTCTTCTTTGCCTCTTTTGCAGTCAGTTTTGGATAGTTCTTTATGATATGATCATTCCCTTTACAGTACTTACAAAACAATTTTTGCTTTTCTGTTTTTTTTCTTATCTTTGTCTTGGTTCTTCAAATGTGCAGCATTTGCAGATTTCTACTTACTAGTAGAAGAGCTCCATTTTCCTTTTCCCTTCTAACTAGCCACGAAAGCTTGATGTACAACACGCATAATGGACCTATTATGCCTGGACCGGTCTTCCTACAACAGAACAGAGACTAACTCCTCAAATGACAAGGCATTTGGATTGCCTTTCATCATCAATCAAAGAGTAAAAGCAAAACTCTAATATGAATCAGGAAGACCATTCATAACAATCTACACAAGTGAGCTATCTGGTATAACCTCATCCGTAGAAATCAATTGTTCCTTCAAGTCTTTGATCTTTGTTAGGAAACTATCCATAGAATCACCTTCATTCATGTGCTCACTCTCCATCTGTTTTCGGAGGTAAGCAACACGAGCCTCATTCCTAGCTTGGTACAATGTGGTAAGTGTATCCCAAGCATCCTTAACTGTTTTGCAAGAGCGAATATGAGGAATAATGGCACGTTTGACAGACAAAGCTATCAATGCATGTGCCTCGGCATCTTTGCCATCCCAACAAATCTGCTCTGTAGTAGGTGGAGTAGAAATCAAAGCACGAACATGAATATGCAAAATATCACCATCTTCGATACCTTCTACATCAGCTTTAGTACCTGCAGTTGTAACAGTTGCAGGTGTGATAGGACGTTTTTCGACACCCTGCACAATGTTCCACAGTCCTTTTGCAACCGACACATGTCGCATCATATAAGCCCATAATGGGTAGTCGGTACCATCCAACTTATCCTTAACAGCCAACATACGGAATACATCATTGCTTTCAGCCATGGCCGGTGACTAAAATACCTTGATGCAGAAAATTGATTGTATCTCAAAAAGTTGAACAAAACTGTCCAGACGAATTCCACTAGACCTGTAGCAGACTTTGAGACGGTTATATTGGCAAACAGAAACTCGTATATACCTTTGGCACAAAAAGATGAAATAGCCTGCACAAGCACTGCAATAGTGCATTCAGAGGCCGAAATGAGCTCAGATCGTGATTTTGGCACCACAGAGCGAAGCAATTTTGATCTCGGTAACACACTGAGTATGCTCACCAAATTTCGTGCGAATCTGAGATTGCAGACGGAGGAGTGTCGATGGCGCCCTAGATGAAGCGACGACCTACTCTGATACCAATTGTTGGAGTTAGACGTCTGCGGAAGCACGTGAACAACACAAGGAAGAAGAAGAAGCTTGGAGCACAACACACAATAATGAATGTATTACTAGAGAATGTACAAAGATAAGTAGCCCATTAGGGCAATAGCTTATATAAAAGCCGGGGGGAAAAAACCTCCTAAAGAGGGAAAAAAGTGCCCCGACGGTCTTAGTGCGTTCACACACATCACTACCTAAATATATCAACAAGTAATACTAGCAATGGTTGTGCATAAATGATGCTGAGTCTATCACATGGATGTCAAATCAACATTTCGGAATGGCGACCTCAAGGAGGAGGTATATGTGTCTTTGCCATCGGGATTTGATCCTCCCCATTGAGAGAACAAGGTATGTAAGCTAAAGAAGGCATTATAAGTATCTTTTGGATCTAGGTTTCAAAAGATGTGCTTATGATGTTAACTTGTATGTTTTAAAGAGAAGAGGGAAGACAATTATGATTGTACTCTACGTAGATGACCTTGTGATTATAGAAAATGATGATGCTCTTCTTCAACAAACAAAAGATGCCTTGAGTTTAGAATTTGAAATGATATACTTAGGCTTAATGCATTATTGCTTAAGCCTTGAAGTATGGTAGAAGCAATATTTTCTCTAGGATCTAAGATTTTCTCTTAGACCAGTAAGAAGCAACCAGTTGTAGCATTATCTTAGACGAGTAAGAAGCAACCAGTTGTAGCATTATCTTCTATTAAAGCTGACTACAATGTGGCATGTGTTGCAACATGTGATGCAATATGGTTGAGGATGATCTCATGGAACATAGGAATACAAGGACAAGAGGCTAAAGGGCTCAATTGTGACAAGTGAAGTTGTATGGCCATTGCAAAAATCATGTTTTCCATGCATGTACCAAGCACATAAAAATTTAGTATCTCTATGTGTATGAGTTGATTGAGGACAGGGTTGTGAAGATAAGCTATTGTCCAACTGAAGAAAATGGAACATAGATCTTCACCAAGGCTCTTGGGAGAGAGCAATTTCATCGACACTTTCCAAAATCTTGGTATTGCACCAAGGAGGTAGTTCACCGCAGGGTGTACATTGAGGGGGGTGTTAGATATACTCAGTACTTCACCCTCAGGTGACCACAAATGATCCATGGTGCTTTAAGTTGTAAGGCCCCCATAATGAGTAGAAGCCATTATGAGAGCTTGGACATTTATGGAACCCTAAATTCCAAGTTAGATGAGGTCTATGTGTGACAGTTGATGGTAATATATGATCTTTGTGATTCTAACCTTGAGGTTAGGTAGTGCATTGACTTCTGGACCATTGTGTTGCCACTCAAGGCAAAAATAAAGGCATTGTGTCACTAAAGTATTTCCCCATAAAACCTTATTGGGGGAAGCGTAGAGGGGGGCTTGCCCCCTTTTGCGAGGTTTGGGGGGCTTATCACCTTAGCCCACAAAGCGAAGATGGTAGGACTTCTAGTCATGGAGATATTGTCAGATTCTATATATTTGTTGAATGTTTTGTCTCTTGCCACTATGTTTATCTATATTGATTCCCATTGTAAAAGATATATAAGCATGGCCTATGTGAAGCTCTATATAGCATTTGCACACTGGTGAGCCCTTCATCTAGAGTCTATTTAGATTGCCATCTAAGCTCCATGTTGGGAGCATATGTGTGGACAACACCATCGTTGTAGCTTCTTTGCTTTTGGAGATTTAAGAATTGGAGTTCTTTATCCCTCAGTTTGTGTCTCTATCTGCATTTTTCTCAATTGTATCTATTGGTCCATTCATCGTGTTATTATTTCTTACAAGAAGCTATTGGATGCCTTATTTATGTATGCACCACTTGGTTTGACATTTAATTTTTTGTTTCTCATATGTACAAATTTATGCATATCCCAAGTGTGAAGCATTGACAGAGAATTAAGTGTATTTTTCACTATGTATTTGGTACCCAATAGCTTCGGATGTTTTATTTCAAGAGAGGATTTTTACTACCAAATTTACATGCTTTTTCTAACTCTAATTGGGCAGGTTGTTACGAAACATGGGTTTCGACAAGTGGTTTTCGCTTCATGCTTGGTATCTCATGCATATCTTGGTTGAGTAAGAAGCAACTTAATGTGATCACTTCTAGTTCTAAGGTTGAGTATGGGGAAGCTTTCACAATTACTATTGGGTGTGTGTGCCTCAAACAACTTATGGATGATTTGGGTGTTGAATCAACCTATGGTGCCACCATATTTATTGGTAATCAGAGTGTATGGATAATTTCCAAGAACCCAATGTTCCATGCTTGCACTAAGCAAATTGAGGTGCACTAGAATTATGTTAGCAAGAGACTTTCTACCATAGAGGTAATTTTGGCTCATGTTCATGTATAGGATAATGTTGTAAAACTTTTCACAAAGGCTTTGCCTTGTGAGAAGTTCGAAGCTTTTGCAAAGATTTGACGTTACTCCCCTTTGTGGATTGATCTTAGTCCACATTGGTTGGCACTTTCTTATACTTGAGGGTTATGCCCTTGTTCATCGCATCACTCTTAGGTGGGAATTTGTTAGTATATTAATAATAGTGATGTGTGAACACACTTGGGATTGTTAGGGCCTTTCTTTCTTCTTTAGTGCATTTTTGTTGGCAACTTTCATATATGTCCATTACCCTAATGGGCTACTTATCTTTGTATACTCCACATTTAATAATACATTTGAGGATTGATCTTTTAAGATCCTTCTTTGTCTCACGCCATTGTGTGCATTTCCACTCCCCAAACTCCAACTATCACTATCCATGTACATTTCAAGTCATTGATACATAATCTTATAACTTGAAGAATTTAAAGAGCTAGAGGGTTTATCAAGGGATTGGATAAAGAAATTAAGAGGGGAGGTGAGAAGAAATGCATCGAAAACATTTGTGGATGCAATTAAATATGTGTAAGTTCATGGGGATCATAATGGCCCACTCCCATAAAAATACACCTACCTATGAAAACAATAACACAATAAATTCTAAAGAAGGGGGTAATGGAAAAAAATAAACTTTTGGTGAAAAGAATTTGAAGGGTCGAGGATATCTAATGAGCAATCCAATAAATCTAAAAAAGAAAACTTATGTTTTAGATGCTTATTTGTAACCATGCCAAATGAAACTATCCCATGAGGAAGGAAGGAAAAAAACAAAGGATAAAGAACTAGTAGGACCTTGATAAGGCAAAAGACCAGTCCACATGATGTAGTCACTTTCCATCCATGGCAACAATATCTACAAAGCCATGGAAACGATGCGGTAGGATAGTACACACTTGTGTTCCTTGACACAATCATTGTGGCCCTCACAATTAGGGCCACATGAGTTGATTAAACTACATGGAAATGTCTATGAGACTAGAGTGCAGATCATGATAGATGATTCCACTACTCATAATTTTTTTTTTTTAAATGGAGGTTCGGCCGAAGCCTACTCCCCCGGACTTTAACTTTGAAATTGCAACTATACAAGGAAGGGCATAGTACCCATGGGACCCCCCTTATCCCACAAGAACATGGGTTTACAAGACTGGTTTAAATGGCGATCAACACTACCGCAGGGATAGACAAACGGTGGCACTCAGCCACAATGCAAGATCTTTCCAGATTACATGTCCCTTACATGTTGCTGCCAAGGATTGAACCCTCGCCCCCACCTCAAGAGAGGAGAAGCCCAACCACTAAGCCAGCAAACTGGGACACTACTCGTAATTTTGTAAACTACACCTTGGTAAAGAAATTAAAGACTCCTTAATAGTTGAGTGTGCATGAGTACGTATGTCCACGATGCAGGGCGAGGACAAAAGGATAGGGGACACCGCGATATCCATTATGGAAGTTGAAATTAAAAATATAAACAAGTAGACTTCTAGATTATGAACATGAAGCATACTGATATATTATTAGGTAGGAAGTGACTTTGGGGCTTGGGACATACTCTAAAACGTGGTTACCTAAATAACATGTAGAAAAAAAGGAGGAAGTAAACATTTTATCCAAGGTGATATATTTGTGCCTAGTACACCCCTCGTCCTCGTCCTCCAACTATGGTGTGCGTGCCAAACTTCCTTTATATTAAAAAAAAAACTATGGTGTGCGTCTACACGTCCCTTATGTAAATCATATAACGTTTCTTGAGAATGTACATTGTTTCTCGTTTGTGTGATAGATCTAGCCTATGAATTTGTACAATGACTACTGATTTTTTGACTATGCTCTTGAGATTCTCTTTAAATTGGACCCAAGTTTTATGTGCAATTATTCATAAGTTGAAGTTCATTCCAATATCTCAATTCCATATTTTTATTGAGAACTTTAAATCATATTAAAAGTGGAATATTACAAGCATAAATGAAAATTTGCTCTCGTGGTTGGATTCTCAAATATATATGTTTTTCTTTACAGAGGAAGTTCGATCAAGGCTTAATCTCTCTTATAGTTTGAAATGATGGGAAAAATGATTGTATAAGTGAATAGACATAGTATCTATGAGATCTTTCGCATCCCACAAAGCCATACTACTTGAAAACGAAACTAGGAATGAACTTTCAAAGACATACACAAAAATTTGATTTAAACTCTATGGAAGCATTACAATGTCCAACTGCAATAGGGAGAGGTTGAACCCTCCTCAAGAGGGCCTAAGTTCCAACCACACAATCTAGCATGTGCGGATAGATATATATTTTTAAAAAAATGGAGGTTGAGTTGAAGCCTACTTCCCCAAGCTTTAACTTTGAAAGTGCAACTGTACAAGTGAATGGGCATAGTACACGTGGAGCCCTCCGTATCCCACATAGCAGGGGTTAAATAAGATTACAACATTACAACTGGTTTAACTGATCAAAGCCATACATATCCAACCCGGAGCTTACATATCCAACCTGGAGCTTGAACCTCGAACCTCCACGTCAAAACATCAAAGCTCAATCAAGTGTCCTATAGGACGTGGACTCGGACAGATATATATATATGTTCTTCAAGCATAGCACGTCATTTAATTAAAATAAGTGAAGGTATAACACCGCATGGAGGGTAGTGGTGAGTCGGTGACCTTGCAACCATATTTGTTGGTCGGGCTAAATATGAAACGGCTTGTATAAGATGCGGAACAGAACCAAGTGTTGTCTCTTTTGCGAACCCTAAGGGAATCTCTGTAGTTCTGCACTTTCTGCTTCTGTTCGCAGGGAGCATCCGTGCGGCCACCATGAGTAAGTTTCATGTGCATTTATATGAGTATGAACTGCACTGGGCTTCCTATGTCTAGTTATAGTGTAAGAGACTGTGCCAAATGAAAGCCAATATTCCCACAATCGTTGAAGTATTTGTCAAAGTGCAGTTGCATGGACTACTGAATTCGTGGTTTTCTATTGGATGCAGTAGAAATACTGTCGAGGGATTTCTAACATTTGAATGTTGAATTCGTGATCGCGTCTGCCCTTCCACTGCAGCTAAATATGATTTCCAACAAGACTGACGTGGAATTTCTTTAATGTGTTATGCGCAGGTAAAGTTCATGGTTCTCTTGCTCGAGCTGGCAAGGTCAGGGGCCAAACCCCTAAGGTAGCGAAACAGGAGAAGAAGAAGAGACCCAAGGGTCGTGCTTACAAGAGGATTCAATACAATAGAAGATTTGTAACTGCAGGTACGTGTTTGAATATTCACTGTATTTTTCTCACAGTAAGTTAAGTACACGGTATTGCTTTATTGTATTACTGTTCGCTTACAAAGATTTAGGCACTTCATAATATATCTTTTGAATAAAATACATTGAAGAATACGTACGTTCTTATTGGCTTGTACTTGCAGTGGTTGGTTTTGGAAAGAAGCGGGGACCCAATTCGTCCGAGAAGTAGGAATTTTCTGGTATGCAGTCTTTTGCAAATCGGTTACTTAGCCAGTTGGGACTGCTCC
>CM035425.1:37898280-38053280 GCA_020310875.1 Ceratopteris richardii
ACATAAATTTTGCCTTTGCGGTGGAGAATGCCGTCTTGTAATGTGTAGCGTTGCGGGGCTTGAGCCATTTGCATCTCCTGAAGTATTTCTTGAACTTGGGCATCTTGTGCTTGCGCTCGTTGAATTCTGCCTCTCAAATCTGAGGATACGGTGGACATCGCCTGGAGCTCGGGTCTTCGACTAAGTGCATCTGGCATTACATTCTGTTTGCCCGGCTTATGAATGATCTCGATATCAAACTCGGCAAGAAAATCCTGCCATCTTGCTTGTTTTGGACTTAGCTTGGGTTGAGATGTAAAGTACTTCAAGGAGATGTTGTCCGTGAAGACCGTTGTGTGCTTGTCGATAATGTAGTGCCGCCACTTGCGTAGGCAGTGGATAACAGCTAACATTTCTTGCTCGTGTGTGCTCCATCTGAGCTCGGGGCCGGTGAGTTTATGCGACTCGTATGCGATGGGTTGTCCGTCTTGTAAGAGGACGCCGCCGATGGCTGAGCCTGATGCATCTGTGTGAACTTCAAACGGTTTGTCGAACTCTGGAAGTTTGAGAACCGGGGCATTGCACATAGCCACCTTTAATGCTTCGAAGGCTTCTTCTTCGTCTGCTCCCCATTTGAATGGCTCCTTTTCTTTGACCAACTCCAAGAGCGGGGCCGCGATCTTGCTAAAACCTTGGATGAACCGGCGGAGAAATTGGCAAAAGCCGATGAATTCTCGCACCTCTTTGACGGTCTTCGGGGGTGCCCATTTGAGTACTGCGTCTACTTTCTGGGGGTCGGCGTGGAGGCCCTGTTCGGAAACGATGAACCCCAAGAATTCCACCTTCTTCATGCAGAACTCGCACTTGCTTGGCTTGGCGAAAAGCCGACGTTGCCGTAGTCGTAACAAGACCGCCCGAACGTGTTCATAATGTTCCTCTAATGTTCGGCTGTAAATCAGCAGGTCATCGATGTAGATGATGAGGAAGAGGTCAAGCATATCCCGGAAGCCGTCGTTCATCTCTCGACAGAAGGTGGCCGGTGCCCCTGTCAGCCCGAATGGCATGACGAGCCACTCATAGCTGCCGTAACGTGTGCGGAAGGCCGTTTTCTCGATGTGTTCCTGTGCCACCCTGATTTGATGATACCCGGATCGGAGATCTATGCGCGTGAAGTATCGTGCCTTGCCCAGGCGATCTAAAAGTTCCTCCATCACGGGTACGGGATACTTGCTCTTGATTGTTCCTTTATTGAGTGCTCGGTAGTCGATGCATAGGCGTAAGGAGCCGTCTTTCTTTTTCACAAATAGGACCGGGGCTCCATATGGGGAGCTACTTGGTCGGATGTATCCTTGCACTTCAAGTTCCTGTAACTGCCGCTTCAGCTCCTGAAGGTCGGCCTTATTCATCCTGTATGGCGCTCGCGACGGTGGCGGGTGATCCGGGAGCGTGTCGATCCGATGCTGGACATTACGTAAGGGGGGGAGACCGGGTGGGAGGGTATCCGTGAGAACATCTGAAAATTCTTCCATTAGCATCTGGAAACTTGGGTGCCCAATCTTCGAGACGTCGATCGGCCGTGGTCCCGTCTCCTCTGCGACCGGTCTGAGAACACATAAGTGTGCGATTCCGCCTTGATAGACTGCTCGTCGAAATTGCTTGTGTGATAATGGTGCTGGCGTGTGTGTGGAGGTTGACGTTCGAGCTTGTGCTTTCTCTTTGCTAGTATGTTTCTGCTTAGATTCCCTTGGTTCATTGTCAGAAGGTTCCTCCGTACGGGGAGCCTGGACACGATTGCAGTCGACGACGATGGCCTGCCCATTCTGATCGAGAAGGACTTTGTCTACCCCTTTGCCGAAAAAGGAGATCATGTGTTTATCCATAAACTCGAGGCCAAGGATGACTTCGAATGTTTCCATCGGTATAATCAGGAAGTTCAGGTGACCAAACCATTGGCCTAACATGACCGGGACACCGTCGGCGTAACGCACATGACTGGCCTCTCCCTGAGCAAAGACCACCGACATGCGGAGCCGTTTACTGATCTTGAGTCCAAGGCGTTGAGCACACTGCGGAGTCATGAAGTTGTGGGTTGCAGCCGTGTCCAGCATCACCGGCATGCGTTCGCCTGTGACTTCTCCCATAATGAACACTTGGTGTATGATGGGTAATGCAACTGAATGGCACTGAGCCTTGCCCTTTGATGTGGACGGTCCGCGGGGGGAGGAGTCGTCTGATTCGTCGCTGTGAATCTCGGTGATTTTCGGGCCGGAGGTGGATGCCTCTTCTGTCTTCGTTGCTTGCACTCTAGTGTCGGGTCGTTTCCGCCAGCATTTCTCAGTGGGGTGACTGCCTTGGCAATATTTGCACACCGGACGGGGGTCGCGCCGCGTTTGGTTGCTTCGGTTAGGGGATCCTGAACGGTTGTCTGCTGGGGCCGGGAGGGCTTTGAAACCTTGACCGCGTTGTTGCTCGGTTGATCTTCGGTATGTGGAGGTTTGCTCCTTGTTAGAGGTTGAGTCTTTGTGGGTAGCTTGGCTTCCGTCGGTCGAACGAGCCAGCCGGTTGGAGTAAGCGTCATTGAGCCGTTCTGCGATGCGGACTGCGTCCTCCCAGGTTTGGGGGTCTTGCTTCTCCACTTCTTTGCGGTAGTACGGGGAGCACCCGTAAAGGAAGCCGTGTAGGCGATCAATTTCCGCCATGTCGTTGATGCGAAGCATGAGCCTGCGATATTGTGATACATAAGGTCCAATGAATTTGTCTTGACGGAGGTTGCGCCATTCGTCACGTGCTTGGAACGCTTCGTTGCGAGGTACAAAGTAATCGACGATGGCCGCTGTGAAATGATCCCATGAGGGCCAGGTTTGCTTCTTATGTTCCACCATATACCATGCTGAGGCTTCGTCCTGTAAGAATTGGCCGGCGATGCGCGTCCAATGGTTGCGGCCAACCCGGAGCATCTGGAGGTAGCTTTCCATACCTTCGATCCATCGGTTGACGGCAATGGAGCTTCGGCCGCCTCGGTACTTGTCGGGGGGGTTCGGTTTGTAGAAGCCGAAGGAGTCGGGGTCGTCGATGTCCACCGGTTGCATTTGAGTAATCGGAGTTGGGTTTAAAGGAGTTGGTGGTTGTTGGGACGTATGGGTCGGGGTGGGTTGGGGTACCGGTTGGGTGCTTGACTGCGGTTGTGGTTGGGGTTGAGGTTGGTCCTTGGCTAAGAGGTGGGCTTCTACTAGGGAAGTTAGTCTAGAGAGGGTGTCTTCGAGCCTATCAATGCGGTCGTGGACAGGCCCGGGATTCGGGTGAGCTGGGTCGGACTCGGGTTGGGTGTGGATCTCGGCGTTGAGCTCGGCCTCCTGGAGGCGTTCGTGTAGCTCGGCATTCACCAAGAGCAAACGGTTGAGTTCTTCTTCTAGGGCAGCCCGTTGGGCCTTGTGACGTCGGCGCCGTTCAGTCACATTCTTGGCGCGTTCCGTCCCCGAAGTTAGACCGGCCGTGCCAACGTCGTGTTCGCTGGCCATGGTGGCGTGGAGCCAACCGGCGGCAACTTGGGAGGGATAGGGTCCTGAAGATGAAGGGGGGCTAGGGCACGCGGGCACCTAATTGGAACAAGGGGGTGGTCCACCGGTTGACGGAAAGAACGACGAGGTTTGGCGAATAGCGCGGAGGCGACAGTAGAGCGCGCGGAAGCGACGACGACGGCGGGGGGCGGGGTGTCTTTCTTGCAGGGGGGGGGGGGGGTGCCTTGCTTGCAGGGGGGGAAGGGGGGGGGGGCAAGTGGGTGCCTTGTTTGCAGGGGGGAGGGGGGGGGGGCAAGGGGGTGCCTTGCTTGCAGGGGGGGGGGGGGGGGGCAAGGGGTTGCCTTGCTTGAGGGGGGGAAGGGGAGGGTCAAAGGACCTCTTGCGACGTCAAAGAACTTCCCACGGATGGGCCCGGGACGTTAGATGGCGCTGCCAGCACTGGTGTGACAGTCCGCCCGTCCAAAGGCTTCCCCTAGGGTCGTTGCTCTGATACCACTTGAGACGTTCAAACCCACGAAAAACGTAAACCAACAAAAGGGACACCAAGAAGATTGCCAGAACACGTTTATATTCGATTAGCAACTCGTGTTGAAGAAGGCAATGAGAGCTTGGTATGAGGAGTACTAGTACCCCTCATAGTTGCGCACAATTTGGCGCCACAGGGCATACCCCCCAAGCACTGAAAAGGGCTGGATAGAAAAACAGGCTGTGACAGTCCATCTATTAGCATAGGTGAAACATAAGGTGGAATAGTATGTGGTGGTTAATGATTCCAGGTCTTGTGGTGGATATAAGTCATTCATGAGGATCTTGATATTTATTAGTCTTCCATTCGGGTGTGTCTTGCTGCAGTAGAATTCTTATTGTAGTGCACTAGTAGAGTATGGCTGTAAATTGTCTTCTTAATGTCACAATATCATACTATGTTCAGATCTCGTCTCGGATACAAGTCCTTCATGAGGATTCACATTGACATTTTTGTCATCTGAGTGTGGCTGCCTGCAGTGGTTCCTTACGTTTAGCGTACTGTTATAGCATGGCTATATGCAGTTCATCAAGTTGCAGTACTGTGTTCAGACTGGGGCTAATTGTCTTCTTGAAGGTTAACTTGACTAACAAATCTGAAGTAATCACTTACATTCTGTTTATTTATTTATTTTAACTTGAGTTGATTTTCTTGGATACAAGTTCTTCATGAGGATTCACATTGACATTTTTTTTGTCTACCATCCGAGTGTGGTTGCCTGCAGTGGTTCCCTATTATTAGCTTACTGTTATAGTATGTCTATACATGGTCTTCTTAATGTTGTGGTACTGTGTTCAGACTGGGGTTAATTATTTTCTTAAAGGTTACTTTGGCTAACAAATCTGAAGTAACCACTTTACATTATCTCTTTATTTTTTTACTTCAATTGATTTTCTTGCTATTAAGCTTTTAATCACATATATCTTTTACTGAAATTTGCAAATTGGTTTAGGTTAAATGGATTGGCGAGACATAAAGGAACAAACAATTAATTCACTTATCAATTCCGTTTCACTTTTGGTGAATGTTAACTTGGACCTAAACATGATTTTTTTTCCTGTGGTTTGTGCCTTTTGGTTTGTTCCAGTTGTACTATAGTTTGTTCAGTTGGATAATTGGTGCTTGGATCTGCACATGTTTTTGACTAGACACGTGAAGGTCGTTTTGTGAATGATCCTTTCAATGTAACCTCAGATTTATCTTTCATTGACCACTCAGATAGTACTTTTACTTCAGGTAGCGATGTCTTAAACATAACATTATTTTTTCCTATGGATCGGTCTTGAATTTTTGTCAATACCAGTGCAAACTTTTCTTGTGTATGTTCACTTGTATTATGTGATTATAGCTATAGCTAATAGTTGCTCTAGAAGACCATTTAGAGTGATAGCTTTACTGAGAAGTTTCTAGATGCTTCTGAAGCCATTGTTCTCAGGTGGTAACAGTTTCCCTCTGCCCTGGTTCGAGTACTGAATCTATTCCAGAATAATATCAATCTGTTTAGAAGCTTCTGAGCCTGTGGATGTATAGAAGGTTTGTCTAGATATCTACCCGTTTGAAATGTGGATTTTTTATTCATGCCTGTGGGTATTAACAATTGTGATTGGCTAAACTAAATTTTTAGCTGTGCCTGATGCCAATCATTCAGTAGGGTTTAGTTTTTCATGTTATGATAGGTCTCTCTCTCTCTCTCTCTATATATATATATATATATATATATATCCCCTCCCTGGTTCGTGTACTGAACCTCTAAGAATAAAGTTGATCTATTTAGAAGCTTCTTAGTTTGTGGATGTATATAACATGTTCAGTTAGTCTATATATCCATCCATTAGGAATTTGGATCTGTTTCTATTCATACCTGTGGGTACTAATTATTGTGATGGTTTACATCAAATTTCTAGATATTCCTGATGCCAATAATTCAGTCTTGGTTTATTTTCCTTCGATATAATTTTCCCTTCCCGCCTCATGGTTTTGCACCAAGTTCGATTCAAAGTAATGATAGTCAATTTGGAAGCTCATATTAGGAATTTGGATCTGTTTCTATTCATACCTGTGGGTACTAATTATTGTGATGGTTTACATCAAATTTCTAGATATTCCTGATGTCAATAATTCAGTCTTGGTTTATTTTCCTTCGATATAATTTTCCCTTCCCGCCTCATGGTTTTGCACCAAGTTCGATTCAAAGTAATGATAGTCAATTTGGAAGCTCATGTCGATTTAGAGACTTTTAAGATGGATCTTTTAAGAAGCTTAGAACCTGTTTTCATATCATTTGTGGTTAAGAAGACTTCTAAGAAGGCTCTATATTTGTGTAGTGGCTACTGAGTCGGCCATTCAGTCTAAATCTTTGGAAGCCATTCATTATCATATAGGTAATCAGTCTTATATGTCATGTTTCAGATATGTAAACAGTTTTGTATGGCATGTTTTAGATTCTCCCTGGAAGACGCACATCTGTGACATTTGCAAGTTTTAATGTATATTCAGCTAAAACAACAGCAATGGCAAATTGCTCAACAAACTCTCTGAAGTAACTTTGAGGGCCATAATACGCTAGATCTCTGTAAGCACCAAACAACCCTTTCAGAGGTTTCGATCTGTTCTCGTCTTGAGTTGATGTTTATCGTCATGGGGAGGTGTGGATAGGATAAGTTAGTGGGCATTTATTTTTTGCAGGGGATAAAAGAAGTTAGTTTTTTTTTCTTCTCGTGTGTTTGGATGGGCAATATCTTAGTACTAGACAAGGGCGTTCTATGTCCTTTGTTTTCATTCATAAGTGGACACGAATTAGCACAATATGTAGATGTTGGTTTAAATTTTTCCTGAGTGAGATTTAATCTAGAAAGAGCAATTTTAGTGACGTTGAAACAAGATCTTACTATTGTCCAATTTAGAGCAGTACCTAACTTGAAGGGCCAAAGGGGATGGTATCATAAGAAGGATCAATAGTGGGAGAACGACAAAACGAATTTTCAACTTCTGTCTTCCATTCTTGGCATCGGAGGATTCACATGTAGCATCAGAAGGTTGAAATGGGTAATAGAAACTTGTTTCATTTCGATAAATTTCTTTCCTTTGAAATAAATGCATGCATGCTCAACCAAGATATGTTATGCGTCGCTTTGTATGTCATGTTTTTGCAAGTGGCATGTATAGCACGAAGCTGCTAAGAGAGCACTTGCCATTCTTATATTTAATGGGATTTTTCTAATCATGTGATCTAAGTTTGTGAAATGACAGATCAATAAGCAGAAAATAATACATGCGTTGAGCAATTTTGAGGTGGATATTTTTGGGTTCACAATTCTAGTTCCAAAGCAATTTGCCTCGTAATCCATTGAGTTTGGTGTTTACGAGAGACACATCACGAGGGTGTTCCTGATGTTTGAAAAATTGTCAGTGTGTAGTTTGTGTCATTCCATGGTCACAAATGGACATCTATGCAAATAACATCAATAAGAGTAGGTTTTCGTCTTTTGAAACAAATTTAGGCAATGCTAGATGATTGAATAATTGGAAGCATGTATGGGATGTTGCAAGCTGTTCCATGTGCAAAAAGAAGTGTATCATCTGCAAGTTCAATTGTAATGTTACGTTATTCATGAAATGTGATGCTTTGTATGGAGTTATATTGTGCTTCATAACTTAACTTATGTCTCCTAGAAGGAAAACTCACAAACCCATGGCTTGTGAAGGCCAAAATTGTGCTCACTCACGAAGGTTCTAGTTGGGCCAATACTAAAGGTGTGCTTGAAAAGTCAAGAACCTTCATTAGTTACATTATTGACATATATGGTTTAGCCCAAAGTGTATTTATATGCTTTGTAACTTTGAAACTAAAAACGTTGGCATTGAGATAGTCATAGTAGATGTTGAAAGCAAGTGAATTTGTCAGATCTGAAAAGTTGTTTGATTGGGGTATATCTAATGTACATGAGGGATTTGAGTAGATGAGCCTCTTCATGTAGAGTGCTTGATTCTATAAGCTTTATGCAATTGTTGTATTGGAGCTTGAAGTCACTTGGGAGGCTTTAGTTCTATCAACCATCATGCCTTTTTGACATCTCTCCCATTGGACTAGAAGAGAGTTGAAACTTACGTAGTACCAATGGAGGTTCAATTTATGGAAGTATGGCATGTAAAGTTATAGCCATACAAAAAACTCTCTCATTTGAAGCAGTGTTTTATTTAGTATAAGAACATTTTAGTTTTGCATCACCAAGGAGTGGTGAATTACTATACTCAAGCTCTAACGTATTCTCAAAGATTATGTGCATGTATAATGATATTTTGGCTATTGTGCAATAGGTGCAATAGGAATCACCATACGACCAAGAACATGAAGTCATTTTCAACATTGCTTGCATCACCTTCTATCACAATATTTGTAGGTGTAGGACATATTCAACATTGCCACAAGTCTTTTGCTACCAATACATGATGCATCATCTATGACCACAATGGTAGTTCGAACCATCCAACTTATCAACAAACAAAAGGCAAAACATCATTGATTTCATCCATGGTCAATGATTGTATCGTAATATAGGAAGTTGATTGTTTTCAAAAGTTAAACAAAAATACTCAATTGAGCTATGTTGGATGAATAGTACTTTGAGGCGCTTGTAGTAGAAATTAAAGAATTGAGGCACTTGTAGTAGAAAATAAAGAATTGTATATTTTTGGCACAGGAACAAAATTGCATGCACAACCCCTAAGATAGTGCATTTGGAGATCAAAATGATCTCATTGAGTATTAATGACCTCAAAGTATGCTCACAAAATTTTGTGTGATTTTGAGATAGTGCTTGGAGGGGTGTCGAGCATGCCCCGTAGAAAGTGGTGACATGTTTTATACCGATTGTTGGAGTTTGAGGAATACAAAAGCATACACACTAGGAGGAAGAACAAGAAGAGTGAAGCATGATATATCACTAAGTGAATGTACAAAAAAGTGAGTAGCCCATTAGGGTTACATGTGTATATACAAGCCAAGGGTAAAAACCTCCTAAAGATGGTAAGGGGTGCCCCAATGGTTCCAAGTGTGCTCATACACATCGCTACTAAAATATTCTAGACGTTGAGAAGATTAGATCAACATTGAAAATGTGAAATGGTTTCTGACAAGATACTAAGTAAATTTTTAGAACTTTATAAAATGGCTTATCAACATCCAAGAAAAAGAATTTTTGTTTCAATTCATTTTTTAATATGGATACTTGATGAAGAATGGAAGTGAACTCTTATCCATACAATATTTTTAGCTATATGTTAACTATTAACTTTTCAATAAGAAAATGTTTTATGTTGCAACCTTAGGTTCAAACAATCTCAAACAACAAATTATTTTGGATCTCTTGTATAAAGTTATGCAAGGGTTGTAAAATGGAAACATTTTGAGACAAGTACAAGAGTTTATGGACAAAACACAATCCCATAATACAAAAATATCTTATGATAGCACGTTTGTCGAGATACATGGAATGATTTGTCTATAATCCACCTCCCAAACATTACTACGTGGTTTTGAAATAAAGTAACGATGTAAATATTTTTACTTCTAAATGTTGGCAATCCTTTTGGAAACATATTTGTGATTGAAAAATATTTTCCAACAACTTGAACACATATGCATTATCTGACAAGCATTTGTCTTTGGATAAAATAGGGTCTTGATTGTGGGACACGTGTGGCTCAGGTTGAATCCATTAAGAAAATTAATACAATCATTCCCAAACGTTAGAAGAGCCAACATGCTTTTCTTTCTTTACTTTATTACCTTAATTTGCTCGAGCAAGTAATGAAT
Source organism: Ceratopteris richardii (assembly GCA_020310875.1). NCBI lineage: Eukaryota > Viridiplantae > Streptophyta > Polypodiopsida > Polypodiales > Pteridaceae > Ceratopteris > Ceratopteris richardii. The sequence continues at coordinate 37,908,119 of CM035425.1, forward strand.
GCTGCCAAAAATATCCAATATGTTGAATGGGAATCAAAGCATACCCTATTTATATAATAAAAAAAGTAGATTGTTGGAGTTTAAGGTTTGTGGTAGCACACAAAAAAATTGTTACAGTTGTAGGAGTATATGCAAGACAGGGAAAAAAACCTCTTAAAGAGGGAAAAAATGTTTCGGTGGTCCTAAGTGTGTTCACAACATATCACTACAAAAATATAGCAACAAACCCTTGCGGGAATGATACGATGAAATGGCCCTCATAGGAAGTGCCAAAAAATGTGAAAAGAGATCACCACAACAGGAAGTAAGCCCAAAGCTTTATGGAAACCTTCAAACTTCTATATACATACACATATATATATATATATATATATATATATATATATATATATATATATATATATATATATATATATATATATATATATATATATATATATATATATATATATATATGTGTGTGTGTGTGTGTGTGTGCTTATGTATGTAGTATACATATATATGTATATAGTATACATATATATGTATATAGTATACATATATATGTATATAGTATACATATATATGTATATAGTATACATATATATGTATATATGTGTGCATATGTATGTAGTATACACATATATGTATGTGTGTGTGTGCATATGTAGTATACACCTATATGTATGTGTGTGTATGTAGTATACATATATATGTATAACTGTGTGTGTGCATATGTATGTAGTATATGTATATATGTATGTGTGTGAATATATATATATATATATATATGTGTGTGTGTGTGTGTGTAGATATGTGTGCATATGTAGTATATATATAGGTATGTGTGTATGTAGTATACATATATATATGTATATATGTGTGTGTGCATATGTACGTAGTATACATATATATGTACATGTGTGTGTGCACATATGTATGTAGTATACATATATATGTATATGTGATATGCTTGGACCATTTGCCAATGCGTGGCAACTAAGCAATGCATAAACATGCTCATCTAAGAGAGAGAATTAAATATCTTATCGAGTTATGCATAAGTGAATCAAGCATCCACATCCAACAACTTATAGAGATCAACATCAAATGCATCTCTAGCATTGTGAAGACTCAACCGTAAAACTGTTTCCATGGGAATGACACTAGGTTTGTAATTTTCAAGGCCAAAATGATCTAATAATGTGTCAATGTATTTTGTTTGACACAAAACAATTTCCCCATCAAGTTACATAAAATGAATGCCCAAATAATGATGCAAACGCCTCAGAACTAACATCTCAAAAGAGGCATGCAAATCAGTCTTAAATTTAGCAATATGCTTTTCGTTAGGACTAGTGAGAAGCATATCATCAACATATAAAACAACGATTAGAAGTACATCATCTGCATGCTTAACATATAAGGTGCTCTCAGTTGGATTGTTCTCAAAACCATGTGCAAGCAAGTAGGCATGTATCTTCTCATATCAAGGATGTGATGCTTGCTTCAAACCATATGATGCCTTTTTCAACATGCACATTCTCTTTTTGGACAAACCAAAAGTTTGAAATACATACACTTCTTGATGTGAATCACCATTAAGAAATGCAATTTGAATGTCCAATTGATGTATATTCTAATCATGATGAGCTACAAGTACACAAATGCCACAGATGGTGGTCATTTGGCATGTGGGAGCAAAGGTCTCAACAAAACCAATGCCTCTCTCTCTTGAGCATAATCTTTTGCAACAAAGCTTAGCCTTATACCTGCCAACTGTTCCATCATTCATACATTTCAGTTTGTATACCCATTTAGTGCTAATGGCCTTTTTGCAAGGAGGCAAAGTCCATAAGGACCAAGTACAATTTTTCATAACAACATCATATTCTCATTGCATCGCAACTATCCAATTTTCTGAATTCTATGCTTCATTAAAAGAAATAGGCTCATTCTCATCACAAAGACTAGGCAACCATTGCATAACAATCAGATTCAAAGGAAGCAGTATGAGAGCCTAAACGAGTACCATATGTCAAAGGTGCATCAGTTGCTCTTTCAGCGTTTGCACCAACTATTTAGGCATAGTTTTTGCCTCTTCTATGTGAGCCCTCTCATCAACAAGTACATCATGTAAATCTGCATAAGAAATGCAATGATCGGTACCATTATTTGAAACTTGTAAAAGCTAATAAATTGCCAAAAAACACGAGTGTCCACCTGTAAAAAGAGGCAACAAAGTGTCATACACATCTTTAGAGCTAAATTTATCTCCTTGATACATGAAAGTAAGGGATGAATTACATCTTCCACAAATACAACATCACGGCTAACCAAAATGTGCTTAGTGCATGGATGATACAGTTGATAACATTTGCTCTAAGAACTCTACCCAAGAAAAATACATTTCACTACTTTATTATCCAGTTTTCTGCATTGTTCATGCACTAATGCATATGCCAAACAACCAAATATACAAAAATAAGAAACAGATGTCTCGCGACCATGCCAAGCCTCATATGGATTGATCTATTGCAATGCTTTGGTGGGACACCTATTAAGTACATATGCTTCACATATAGCAGCCTCAAGCCAGAAGCTATGTCGAAAGGCTTGACTTTTGACCATACACCTCGCCATTTGCATGAAAAAATTGTTCTTTCTTTCAACAAATCCATTTTTGAGGTGTACATGACATTGTACACTGATGTTTTATCCCATGGTCAACCAAAAATTCATTAAAATCAAAAGACATATATTCCTCCCCTTGATCAGAATGGAGGGTGCCCAATTTACAATCTGAAATATTTTCAACCATAACAAGGAACTATTTAAAACACATAAACACTTCGAACTTTTCTTTCAATGGATAGACCCATGCATGCCTAGAGAAATCATCTATTAAAGTCACTAAGTATAGGTATTTCCCAAATGAAGGTGTCTAGACACATAGGACCACAAACATCAATATGATCAAACTACAATTTATGAATAGCTCAAATTGAACCATCTTTTGGGAAGGAGGAGTGTTGCATTTTGCCCAAAAATACAACCTTCATGCACATGTTTACAAGGTGCCTCAGGTTTTGGTAGAGAGGATACCATTTTAGATTTTTTGTAGGCAAAGAAAACGAGCACAATTCAAATATTAAAGCATACATGTCAAAGCTTTGCATCTGAGATAGCATGAGAATTTTGAACTGCACATGTTGAATCATTCACAGATTTTGTATAGTCTATGAGCTTATATAGCCTACAACATAAAATGTGAGAAATAATGATAACATCACCATTCTATAGATGATGAATTGGACATGTGTCATCAACAACTTTGACAACCAAGCCAATCTTGGTTAATGCTTAAATTGATAATAAATTTTTCTTGATCCTTGACACATATAGAGCATCTCACAATTTGAAGGAACTACCTTCAATAGTAGTTGGAATGATCTTTCCAACTCCCATTAAAGGATAAGAGGAGTTGTTAGCACACATGATCGTATTTCCTAAAGGGGAAGGCTCAAGTGAAGTGAAGAAACTGTGTTGCAAGGTAATATGTTTGGTTTCACCACTATCAAAGTACCAAACATCTATGTCTATAACATACATACACTACTCATGTGAAGATGGGCCATAGCTGCTAAGAGTAGTAAATGCCCATTCTTCATTTTGAACAAGATTAGCAAACTATGTTTTAGGTGTACAGGCCTCTGCAACAACCATTTAGGCCCCTTTCTTCTTTGCCTCCTTTGCAACCAGTTTAGGGTAACTCTTTATGATATGATTATTTGCCTTACAATACTTGTAAAATTCTTTTTGCTTTCTTGGTTTTTCATCATCTTTGTCTTCCTACTTTGGCTTTGTAACATTAGCAAATTTTTGCTTACTGAAAGATGAGCTCCATTTACCTTTTCTCTTCTGATTGGTTAAGAAAACTTAATATGGAACATGCATAGTTGAACTTTATACTTGGAATGTTATTCTTGCAACAAAACAAAGAATAACTCCTCAAATGTTAAGGCATTTGGATTGCCTTTCATCATCAATCAAAGACTATAAGCAAAACTTTGATATGAATTTGGAGGACTGTTAAGAACGCTCTCCATAAGCGAACTATCTGACAAGATTTCATTAGTAAAAATCAATTGCTTCTTCAAGGCTTTGATCTTTGTCAAAATATTATCCATATAATCTCCTTCATTCATATGATCACTCTCCAACTGTTTTCGTAGTTAAGCAATACGAGCCTCATTTCTCTCGTAGTATAAAGTTGCAAGAGTATTCCAAGCATCCCTTACTATCTTACAAGAGTGAATGTGAGGGATAATGGCATGTTTGATAGACAAAGCTATCAATGCATATGGCTGAGCATCTCTGCCACCCCAACAAAGTTGCTCTATAGTAGGTGCAATAGCAACGACAACATGACCAAGAATTTGAGGATCATCATCTTTAACACCATTTGCATCACCTTCAATAACTTTATTTGTGATGTAGTAGGATGTTTTTCAACACGCTGCACAATATTCTACAATGCCTTTGCTACCGATACATGATACATCATATATGCCTATAATGGATAACTAGTACCATCCAACTTATCCTCAACAAACAATATACGAAATACATCATTGCTTTCAACCAAGGGTAGTGACTAGATACCTTGATGCAAAAAATTACTATATATGAAAAAGTTAAACAAAAACACCTTGTTGAGATTTGCTAAACTTATACCAAATTTTGAGGTGCTTGCACTGGCAAATCGGAACCTATATATATATATATATATATATATATATATATTTGGCACAAAAGGACGTAATCGCATGCATAGTCATTGTGATAGTGCATTCAAAGGCCAAAATGAGCTCAAATCAAAATTTCGATGCTAGATAGCAAAGTTGTTTTGGACTCCTAATGGCCACGAGTATGCTCATGAATTTTTGTGTGATTTTGAGGCTCAATCGGAGGGTGGTGAAGATGTCCTAGATGAAGCATTGACCTCCTCTGACACCAATTGTTAGAGTTGAAGGTGTGTTGTACCACATGAATAACACAAGGAAGAAGAAGAAGAAGAAGAAGAAGAAGAAGAAGCTTGGAGCAGAATGTATTACCAAGTGAATGTACAAAGATAAGTGACTCGTTAAGGTTATAGGAGTATATACAAGCTGGTCAAAAAAAGCCTCCTCAAGAGGCAAAAAAGTGCCCCGATGATCCTAAGTAACTACCAAAATATATAAATAGAAACTATACTTGAAAAACAAGATTTGACTGACATCAAAATTCTTTTTATAGTTGATGTGAATCCAATCAACATAGGTTAGGCTATAGGAGAAAGGAATAGAAAAGGTGGATATGCACTATTTAACTTGAGGTAAAATTAATTAATTACAAAAAATATAAATACCCAAAATGAAGTATGGGATATAGTTACATTCGAGAAATTTGATTAGGAATATCCCATTGGATCTTCTTAACCCTTGGTATATTCATGTGCATGTGGTTGGCATATATTTAAACTTTGAATCTTGAAATAAAAAATATTTATTTTATTAAGACAAATATAGTTGCAAACATGTTATCACATGATTTCTAGCAACATCGTTACTACTTTAAATGAGTGTAGAACATATGCCTTAGGAACATTTAATGAGAATCTCTATGATATTGAGTAGTCTAAGTTAACTAAGTACCTTAGTACCTTTACTTATGGCCTTTATTGGAGCAAAGAGAAGTTTCAAAGAGTTGTAACACACATATTTGAACTACGTGCAATAGAGTACTTTGGAAGAGATTCCATTCAACTATTAGGGGATGGTCACCATCACCCTAACAAATCGAAACTATGTACGAATTTTTTCTAAAGGAAGTTTTTTGTCAATATGAGTATATTGAAAATGTTGTAATTGATGGAATGAGTTAGATTTCCTCAAAAAGCAAGGACTTATTTTTGAGAGTTGAAATCGAGTTAACCTGTACTTGTGCTTATAACCTTGAAACTAAGGAGGAATGTGAATGAGGTCATTTTTGATAATTAGGGCAAAAAATGGCAAAGAAAGGGTCATGTAAGGATTTGAATTAGTTGTGCTAAATCTAGATTAATGTTGTCAAATAATCTTAAAAAGTTTTGTGTAGGTTCATTTAAAACATATCTTACATGAATATATTAGTTTTGGAAGAGAGAGAAAGTTCGTGTGAAAATCATGAAAAGTGATATGCCTCAAAGTTTGTGCTCGTCGGGCCTTCAACGAATTTGAAATTTTTTCTCTTATTCTTTGACCTATATAATGTGTGTTTAGTATGTTATTTACTTGTTTACTCTACTCTCCAAAGCAGATCGGCTTCTATTTATCATAATTCTAGATGCTTTTGCCATGGAAAACCTCAATCCAAACACTCTCACTGAACTTTCATCTAGCCTGAATTTGTGTGACAAGTTCCATACCAATATTGCGATCAGTCATGAGTATGCAACAATGAGAAAGGTATTCTGAAGAGCTCTACAATCTTGTGAAATTGATGAATTACACAAAGAAGGCAAAAAGCATATTAACATATGGATAGATGGAGTTGCTTATCCAATTGATCCACAAACTCGAAGGTATCCATCTTTCCATAATCTTCATGATCTGATTAGATTTGTAGGAGATGGTGATGTCAGTTTACATGGATATTGTTCAAGGCTCTGGGAGTTTTCATCTCCCAAAGTACAATAAAAAATGGAGTTTTGGCTGTGCTCAAATTCCATCTAAGAATCATAAAACCTTAAATGGTTGTTCTGACAGCGAGACATTCCAAATGTTATCCAAAGGCAACATTTAGAAGAATTGATGATTGTTAAGCACTGTGGAAAGTTTAAAATTTAGTGGCATTTGAGTGGATACTTAGACTCTAAAGTGCATGTTTGGTATAAGTGGGGGTGCACATTGTAAGTACCCTTGCTTGTACTGAATGCAAATTCTAGGTACAAGAGGGTGAATAGCTAGAACTCAGGCTAGGGAATCTCCTTCCAAACAAATTGTTAATCTACATAGTTACTCATCTTCTGCCATGATTTGGGATCCCATACTTCCAATAGAATTGAATAATGTATACATATGTGCATTGCATGAAGAGTTAAGTATCCTTGACAAGTTGGTTCCTCTTCACTTGGATTATGCATATTCACTCAAGCCTACATTTCTTGAATATATAGAAAAATGTGAAGCTCTAATTTAAGAAATGGGATTTCATGGTGATGATGTTCATCTAAGAAAATATCCAAAGCTTTCACAAAATACAGGTGACGTACTATAGGATGTTTCAATGGGAGGTGCAAAAGTACAAAGATTCTTCAACAACAACGATGGAAAACAACCAAATACAATGTGGAATTGTTGGAAACAATTCTTTGAGGTTATAAGAAATGTAAAAAGCAATACAAAAATAGCAAAGAAAATAATAGAGGTATGGGTAAGACTAGATGAACTTTTGAAGATCATGAGGCAACAAGTAACTTGTGATGTGTATATGATTGACTTCAAAAGGGAAATCATAGAGCTTATAGAGACCATCAAATAGGCTTGTAATGTCAAAGACATAACTTACTAGTTGATGAATTTCAAAGAGATTATTTAGTCCACCATTAGTTTTTGAAATAAACATCTCATGATCTTTATCTTTATGTTTGTACAACATATTCTTTTTTTGCATGGTCCATTCTTTGCAGAAAAGGGAACACTTGCCACATGGAACACTCAGGGCATGGAAAAGTTTCATTATCAGGTAGGAACAAGATCCTTTATATGCACAATAAAAGGAGGAGGATTCATAGAAAGGAATCCACTCAAAGAGCTTTTTAATTGCTTCTTTAGAAGACAAATACAAAGAAGCACATGTAGATATTATCAAGAGATAAACTATACACATTAGGGCATTAGAATATCACTAAAAGGAGACTCCTTTTAGGAAAGATGGATTAAATACACAAACAATGACATCTCATTTCCAATGTGAAGCCAGAAGAACAGAGATTGCATAACAAAGGATTTGTAATATCTTTAAGTATTTTTCTAGCCAAAACATGCATATGGATGTATTATAGTTTTTGAAACCATGAAATCGATAAAATAAAATGACAACATTATTATTTCAATCCTTTGAATGAGGTTCATTATGGAAAATCTCCTCTGTATATGAGATACATTTTCCTCCTCTAGACTTTTGCAGCTAGTGCATAGCTAGAAAAGTAGAGGAAGTAACCAGATCTAGAAGCATTTAGGCTTGGGGCATAACCAAATATCCTAAATGCTACTATTCTCTCAAGAAGCAACACCCTAAATGTATTGAATGGCAATGAGGAATATCACATATATTTAGATAGGGTCTTTAGAGAGAACAATGCAAAATCAGGGTCCTCACTATAAAGCTTATATACAACACAAAATGAACATGGATTCAATTTTGGATGATAGTGAATAATTGAATGTATATGCACTTTTGCTTTTCCTTTATTCTCTAAAGCTTTCCTTTTGCCCTCCCCTCTGCTTAGAAAATTATCTTCATCAAATATGGACAATTGCAAAAATTGCATGAAAGAAAGATCAATATGTACCCGGAAAAACAAATCATGATGAAAGGAAATTGTAAAACATTAAAAACTAAAAAAATGATATGAGTTAGGGGACATAACCAATTCAAGCAATCAGACATATTAGAAGATCTTGGATGAGCCTAATTGCTTGAATTGGTTTTTCCTTGAAATCTCAAGAAACCAAACATATTTGGCCTATTTATGTGACAAGAACCTATGAATGATTAGGGACAAGTGAGTTGCATATGGCAAAAGTTAAAAAACACAATTTCAAAATTGAATCTAGGACATGACCTATTCAAGCAATTAGGCTCATTGGAAAAACTTGGATGGGCCTAATCGCTTGAATTGGTCGCATATCATAATCATTAGGAATAGAGTTAAGTTACCTGTATCCGATGTCAAATTCTATGAATGATGAGGGATAAGGGTATTGCATAAGTAGAAAACCAAAAGAATCATGTAATTGAATGAATCTAGGATATGATCAATTCAAGCGAATAGGATCATCAAAAAGTCTTGGATGGGCCTAGTTGCTTAATCGCTTGTGTCTCACAGATGAGTCAAAGTTGCAAGGAAAGTGTATTTGGCCTATTTATATGACAAGAAACTATGGATGATTAGGGACAAGTGATTTGTATATAGCAAATGTTAAAAAATCAAATTTATGAAACGAATTTAGGACACAACCAATTCAAGCAATTAGGCTCATCAAAAAATCTTGGATGGGCCTAATCACTTCAATTGGTTGTATATCACAATCATTAGAAATAGAGGCTAAATCCCCTATATATGGTGTCAACGTCTATGAATGACGAGGAATAAGGGTATAAAACTTATGTAATTGAATGAATCTAGGATACAACCAATTCAAGCAAATAGGCTCATTAGAAAGTCTTGGATGGGCCTAGTCACTTGAATCGGTCGTCTCTCATAGATGATATGCAAGGGAAGTGATTTTGGACATACTTTAACCTCCTTTTCATCGTGAAACAATTCTTCAACATAAATTCTAATAGTTACTTTGTCCTCAATAGTCTCCATAAATGAGTATCCTTATCCAAATGAGTAAATCCCTAGATCTATCTGTCACTCATCAAAATCTTCATCTCGAAGAGTTGGCTTCTCTGCAAGAACTCTTTCATAGAAGTTAGAAAGAGCTTTGGACGAATCTTTAAATGCATCATTTGACAAGCTCAAGTAAGGCTTATAAATTCCTCTTTACTTTCTTCCTTGAGTGTACTCACAAGTAATAGTTTAATCTAAACTACCTTGTGATCTATGCAAATCCATCATCTAGTTCATATATAAGAATTTCTTGGTAGTAAAATATAATCTATACATTTCACCCGCCAAGAACTCTGTGGTTTGTCTTCCATTACCTTTGGATTAAGTTCTATTGGAAGAGCATCTATAGGCACTTGTGCAAACTCTAATATTTCTCTTCCCTGTAGTTTGCCATATGAATGCAGAAAGCATTCCCTTTGAGAATCAGATAATCCCTAAGTACCCATCCTCCTAACTGATGCTTACTCATCATACTCATGATGTAACACCAACTAAGAGTTTGGTACCCTAATAGGTTAGATATATCTCTATCTCCTATAAACTCTAAAGAGAAGAGTCATAACTCTACTCCCCGTCTAACTAATGTCAATAACTAGATCATCTCATCTAGTCAAAGACCATCACTGGAGTAACATAATTGCTCCTCTCTAGAGTCTCCATGTGAGACTCAATCTAACCATCATGATTAACTGATGTCCCTCTTGTCTTTGATAGAAGAGTGCCACTTCTATCTGACAACCTAAAAGTGAGAAAGTGAAACTCTCTCTCTCTCTCTATTCAATCTCTTCTAAGAAAAAGAGCTCTAGCAATGGAACCTATTCCACTTTCCCTTTCCCTTTGAAAGAGATTCTGTTGAATCCATTTACTCTGCTCATAAATGAGAACATGTACGTAAGTTCTCCATGTTTTCCTTCAAAACTAGTGGAGAAAGAGACTCCCATGTGAAGGAATTACATTGAAAAGTAGAGTAAATGAATTCCTTCTGGAATAAAGACTAAGAGATGTTTCCCAAACACCTCTTCTGTCTAAAGGAAAACATATTGTATTCTTCTCCTATGAAGAAATCATGTTTTCCTTTCCTTCTTTCTCTCTCAAAGAGCAGGGGCTAAAGTGAGACCACTGAACTAAAGTGAGATCTCTCATAGATCTCTGAGCTGATTCCCACTTTCTCCTTTCCTTGAAAGAGAAACTCATGAATTTATTTAGTCCTCTCTTCCATAACTAATGCATAATCCCTCATTACACATATTCCTATGAAGATGGAGAACAGATGTCCCCTAACTAATGAATGTGTATATAGTGAAGAGCGGAGAAAATAAATTCCTAATAAGGGTCAAAGCCCTCTGCTAAAATGGTGAGCAATGATATGACATGATACCATAAACACGTGTATCCATACTAAAGAATTATCTATGCTAACCATACTCTATGCATGGATCTATATGATCCACTCAAACTAATGGAATTATCCTTCCTGAAAATCACATCATGAGTATGTGATATCCATGGTGATAAAATCACCTATCACATTCTCTACTGGAAGAATAAATCTTCCCTAAACTATGAAGGATAAATACCAATCCTAAGGAGATGTCTACTAAGAGCTCTCCTCTGATCTAGTGAGACATGATGCCATGAATGATGAGTCCTTTTCTCCCTGGCCATAGAAGAAGAGTGCTCAAAGGGAAGTCATTTCCACCGTCCCATACCAGTGAAACTTCTTCCAATTCACAGTGTCATACCTACACTAAACCAAATATATATTCCATACACATGTAATGGAATATGCAGGTGGACTCTAATGAATGCCATACCCTAAAGTGATATTGGTGGACTCAAATGAGTCCCATGTGCTCGATCTAGTTAGTTTGGTTTTAGTCAATATATGACAATGGATATCCCTTTCTGTTCCAAACCAACTTGTTCCTAGGTACCAAGACTAGGTCTGAGTACCTCTCTATAGATCCCAAGATACATATATGTATTGGGTACCCCAACTATTTCTTACTAAGGAATATATGCTCTAAGTCATAGAGCTAGTGCCATACCTCTGACCTTCTTAACCATCACTCGAATCACATAGCACCCGTCGATGCTCTCTCCTGAAACCCATCTATGTGATCCCATCTAATTGGTTTCCTTAGTAGTGAAGCAGAAAATGCTTCACTACTTGCTCAAGTGATATGCATGAGTGAAACTAGTCACTCTTTGGGTATTGCTCATAATACATCATAGTCTCCTAATCATAGTGTGAGACTCTTGTGAAGATAAGTAAATCGTCACTACCTTGGAGATTATCATAAATGTATCTCCCATGGCTATATGCAACTTCTTATAACCTATAGGATTTCTTGTGCACATTACTAATGGTGAACGTGTAGCTCATTCCCTTAGCAATCCTAAGGTCTAAATCCATAAGGATTATGTGTAGGGATCCTATTTATTACTGAAGTTGCCTTATCTATACTAGTATGATGGTACTAAGTCCATCAATTACATGCTTACAAGCATGCTAACACCTTACTGATGTTTGCAGAAAATGCATGTTATCATGCCATAACATTCTTACCTAAAGATAAGTGCGTATCTAACGCCATGAGGTGGAAAAAATTTCGACAACATTTCCCCAAGGAATGGAATCCCAAAAAATTTTTTAACCATAAGCTCATTGGCACACAGGCCACCCAACAACATAGGGCTTGACATGCCCATGGCATGCACGCCATAAACTCATATATGGACTCCATAACCTGCAGAACATAAAAACAAATGCTAGCAACAATTCTCTGTGTTGCATAGCCATGTAGTTTCTGCAATCCTCTTTCCTGCAAACAATAAAAAAGTGTACTCGCCTATTGATCCATACTTTTAGAATTTAAACAATGATCAACATTTGATGTATGCAATCCAATCTATGCATGTACATACACAACATGCCATAACATAAAGTAAAATGCCTGAAGCATAAAGCATACGTCCCTGAATAGTTTGGTTTTGGAAGTGCATGCATCCAACCCTTCTCGATGATCTTCGAGAACTCTGCACCTTTCTCCTAAGATCCTAATACAACCTTTGTAGTGTCCGAAAACATCGGATCACTTCCCAAAACATAAAGCATGGTCAGGTGATTACTAAAATAATGCAAATTTAGCCAAAAAAATGCATTATTAATCCTTCTTTAGACATGAAAAAACCACTTTAGGACCTTCAAATGTTCATAAACTGAAATATATAGCATGTGCAAAGAGCTCGAAGTGAAATTTTTCAAATCGCCTTCCCGGTTTGAAAGATATGGCTCCCGAAAGGTAGTTGCCAAAAACTGTTCAGACTTTGTAGACCTGTTCAGACCTGCAAAAATACTTAATTTCTAAAATTTCTTTTCATAAACTAGAAGTAGACTTTGTGCTCTCTAAAATGAGCCATAGCATGTCCAATTTGGAGTTTTTTAGCCCAAGATATGGCCTTTCCAAGCGGGACATGCCAAACTAGTGGATTGTTGGCCTATTTTCACCCTTCCAAATCCTCCCTTAATGCATGCGAATTCACTCCCCAAAAAAGGAGTAAATCAAGATTTTACGTTCATGCAAAAACTTAAATGGGAGCTCTTAGCAAGCTCATAATCCACTCCTAATGTGGATTTTTCTTGGATTTTATCTTTTCCATGGTATTTGATACACCATACCTCATACATGTGTGCACTAGTCCAAGGGAAGCCTCTTAAATGGTCTTTTTTCTTACTCCCAAAATTGGAGTTTGGCTAAAACTAACACCTGAATTTTTTCCAAAAAGTGCGGGAAGGGGGTTTTTGAGGAGGTAAAATTCCTCCTTAATTTATTATTTTAACGAATCTAATGATTCCAATATGAAGTCCATACACCATACTCTTAGTAAATATACTTTTTTCCCATCCATCCATAGCTACCGCACCTCTTTTTCCCTCTTCCAAAATGGGAATTTCTTAGATTCAGGTGCTAAAATTTTTCCTCAACAGTGATGGAAGGGGGTTTTGTGGAGCTTCAAACTCCCATCATACTGAGATATATTTTGGATTTCTTAATCCTATATGGAAGTCAATATACTAGACTATAGGTATGCATGATTTTTCCTACCAAAGTAAGAAAAATCCCTCTTTATTTCCCTTTCGCAAAATGGCTATTAAGCAAAATAGCCCTTGAAATTTAGGTGAAAATCCTAAAAGTAAGCTATTTTGGAGATGTCTAATGCTTATGCTTTCTCATATTTTGAGGGGTTTATTAACTTTTAATCGGATTACACATCTCATACTCCCCACATACATGATTTTCCCTCCAGAATTGGTTATCCCAACCCCTTCTTTTATTTCTCTGGAAATGAGGAGTGACAAAAATTCAAATTCAACACATACTTGGAATAAGAATGTTGTCCTTTTCTCCTCTCACACTATAAGTGCCATAAATGGCCCCTCATGGTGTCCCTAGAAAAAGATCTCTGTTGACAGAGAGAGACGGAGAGTAAGAGCTCTTTCCTAGAGCTCTCATAACCTTCCTCTCACCTGTGTGGGGGATTTCCCCATTAAGAAGCACACCACTGTGATCTCTCCGTCTTATGATGAGAGAAAGATCAAGAATGCTCTCCCTCTTTACCCTTGTGGGTGGCAACCCGATAAACATACTCAATAAAGAGATTCTCAAGAGTACAGTGAGAGCGTTGGGAGCTCTCCTCCCTTCCTTGGTTATGTGGGTTGTCGCAACCCACTCAATGCTGCTGTTCGTGGCCAAAAAGATATGAACTATATAGGACTGATATCTACCCATATAGAACTTGCTATAGTTTGGACATCAAGAAGAAAATGGCAGCGTGGATAGCTTGGAATCATTGGGGTGATAAGTTCGAATCCAGCGCCATACATAAACGAAGTTCTCCATGATCGAGGTGCAGCTCACGTGGGACCGTTACCGCTCTGATACCAGTTTTGCATCTCCCTAGTTCTCCATCGCGAGTTACATGAGATCCGAAGTGGACACACAGAGTTGTTCGCCGCCCAGCCATCGTCCAAGCCTCTCTCTATTCGTAAGTCTCATTCCAAGACTCCCCTCTTTTGAATTCTTCTACCCTCTAATATCATATAATGAGATAAACATATGAATTTCATGTGACATGTGACACCATAATGAGTTATGGATTTCTATCATTATCTTATTTTGGAGCTCTTTCTTACCCACCACTCTTTGAGGTTTGTGAAGATTCCCATTTGCATATCTCCAAATGTGACTTTGTGTCAAAAAGGAATTATAAGACCTTTTTCTTATAGCTTTAAACTTATTTGGATTAGGTGAAAATGTACTTGAATATTCACCAATCTCATGCCACTCATCATCATATTCATCACTATTACATCTATCATTTTAATTTTTTTCCTTCAAAACTTTAGTGGCATCAACATGATTATACTCATCTTTCTCATCAAACCTTGCTCTAGAAAGTATGTCAACAACAAGATTAAGCTTATTCGCAATGTGAATGAATTCAGGATTGGTGAACTTTATGTATGAAATCCATCTTAACATATGAATATCAAAGGTAGAACGGTTTAGAATCATACCTAGAAGAGGAAGGCAATCAATTTCAACAATGACACAAGCTCCAATGAAATACTCCCTATCTATCTTCAAAGTGGTGGCAACTCCCCATAGCTCCATTTTTATTTATGTATACTTCTTTTGTCTATCATCAAGAGTTTTTGCTCCAAACTGAATAGCATCTCTTCCCATCATCATTGTCTTTTCCTATCACCCAACATATGCCAATGGATCTTGTATCAACAATAAGGATAATAGGCTTACCATTCTTGTAATTTGCTTTCCTCAAGACCAAAGCTTCAAGTAATAGTCCTTTGAGCTTCCTCGTGACACTCTAATGATGATTTTTCCAAAAAAAAAAGGTACTTTCTTAATAATTGGTACAAATAATTAGCAACATGAGGATAATGAGGAATCCAAATAGAGTAGAATACATAAGCACCAAGAAAATGCCTTATCTCATTAATTGATGTGCATACTTGAGGGATTCTGCTAATGGCTTCTACCTTTGGAGGTAGGGTCTTCTTCATGGTGGTGATGTCTCTACTTTCTAAGGCAAGGTGAAATTGATCATATCTTGAATAAAGATCACCCATAGAATACATGGAATGTGTGAAGCCTCTAGTGTCTCGAGGAGTCCCCTCACTTTTGGGAGGCTCTGCAACGAAATCAAAGAGCTAACTCAGAGTACGCGCACATGCCTTCTCTCTACACGGAGATACGCCAGTCACATGGTCTTCTATGACTACCCTCTCTCTCAAACATACCCAAAAGGGTCAATGGTCAAAGCTCCTCACATGAGTGCCACTTGGCACTCATGTGAATATCATACTCATTATGAATAAGGGGAGGTTCTCACCTCATATCCCTATTCATATATGATACTCCATATAATCCATATGACATTTCCTTCCCCTTAATTCCATTTTTGTCCTCAAAAATGGTATTGGAAGGTCTGATAGATAGAGAGAGAGAGCAATAATAGAACTACCACTCCCACTATATCCCCATGTATAGAAATACATGGTCCTGTCTCTGTGTTGTTTCCCCATATCCTTCCCCTTAAGAAAACTCTTGGGAAGGCAATCCAAAAGTGGGAAACCGTTTGTGAAGGGTGCTAACCCGCTCCCATGTGGCACTATCTTCTGAACTATCTTTCCACTTTACTAGACACTCTTTATACAAGTGACTTCTCGTCCGTTTCTCTCGAGTGCATAGTATGTTCTCAGGCTCATGTGGAATAGATTGAACAGAAATAGGCTCTACTAGCCCACTATTTGGAATGAGGTTGTCAGATTCACCCAGCCTTTTCTTAAGCCGACTAACATGAAAAACTGGATGGATTTGACTACTCTCTAGAAGTTGGAGCTGGTAAGCCATCTTTCCTATTCTCTTAAGTATTTGGAATGGTCCATAATACCTAGGAGATAGTTTTGGACAAGGTCCCGTCTTCATGGTTTCAGACCTAGATGGAACTCTAAGATAGACCTTCTCTCCTACCTCAAAGTTGATATCTCTCCTTCGCGGGTCAGCATAGGCTCTAGCTCTATCGTGAGCTCTCCTAATGCTGTCCTTAGCAAGCCTAAGCATATCATTCATCTCTCTTCCAAGAAGTCCTTTGCAGCTTGAACTTTTTCATTTTGCAAACCTACTACATAAGGAGCTCTTGGCTGAAACCCATACATAAGCATAAATGGACTATGCCGAGTGGAAGAGTGCTTGGCACTATTGTATGCAAACTCTACTATAGGTAAGTACTCTTCCCAATTAGTTTGCCTTTCATTTACATATGCTCGAAGCATATCCTCTAGGATTTGGTTAACCCTTTCTGTTTGCCCATCCGACTGTGGATGCTCAACCGTACTCATGCTAAGTCTTGTATCCAGCCTTTTGAAGACTGCTCTCCAAAAGTGGCTAGTGAACTTCCTATCCCGATCAGAAACTATGTCTAAAGGAAGATCATATAACTAGTATAGGTTCTCCACAAAAAGTCTAGCCAACTCTGGTGTCTTCACTGTAGTACGTGTAGGAATAAACCTAGCCATTTTGGTTAACCTATCCACAATTACCCAAACTGAGTCGTGTCCTCTCTGTGTCTTAGGTAATCCGACTATAAAGTCCATGGAGATACTCTCCCACTTCCCATTAGGAATGTCCAATGGGTGGAGTAGTCCTCCAATCCTCAACCTCTCAGGTTTGTTGACCTGTCATTTATTGCACTTAAGCACATACTCTAGGACGTCCTTATGAAGTCCAGGCCAATAAAACTGCCTCTTAACAAGATCATAAGCCTTGTTAACTCCTGGGTGTCCCGCACTAGGTGTGTCATGACACTCATATAAAATATGTCGTTTCATCTCAGTATCTCTAGGGACACACACCTTATCTTTGTATAATAGATATCCATCATGGACACTGTAATTCTTCCACTTGAATCCTTCTTGAGTACCCGTCGATACTCCATCCTCACTGGAAACCCGTATATCACGATCCCCATTCTCTATGGCTTCCCAAATGTCGGAATATGCAGGATCAAGCCTACATTTCCCTCTAATGGACTCAAGTAGCTCACTAGTGATCTGAGTAAAACTCAGTCCATTGAGCATAGGCATGCGGCTAAGTGAATCAGCCACTACATTAAACTTTCCCTTCCTATACCTAAGCTCATAATCAAACTCTTGAAGTGTCTCTGCCCATCGGGCCTTACGACCTTTAAGGTCTGTTTGATTAGAGAGCCACTTAATGCTCTCTTGATCAAACACTATCGTGACTTTGGCACCATATAAATAATGACGCCACTTCTTCAAAGCATGGACAATTGCATACAACTCCTTCTCATAGACGGAGTAATTCTTCTGAGCCGGTTCTAGTTTCTTGCTCTCAAAAGCTACTGGTCGACCATCCTGAACTAGAACCGCTCCTATAGCAAAGTCACTCGTGTTAGTCTCAACCACAAATGGTTTGTTGGGATTTGCTATGTGTAAAAGTGGAGCTATAGCAATTGCTACTTTCAACTTCTCCATACTTTGCTTCTGTTCGTCTCCCCAATGAAAGGCTTTCCCTTTCCCTTTAAGATGTTCTGTCATCGGGACAACAATCTTGGCATAGTTCTTAATGAATCTTGCTCCATATCATGACTATACAATAAAAAGATGTCCTGTATATGCTGAGAATAACAAAGACTATACAACTCTAGTGATGAAATGAGAGGTGTACTAGGTACATCTCTCTCTCCCTGAATACAAACTTTACTTCCATTCTTTTCAAATTCGAGTGTGTTGTTTTGATAGCTACGTTTAAGTATGTCTCCCAACCCCCATAGTCACTCTCTTCCTAATACTAGAACTGTCCTCTCCATGTTCATAATTTGGAAGTCCATATAATCTGTATAGTCCTGCATCTTGACTTCCAAATTGGATACCATAGTATCCCATATACTTTTATCTTGCCCTTGCATCATAGATACAATGTATTTATGTGCACTAGGCTACTGGGGAATCTTTAATTTCTTGACCAAAGCATAGTTTATAAAATTATGAGTAGCAGAGTCATCTATCATGACCCGCACCCTGGTCTCGTATACACTACCATGTAGTTTAACTAGATCATGCGGTCCAAAATGTGGTGACCACAATGACTGAGTCAAACAACAAGTGTGCTCTATATCCTCGTGCATCACCTCCACTCCCTTGCAGCTAGAGCTCCCATGAATAGGAAGGGTCTGCACTAGATGGACCACCTTTTTGCCCTTTTCGGGGACCGTACTAGACTCTGGTCCCTTTTTCTTTTCTCCCCCCTTCTTGATTGGATAGTTCCACTATGAGTGGCTAGGCGATAGGCACCTAAAACACAGGTTCTCTCTTTTTGCCTTCTCAAACTGATCTGTGGATAATCTAGGCCCTTGTGATCTTTGTTTTTTAATAAAAACTTTGTTTTTCCCAAAAGGTAACTTCTTTTTAAATTTAGTCGTACTAAGAGGCTTGAGGGGCTGATCCGTCTCCATAGGAGTATACTGAGGATGGTTATGATCCTCATATATCTGTGCATACTTGATCGCCTCCTCAAACGTCTTATGCGCATTCCTTCTGACTTCCCTCTTTATGGCTTTATCCAAGCCCCTAACAAACCCTCTGGTCTTCTGAAAATCATCTAAGCCCTTAAGTTTCAAAATGATCTCTCTATAGTGGGATAGGTAGACTGAAAGAGGCCTGCCTCTGTGTAATCCTATCCCACTCATCCCAATTCATCTCCTCCTCATTCTCAGGATGAAACTCTTTTAGAAAAAAGAGTCTCAAACTGAGTCCAATCAGTAGGGATCACTACAAGAAATAGGGGGGCATAGCGACGCCGCCGAACCGGAAAAAAACGGGGACCGTCGCTTATGCGACGCTACCATCGCATAAGCGACGGTCGTGTTTTCAAAATTTTGATTTTTAGGCGGGGTACGTCGCAGACTCAAGCTTGCGTCGCTTATGCAATGCTAATCTTTGCGTTGCAAATAGAGTCCCTTGCTAGCGACGGTATGTGCGACATGGGCAAACTGGAGAGCGTCGCATATGCATCATCCTTTCGAGAGCATCGCGTAAACGATGCTCTAGAATGTTCAAATAAAAAATCGATTTCTCCCGGCACATTTGTGCCGAGATCTGGACGAGAGCAAGAGAACGAGAGAGAGAGAGAGAGAGAGAGAGAGAGAGAGAGAGAGAGAGAGAGAGAGAGAGAGAGAGAGAGAGAGAGAGAGAGAGAGAGAGAGCGAGAGAGAGACCATGTATGCGCACACACACACACTTACACACACATACATATGCATACACACACATAGACACACACACACACACATACACATATACACACACATACACACACAAATACACACACATATACACACGTACACACGTAATGTTGCATACACACACATATACATACATACACACACACATATACATGCACACACACATATATACATACACACACATATGCATACATAATGCACATGCAAACATACACATACATAATGCATACACATGCACACGCATATACACATACACATACACATACACATACACACACATACACACATACACACATACACACATACACACATACACACATACACACATACACACATACACACATATACACACACATACACACACATACACACACATACACACACATACACACACATATATGCATACAAACACACATAGAGAGACATGCACACACATACACATACATGCATACATATGCATATGCATATGTGTAGCTCAGTGATGAGTAGCACCTCCTTTAATGTCAATCCGGGAAGACGTGAGGATGGTATGAAGACCACGAGCAAGTGGAAGCACAAGTGCGTGAGTGAGAAGCACCCAAGCATGCACACACATACACGCACACGCGCACACACGGTAAGAACAAGGGGAGTAAGACAATGGAATCACTTCTATTGCAACAAAGTTCTCATACAAGCTCAAAACTACAAGAAGCTCCCCCAAAAATGAGCTCTCTAGCTCTATTTATAGTTTTTGACTAGCTTTGGCCCTGTCCAGACCTAGTGTCCGGCCTAGTTAAAAATTAGGTTCCAGGGCTTATTTGAGGGCTCAAACGAGATCTAAAAATTATGAAAATTGGCAGGCAACTACTTCTAAGGCTCCTCAAGCTCGAGGACTCCTCGGCTTGTACAAAATGGAGCTACAAAAAGGTGAAAATGGTATTTACAGGGGTTTTTAGTGATGAGAATCACTTTTAACTGGTGTAATGGTTTTGAAAAAATAAAGGGTTGCCTTAGTGCTAGATCTGCTTGTATGCTCGTACTTGCTTCTTCTCGTATACAACCAACACTTTCCCCCCCCTAGCGTCTGTCGCCTCTGACAGACCTCTGCTCCACTGTTTGATCAATGTACTCTTGCAGGAGGTCGATTGCCACTTCTTGTTCCTTGATGCGTAGTCCCCGAACCAAGTCTCTCTGGAGGGTCTCCCAATTGACTGCACCCGGTATGTCCGGTTGTGGCGTTGTGTAGAGTTCTGAGTGCATGGTTTGTTCACACGCGAATAGATGTAGCAGGTGGGTTGGGCGTGGTGCGAACACTTCTGAGTGTGACTCCCAGAACCCCGTGGTAAACATATCGTCGAAAGTTTGCTTATAGCAAGCAGGGAGATATCTGATGCGTGCGTGCCATGCATAAGCAACTCGTATGCTTGGGGTTGTGCTCATATCATACAGGAGGTCATAATTACCATTGATGAAGCCGGGAATCGGAGGCTGAATATGGCATACATTGCGGAAAGTTTTGAGCACCACCTGCATCATATCGGATATCTTGAGCATCATCTGGGCAGCCACATCTGGCATGGGGTGGAGGCGTGGCATCCAATGTCTGATGGTGGCTATTATGTATGATACTGTAGGTGAGCCGGTTGGGGGTGTGATTGCGGGGTAATTGAGCCATTCTTTACAATTTGCGTTGTTCTGAACCTTGATGGCGAATGCTTTCCATGATCTTCTTCTTTGTACTGGACCAAAGCATGGGTTATATTTCAGATGCATGGGAGCATGATCCCATGTTCGTAACATCTCCGGATAGGTCTCCAGTAACTTTTGCCTCCATATGGGCTGGAATATGGCCCCTTTTTTGGCTGCCTCTGGGATGTCCTCGGGTTCGAATTGTGTTGCGAAAGAGGGGTACTTGTTGGTTATGCGTTTGATCTCAGCATTGTAGTCTGCCAACAATACAAAATAAGGTTTGTATTGTAACTCTGAGCTAGTTATCAGCCGCCTAGGAGCCAAGTTTGAGAAATATTCAGATTTGAGTATGGTCTCCTCTATGGCTTTCATGGCTAGCATCTGAGTTGCAACACGCTCTTCGTGAGTGTGACCCATCTCCTCTACCTGCTTCATCCATGCTGACGGGGGTTCCTCATATGTATCCTGGCCTTCCTCCGTAATTCTGCCTCCTGGAAGGGGTTGAGGCTCATAATTATCTTCAAATGTCTCCACCACTGGAATGACTACTGTTTCTTCTTCTATGGTTTGATCAGGTGGAGAGGGAGGTCGTTCATACTGTAACAACTTAATTTTTAGTTCTGCAACCTGTTGCCGTAGCTCAAGTACTTCATTGGTCACTGATAATTCCGGCTCCGGTGAGGTTGCAGTGTTGGCCATCTCTTTAGGTTCTCGTTGGTGTTGTGTAGGCACGTGGGTTTTCTGTAGATCTTTGACTTGGTCAGCAAGCTGATCATGTGCTTCCAAGAGATTGGCATAAGCTTCCAATATTTGTTGTATGTTTTCTGAGGGGATGGCTTGGAATTTAGCCGGGTCGATGGGTGCCCCTGGAGTGTTTTCCATGGATGCTTCGAGGTTGTCTTGATTTTGTTGCTGTAGTCTTTTGTTTTCTTCTTGAGCAGCCGCTAAATGGCGTCGGAGTAGAGCCATGTTTCGTTGTAGTCTAGCGTTACGGGCTAGCTGATCTCTAAGTTGTTCTTCCGTTGCCCTATTCTTCTCTGTATGTGTGGACTCGAGCTCCACCTGATATTGTTGGAGGGTAGTCACCTCCTGCTGTAATTCCGTATTAGACAACTCCAGGGCAGTGACACGTGCCTGGAGGTGGGATGACAAAGTACATAGCTCTTTATTGTTTTCTTCTAATAACCTGTATTCCTGTTTAAGTTGGGCAGCAGCTTCGAGCATGGTGTTGAGTGCATGACTAAATGAGGTGGGTGCAGGGGTAAAGGTGGAAGATGCAAGGGGTCGGGAGATGGGAAAGGGAAAAGTGGATGTTGTGCCTACAGTGCTTGGAAATGGCGACGTGAGTGAAATGATACGTGATGATGTTGGAATAACAGTGGTGGTGGGTGATCCTGTGGATGGTGAGATGTCCATGGGATCGGACGTGAGAGTGTGTGATTCGTGCACTGTGAATATAGGAATGGTGGGTGGTGTGATAGTGGTGGCAGTGAATGTGGGGGAGTGGGGTTGGGAAAGGGACTTTTTATTATAATTATCCACCTGTTGGAGTATATTTACAAGGTTTGTCCAGAATGAGGGTTGTGTGACTTGGGTTGAGTGTGAGGCAGTTACTAGGGG
The DNA here is from genome assembly GCA_020310875.1 of Ceratopteris richardii. NCBI lineage: Eukaryota > Viridiplantae > Streptophyta > Polypodiopsida > Polypodiales > Pteridaceae > Ceratopteris > Ceratopteris richardii. The sequence goes on from CM035425.1 coordinate 37,931,382, forward strand.
AGTGGTGGATAGGGTTTGGGTGTGGGTGAATGGAAAAGGATGGGATAAGGTCTGGCTAGTGGCAAGTGGTTGTCCAAGGGCAGGGAGATAGGAAGGGTGACCTATTATGGTTTGATCGGTGGTCGGATGACCGGTGTGAGGTTCAAAAATTTGGGTGGAAGTGCTGGATGTGGGTAAAGGGAAAGATGTAAAAACGGAGGTGTGTACAATGGTTTCATGATGGGTGGATATCGGTTGTTCAGAAGGGATAGTGGAGAAGGGTTCTGAAGGGTGGATGGAAGGTGGCGGTGGAGATGGTACGTGTGTAATTACCTCTTGTTCGTCAGTGGGGCTTGGGCTCGTCATGTGAACATCCTCTGAAATTATAGTAGGCAAGGCAGTTGAGACTTCCATTTGAATCATTTTCCCGCGTCGTGGCCGTGTATCAATCCTTCGTTGATCATAGATAGGGTTTTCCTGATAGACCATTGTCCTCAATGCTTCCCCGATCCCACATGTCTCTGCCAATAGATTCAATGATTCCACAAAATGTGAGTCGACATTGTCGGTTTGAAGCATCTGGTTCACTAGAGCTCTATTCGCCTCTTCTATCATCTTATCTTCTCTGTACCTGCTTGATGGTCTTGTACAGCCGTCTGAGTTGTGCCGTGTAGGCAGGGGCCTCTTCTTCACTGTTTTCTGGTTCATTTCTTTGTGCACCTTCCTGAACTTGTGTATTTGGGTCATGAGGATGTTGTGCCACTTCTTCCCCATGTACTCTACTGGTCTCGCCCCGTGGCTGTTCTCTTTGGACTGATGCTCCCGGATCAACATTGTCAGGGGAATCTTCACTATCTGACAGAGGGACCGTCTGCAGGAATCTTTCAAAATCAAAGTTTGGATCCTCTGTGAAGGTGGCCATAGATGCAAACTCTGCATCGGTAGGTAGTGGAGGGGCGGATGGAGCGGGTTGTACCACCTCCCCAGCTTGAACTCCTTGAAGGTGGATCGTGAAAGGTGCGACCTGAGCTTCTGGTCTGGGAGAAGCTTCAGTCGTGGCCTCTTGAGGGATCATTGCCTGGGAGAGCGATCCACGCATTCGTTTTGCAGGCTGGCTCCCTGACTTCCGCCCTTTGAACAACTCCAGTTGTGCATACTTTAGGGCTCTGGCAACCGGCACATCATATGCAAGACATCTATAGATAATTCTTGTCAGCGCACAACAGCCATGCAGAGTAGGCTTCCTCACTCCCCGTTTGCCTGCCTCATACACTTGGTCTAAGATCCATACCGGCATCTTAATGGGCAAGCTTCCAGTCTCTGCTAGATATAGCCCATACCATATTTTCTTGTGAGGTTGAGTGAAACGGTCCTGAGCGGGGAATGCGAAGTGTTGGAGGCACATCCGCAAAGGTATGGCGATGTTGGGGGTGACGGCGCACATTTCTTTTAGCTTCTTGATTCTATTGCTTTTCATCGACTCAGGTATCAAGGGGTCACGGTCAGAAGGTACATGCGTGCCATACATCTGAAGTGCCTCCCTGATTAAAGTAACATTCAATTCAAACTTCCTCATTTCCTCCAGATTTGACAAGGAGGGCACCCAGAATGTGCCTGAATGATCCTTATCCCCTGTCGGCTTCAGCGTGGCAATTAGGTAGTAGCACCTGAGGAAATCGGGTTTAGGCAGAGCTGCACTGAAATAAGTTTGTAATCCTGCTTTTTGCCAGATATCGTGAAGTGGAGCTGCATTTTGCAATGCTTCGAATTCTCGTGAGAAGAACTGGAAGGTCCACCACACTCCTCCACATTCCATCTTGGACTCCCAGATATGATCCGCGTCCCCCAAATCTCCTGGCATCTCATTGAACCAGTGAGAATGCCCCTTTACTCTTTCGGTTAGGCCATTTGGTGGATCTGGGATAGGAATCCTCCGCACATTCACGAACTCCTCAGGTCGAGCTGTTGGTGGGGCCTCCACCGGCATGGCATCCCAATTGATTGGAGCACCAGAGCCTGCCTGAGAGCTTGTGCCTGCCGCTGTTGCCATGAGAGTAGGTTGCTTATCTGCTGGAAGAAGAAAGGCACATTAGTGTTGCCTAGGAAACAAGATGTAATGGTGTTCCCTTCACAATACTAACATGACAATCCCGGAGGTCAGTGGTTAGTGGTGAAGTGTTTGTGATAGGTGTGAGTGGTGATTAGAGGTCAGTGCCATCCTAGATGCATACTTTGGTTATGCAATGGGCTCAGAATGCTCCTGTGTTAGAGTAGACGGATTTACAGAATTGGGTCAGGGGGTTTAATACACAGTTTAATTCTCCACACTTTGATAGAGGATTCGTAGCTCTTAGAACTAAAGACAGGTGAAGATTTTTGGATGAGAGTGTGATGTATTTGGGACCTTTTGGGTACCCATTTCCAGACATTCCTACGGTAGATGGGAGTGGAGATAGTGAGAGGTGTAGGTATCTTTTCATTTTCTGAGTAGTTGGCCACGAGTGTTTGTGAAAGTTGCTTCATCCTAGTGCCTGAAGGTGAAGTAATTTGGGCTTGTAAGCAGGCCTTGGGCACCCATATCTGTCTAGCATTAGGGATGCCCTTCATGGACCGCTTAGGAACCCAAATAGAATTGGTATGCCTAGGGGTTATCCTAGGGGGCTTCTTCACTTTGTTCCTTGATGGTGAGGCTCGTTTCTTGTCTCCTTGAGAGTCTGCTATTAGAGTTGCGGGTTTCCCATCCTTGCGTATCCAGATCTGCTTCGCGCCACGAGATGCTCCATGTTGCATGGGTTGGCGCTCCTGCCTCTTGCTCAGCAGCCTCCTTCGTGTTGAGTGATGTTCGGTCTGCTCGTCTAGAATCTTCTTCGGATCAGTTAGGAACTCCTTATTGGCTCCTGTACCTTCGGTAAGATTGACAATGCTCTGCACCATAGGAGTTTGTACAAGAACAACATTGTTATCTTCATGTGGATTCCTGGAGGGACCAGGAGTTGGTGCCTGTTCTATTGGTTTGAGTGCTTGATTTTCTAATTCAATCGTGAGACGGCTTTGGCCTACCCAAGCCTGAAGAAGTCCACTTCTTAGGTTGAGGTTGACTGCGTGATCATAGATCCAGTCTTGGCCTAAGACAAGAGGTTCGGTCAGATCCTCGTCGTCACACACTAGCACTTTTGCTAGCATGTGGACCTCTTGTATGTAGAGGGGAAGATCCACCTCTCCCATGCAAGGGGTTTCAACACCTCCTAATCCTATCAGGTATGCTTCTAGGGGTTTTACCTCCAATTGCAACTGCTGGCAATAAGAAAGCCGAACTGCACTCGTGGCTGCTCCTGAATCAATTAATGCTCTCACGCTTGTTGTGCTGTCTCTTTGTCCTATTTCTAGGGTCACAAAAGGTCGTCGGTCCACTATCTTATGGGTACGTTCACCTGAAGTCTCACACATGGCCATGTGATAGCCTGGAGACTCTGGATTGTCAGTCATAGGCTGATCCCTCCCTTGTCTCCTCAGCTTCATTCGCCTGATACACTCTAAGGCCTCTGCCTGTGCTTCTTCTCGAATTCGTTTTTCCTCCTCTTTACGTTGCTTAGCAGTATTGAGTCAACTTAGCATTTCCTCCGTGAGGGGTTCCTAATACAGCTTGACTCTGCATCCACTAATATAGTTTGGGAGAACATCCCCCTCTAGAGTGGCTAGTTGTATTGCTCCACTCGTGAAGATCCTATTGATGATCATAGGTCCGTAGCCTCTCTTTTCTAGCTTTCTTGCGTGTTGTTTCAATGTGTAGACTAAAACTAGATCTCCTGCTTTCAAGCCCTTATCCTTCACATGGGCATCAAAGTATGCCTTTTGCCGTTTCTTTGCAGCATAGATGCCTGCTGCTGCTCGTAGCCTCGTCTCACCTAAACGTTCTAGATCAAAGATCCTAGAGGACAACTCATGTCCATTCCACTCATGCTCTTGTGCTACTCTTAAAGCTGGAATTAGGAAATCTAATGGTAGCACCGCATTCTGTCCGAAGACCATCTGAAATGGGGTGGCATTGAGTACCGTTTTGTAGGCAACTCGGTATGCCCAAACAGCATGATGAAGTTGTTTGTCCCAATCAGAGCGTTTATCATTTACAAGTTTCGTCAATACGTTACATAGGATCTTATTCGTGCTCTCGGCTTGTCCGTTAGCTTGTGGTTGATAAGGGGCAGACTTCTTATGTATCACCATGAATTCTTGAAGGAGATTTTCAATGACCTCATTCAAGAAGTGCGTACCTCTATCACTAACCAACTCTATTGGTAACCCATATCTAGTGAACACATTTTCGAATAAGAACTTAGCCGTCGTTTGAGCATCATTCTTTGTCGTGGCTTTTACTTCCACCCACTTTGTAAGGTAATCTGTGGCTACAATAATATATTCTGCATGGGAGTTTCTAGCTGGGGGGTTGATGGGACCTACAAAGTCTATACCCCACTTTGAAAATGCACGTCCTCCCATCATTGGCCTTAAAGGCATTTCATCTTTTCTTATCGGATATTGGACACGTTGGCATGTGTCACAACTCTTCACATAAGTATGTGCATCCATATGAAGAGTGGGCCACCAAAGTCCTGAGAATAGAATGGTCTTAATTACTCTGTCAAGCCCAAAGTGTCCACCTGCAGCACCGCTGTGTGCAGCTTCTAAGACTTTCAAATAGTCTGATTCATGAATGCACAGTCTTAGGTAACCATCCTTGCCTCTTCGATATAGGTTGTCTCCTACTAAGGCATAGTCTTGAACCTCTTGCTCCATGCTCCGTTTTCTTGCAAGACTAGCCTGATTGGGTAATGTTCCCGATCTCATGAACTGGACCAATGGAGCACTCCAATCTGGGATTAATGACACATGATAAAGAGTGGCATGCTCCACTGGGGGTCTCTTCTGGCACACTGGACAATTGTGGATCCACTCTTGTATTTCTTTGTCCATGCTAGGCCAATACACTCCTAAGTTTCTTAGATTCTGCAATGTTCGTTGTTTAGAGTAGTGATTTCCTAGCAATCCCTCATGGGCTTGTTGCAACCAACTAGCATGTTCATCGTCCTCGACACAACAAGCTAATATGCCCTCGGTATCTTGCTTGTACATACTTTCGGCCAATATTTGATACTTTAGTGATTTTACAATTTCCTCTTTGCTTGTTTTCACATTTTTATTTGCAGGCCCGAAGATTAGGACTGGTACCAACTTATTTGCCCATTTAGGAACAACTTCTAAATTGAATAGATAAGCATCGGGCAATTCATCAGACACTCCTTGCGGTGGCTCTCCTGAAGTGATGCGAGAAAGATGGTCTGCCCTAAGATGGGTTCTACCTTTCCTGACAACAACTTCAAAGTCGTATTCCATTAGTAAGAGGAACCATCTTACTAAGCGGCCTGTATTGCAAGGTTTATTGACCAAATATAGTAAAGCTTGATGATCGGTGAAAAACTTAAACTTATTGGCCAATAGATAGTGTCTAAACTTCTTCACGGCATATACCATGCCTAAGCCTTCTCTCTCCGTTGTGGTATAATTTCGTTCAGCTGCATTTAATTGCCTACTAGCATATGCTATCGGCAAATCCAGGTTTCCTTCACCTGTGGGTTGTGCTAGCACACATCCTATTGCATGATTGGAGGCATCTACATGGACATGAAAGGGTTTGCTCCAATCCGGAGTAGTCAATATTGGTGCTGTGCACAAACGTCTTTTCAGCTCGTTGAAGGAGTTCTCGCATTCCTCATTCCACTCAAAATTTGTTAACAACCCATAAAGAGGTTTAGCTATGATGGCATACATGTGGATAAACCTACGGTAATATCCACAGTGGCCCATAAAGGCTTGTACCTCTTTAACATTTCTTGGTCTTGGTAACTCTGCTATCGCTCTTACCTTGTCTTCATCTGTTGAAATTCCATTCTTAGAAACAATGTGACCTAAGATCTTACCTTGTCGTACCATGAACACACACTTCTCTGGGTTCAGACACACTCGATAATCTCTACACTTGTTGAAGATTTGTCTGAGCTCAGGGATGTGGTAACTTCTTTCTTGGGAATGAGCGCATAAATCATCCACATATACTTCTAAGCTCTTTCGCAAGAACTCTTTGAAGACATGGCACATGAGCCTTTGGAATGTTGCAGGTGCATTGGTGAGCCCAAATGGCATCACACGAAATGCAAAGATTCCCCATTCTGTGGCAAAGGCCGTTTTGTGTTGATCTTCGGGGGCAATGGCTACTTGGTTGTAACCTGAAAATCCATCAAGGAAGCTATAAACTTCCTTGCCTGCAACACGCTCCAATAGATGTTCGGTGATTGGAAGTGGATAACTATCTTTGATCGTAGCGGCATTAACTTTTTTAAGGTTAATGCACACTCGCAATTTCCCATTCTTCTTGGGCACCACTACAATGGGGGACACCCATTCAGTGTGCTCAATCTCATAGATGAATCCGGCTTCAATCAGCCTGTCAATTTCCTCCTTTATTTTGGCTGCATATGTGTCATTATATGTGTAGGGCTTTTGTTTGGTGGGCTTGGCATCAGCGGTCATTGGAATCGTATGAGAGCAAATCTCTGGATCTACTCCTTTCAAGTCTCTATAGTGCCATGCGAACACATCCCTATATTCCCTTAATAGGGCTACAAGCTCTACTTCTTCTTTTGCACTTAGGTCATCTCCTATGTACGTACATCGTTCTTCGTCCCCTTCAATGGCCACTACAATTTTTTTGGTCTTTTCTTTATTGTCATATGCTTCTCCTATAATGGCCTCTCTCTTAGGCATTCGTACCAAAATTTTCCGGTCTTCCACTTCATATTTCTTGAAATTTTCTGGTACTTCAAACAATGATTCTTCCTCCTCTTGTTTCACTGCTTTTCTTTTCTTCCTCTTTTGACCTCCTTCACTTCCTTTCTTTGAATTTATCGTTTTAATACTCGCGAGGGGTTCTTCTTCTTTTTGGGTTAACACTCCTATGTCTTCTAAATAGTGTTCCTCTGAGTCAAAGTAAGTATCCATCACAATGGATTCTAGATCATCGTCATTCTCTTCTTCTTCTATGAACTCACTAGGATCACACTCTTCCAACAGGGGCTGACACATGAACACTGAAATATCATAACCCTCCTCATCACAATGAGGTGTCCATTGTTCTTCATTGACTGCAATGTCCATGGTAGCTAAGATTTCGGCCCAACCATGAGGCTCAAATTCCTCATCTGGAAATATCATCGGTGTATAGGCTGGGTCTTTTATTGGTCTATCTTCTGGGGGAGTTCCTTCTTCTCTCACTTTTAGGCGCTTTTCCTCTTCCTCCGCGACCTTGCACATCCACAAGTGAGTATCTTCATGCAGCCAGGATGGTTCAGGTGAACTTCCAGAATGCACGGAGATAGAATCTTCTTTCGCTTTGTGGATAGGATTCCACTGTAGGGGTGGTACATCTCTGAAGGTGTAATCCTTCAAATTGACCTTGGTGGTGACCCCTAAGTGCTGTAAGTACAAAGAGTTGGTTCCCCAATCCTGTACTATTTGCAATTGTCGTAGGAAGGGTCTTCCTAGGATCATCTCGTAGACATTATTTTTCTCAAAGTCACATATAGCAAATGTATGTTCAAACTCTACACCACAAGTGGTTAGAGTTATCCCTTCAAGCAATCCTAGAGGTCTCTCAAAATGACCATCTGCCATTTGAAGTTTCATTCTCGTTGGTCTTAAGGTAGGTTTGCCCCATCGCTTCCACAAGGAGGTGGTCGCAATAGCAACACCAGCACCCGAATCCACAATTGCTTTGGTTGTGTAACCTTGATAGGTGATCGGAAGATAAGTGTTACCTTCTTCACCTTCGCTCATGTCTCCTATCTTGTCGAGAGGTATCTCTGGAACTTTTTGCTTAGAGCCTACTTTTGGTATATTGGATTCAAGTTCTGGAACCTGATCCTTCACATGATTCCAGAGCTCCGGTTTTGCCTTGAGCAGCTCCTCTACAGTGAGATGACATTGAACCTTAGTGTTCTTCACAACATCAGTGTTTCTTGGAATCACTGAGTCTTCATTTCTCACCAATATTGTGGGAGCTCTGACCTGGAGAGATTCAGATTCCCATGGGCCTGTGAAATGAGGCAACTCTTGTAGAGAATTAGATTCAAAATCCAATCTCTCATCCTCTTGTTGCTCTGTTTTATCTCCATAGATAGACGGAATGTCTTGGGGAAATTGATCACGAAGATCATCAATCTCAGGAATAGGAGGGGAATTACCCTTCTCCTTGGCCTATTTCTCTTCTTGTATTTCCCGCAAGAACTCTTAAGAGTACTGTTGAATTGAAGGAGGTATTCCAGCATCCGTGGAATTAGGAACATAAGCTCCCATTGGTGGTGAGCTTTCTCTTTCAATAACTGGTTGAGCCTGTGGAGGTAAAGGAAATTGTGGTTTGTTTACCAACTGCTCTAATTTTTCTAGTAAGCCTTGGAAGTGCAAATCTGATTTGACAGAGTTTGTCTGATTGAACTTTTGACTAGTCTCAAGTATAGCTTGAGCTTGTTCTACCATTTTCATGCACATTTTCATCCGTTCAATCTCTAAATCTGCTCTAGGGTAACTCTTGTCTAGGTTTGCAGCTGTTGGCCCGTTTTGAAGTCGAGCTTGGTAGGCCTTGAACATCATGTCCAAGCCTTCAGGAGTGGGGTCAGCTAAGACTGATCCTACTCGGGGTGGTGGGTGGGTTACGTGGGGTGTATTAGAGGGTGGAGGAATGGAGGGTGATGGGGATGGTAGCGGTGGGAAGGTGTGAGAGTGCGGTTGAGATGAGATCTCTATGATTTTTGCCTTGGTTTCTCTCAGCTTTCTTCAAGTTCGTTTATCTTTTTTGCCCATTGTCTTTTCATTCTTTCACGACTATCCTTCCAGGCTCTAGTCCTTTTTTTGGTTATGCTCTCTGTTTCACTCACCTCGGGGCTCTTTTCTTGACCAACACCTTGGTTTTGTTGTAGTGCTTGGGCTCTTGTGATCACCTGCACAGGTGCAGTGGAAGTCACACTCCCTGTGGAGTCTACAACTAACCCACCAACATTGATAGGAGTGATTTTAGGCATGTTATTAGGGTTCTTTGGGCAATCCCGTAGGAGATGTTCTTTCCCGCAGTCTTGACAGAAACCCTGAATGGTTACTGGTTGAGGTTGTGTAGGGACAGGCAGTGGACAATCACGTATAAGGTGATCTCCCTGACATCTGAAGCATGGTCCTCTAGGAAATGGGGGTCGTACCTGCCTAGGTTGAGGTCTAGAGTTGGGGTTTGTGTACATGACATTAGCATACTCAGGTTCCCCACTATTTTCACTTGGGTCCTCATAATAGTATGACTCGTTATGCTCGGGTGACTGCATGTAGTAAGCCTGTGGGCTATCAATATGTGTGGAGTCAAAACTATGGTCACTTGGATCACTGTCTGATAGCAATGGGGTGACTGGAACTATGGCTCTATTCGGATTTTCTTCAGCAGATGCATATTTCACTGGGATCGCACTGGTTGGAGCAGGGGGTTGCTGTACTAGGGCTGGTTGAGGTCTCTGCTGCCCTTGATACGGTGGCTGATAAGTTTGCTGTGGTCTGCTGTATTGTTGTGGTGGGTACTGATTCTGGTATCTACCCTGTTGTGGATATGGCTGCGGGTAATTTTGCCTAACAGTTTGTTTGTTATATGGGCAGTCTTGTGCAGTGTGGTTGGTGTACCTGCGCTCTATGGTGCAGTACTGGCTACTAGGATTCGCCTGGGGTTGGGTCATAATGGGACATACACTTGCCATATGGTCACCGTCACAATTGTAACACCGCTTAACTGGGGCAAATCTCGGAATTTGTTTGCTAGAGACACCTAGTTTTTGAGCTACCTTCTCTGCAAGTTCCTCAATGGATGTGGATTGACCAGATTTCAGGCTACTAGAGCTATCAGAATCCTTATAGATTTTTGATAGTTCTAATTCCTCACCTAGATTGTCCTCAATGTCTATGCACATGCGCACGCACTCTTCTATCGTTCTGGGGTCCTTCAGATACACATATGACCTGAGCTTGGTGCTCAGCAATCCATCTAAGAACAAGGCCACTTGTTTGGCTGGTGTGGGTAACTCCGGCATCGGGCATCTCTCCAGGTACTGCCTAAATCTTCTTCCAGCTAATCTGACTGTCTCTTGAGGTGTTTGTTTGAAGCTATGAATTAGTGAGGAGGTGTTATGCCTGATTCCACTCTTAGAAAACTCAACGATAAATGCCTCTAAGAGCTGGTCTATGTTTCTAAAATGCCTCTCGTTTAGTGGTTGAAACCACGTAAGGGCAGTGTTCCTAAGGGTTAGACCGAAAGCATTATATTGTGTGAATAGGTCCTCTACCTGTTCAGCTTTCAATACTTGCCGAAATTCTGCCACATGGTCATAAGGGTCTCCCGTGCCATCGAAGTAATTCTTCATGGACTTCACCATCTGAGTTGGTCGCAGGGTCCTAGTGTGTTCTCTCGGCCTTGGCAAGGAAAATCGTCAGTATTCCTTTGATTCCATGGGGTTCTATGCCTCTCAGGTTCCACTCTATTCCTTTTTGTTCCCGTTCTTTCTCTTCCCAAGGAGTTGGCAAAACTTACCTCAGGTTTGTCTCTACTTCTATCTCTTTGAGCTCCATGAGCTTGGGAGGTCCCAGCTCCTTGGTGACCAAAGGACACATTAGACCTTGGTTGGGGAAAAACAAATTCACCCTTCCATGTGTAGGCATGTCAGCCATGCTCAGTGACCATGAAGATTCTCTCTGATGCATTGTCTAGGTAGGTTACTTGGCCTGGGCTATCAGGGTCTTTAAACTCATAGATTGTGAGGGCACTCACTTCCTGGGGTTGAGCAGATTTGTATCTCCAAAAAGCCTCATCGGTTTCTCGGTTTAAAAGCAGATCTATGCTTTTATTATCCTGTGGAATCCACTCTGGAGTCATGATTCTGGTCAAGACGGATTTACCACGGGGAGTTCTTGGCTCTCTCTCTAAGTTCCCTTGTTCTATATCACCCATGTCGGTCTCTGCAATCACATTTCCAAACTCATCAATTCTATCAGGAAGAGTGGTGACTACATATATAGTCCCCTCTTTATCTAGGTATGCTCCATTCTCAAACTTGACTACCGGGTGGTTTAACCCATGGGGTTGATCGGGGTTCTTAATCTGGACCACCGATCTTCTCAGGCCATCTTCATAGATGCGAGCACCTAGACGATTAGTCCTGATGTATTCCAGTTGAGTCTTGTAAGGTCCTTCTGGCTTTTCTAGATAAGCCAACCCTGAACTGCCTACTGGTCTCTCCATGTGATAGGGCATCTCAGAATCACTTGTTTCTGATCTGGGAGTGTATGGGTAATCACTCAACTGTTGGGCCCAAGACCTGGCAGTGTGATTGACACTAGCTTCAGAAGATCTGAGGCTTTGTCTGTCTCTACTGTTGCTCTAGCACAATGGTGAGAACCACGTTAAGAAGCTTCACCTCCTTAATGTCAATCCGAGGGAGAGGTAGGAGTGATATGAAGATCGTGAATGTGAGATGAAGTGAGAGTGAAGGTGAGAAGCACAAAGGTGCACACACACATACACACACACAATGAAGAGACAAGCAAGACACAATGGAAGGTGGGAAATTAGCTCTATTACTCAAGAATACTCTTACAAGCTCAAACTAGCTCTACTCTCCTTTTTACTCCAACAAGCTATAATGAACCCACCTCAAAAATGAGCTCTCTAGCTCTTTTTATAGTTTCTAGACTAGTTTTGACCGGTTTCACATCTAATGACCGGCCTAGTTAAAAAATAGGTCCTAGATGCTATTTGGAAGGGTAAACGATGTCTAAAAATAACGAAATTTGGTACGAGCATTCTACCTAAGCTCCTCAAGCTCGAGGACTCCTCGGCTTGCACAAAATGGAGCTATGGATTACAAAATGGGGTTTTCTATGATACATATGTTACAATTAGTGATAATAATCACTGTTGAATGTTTTGGAAAATTAATAAGACATGTATTTGTTTAAAAGATTGATCCGCCTGGCTCCCTGCTTCGTCTTCACATGCTTCCGTGGCGTCTGTGCCTCTGACTGCTTCCAACACCCCCCTCCCTCTCGCTTCTGTCGTCCCTGACAGAACCTTGTTGTGAGGTCTGCCGGATGTAATTCTGTAGGAGGTCTTGAGCGAGGGTGTGCTCTGATACACGAATACCTCGGGCTAGATCAGCCTCGAGTTTCTCCCAGTCGATAGGTTGCGGCTCGTCTGGTGGTGGGAGCTGATAGTGTGTGGAGTACACCATTCGTTCACAGGCGAATAATTGCAATAAGTGTGTGGGCCTGCTTATGAATACTTCTGAATGGTACTCCCAAAAACCGGTGGTGAACATTTCTTCGAATGTTTGCTTGTAACAGGCCGGTAGATATTTGATCCTGCAGTGCCAGGCGTAACACACCCGTAGCGATGGCGTTGTGCTCATATCATAGACTAAATCCAAGTTGCCATGCTCAAAGCCCGGGGTGTTGACATGGGGAGCCTTGATGCGCCGGAAGACTTTGAAGACCATCTGCATCATGTCAAAGATTTTGACAGTCATGTGCGCGGCAATATCATCCATAGGTTTTAATCGAGGGAGCCAGTGGCGGATCGTCGCCATCATGTAGCCTACTGTGGGTAACGCGACTGGTGGCTTGAAGTAGGGGTAGTTCAACCAGTCTTGGCACTGCTTATTGTTTTGTAGCTTTATAGCGAAGGCAGTCCAAGAGCGGCGTCGTGGTACTGGTCCCCAGCACGGATTAAATTTTAAGTGAAGCGGCGCTTTTACCCACGTGCTCATCATCTCTGGATAATTTTGCAGTAAATCTTTGCGCCAGTCTGGTTGAAGGATTTCACCTCTCTGCGCTCTTGGTGGCAAGTCCTCTGGCTCGAATTGAGTGGCATGCGTTGGTTTCATGCCGGTTTCTTTCTCGATGGTTAACTGATATTCTGCCATTAACATGAAGTATGGTTTATACTGAAGCTCATGCCCGGATATGTATCGTCGCGGGGCCATTTGAGCAAAGAATGGTGATTGTAAAATTTTCTCTTCAATTATGGCCATGGCATGTAGCTGTGCCTCTACTCTGGCCGAGTGTGTCGTTCCGAGTTCTTCTACTGTCTTCATCCACGCGGGGGTAGGTAATTCGTAGGTCATCTGGCCTTCGGCCGTGACACGTCCGCCTGGGATGGGTATCGGTTCATAAGCCTCTTCGAAGGTCTCCTCCACCGGGATAGTGACGGTTTCTTCCTCAGCTGGTAGCTCAGGTGGGGAGTCTGGCCTTGGTGGTGCTTCATAGATGGCAATCCTAGATTCAAGATTTGTTACCTGGGCCCGGAGTGCGTTGAGTTCCTCTAAAACTTCAGGGGCAGGGTCCACAGGCGCTGGTAATTCGGCTGCTACTGGTACCTGTTGTGTTGCTGGTTCTCTGAGTTGTAGCAGTTTGTGATCTTCCTTTAACTTTTGATGTTCTTCGTTCATACGATCATAGTCCTCGAGCAATCTGACATGGTCGTCTAGCAGCATCCGCATCGACTCGGATGGGATTGCCTTGAATCTGCTCGGACTTAGTGGCTGTTCTGGATGATCTAAAGCCGCTTCCAAGTTCTCTCTGTTCTGCTCTTGGAGTCTTTGGTTCTCCTCTTTTGCTGCGGCTAAGTGTCTTCTTAGTAAGCCCATATTTCTAGTGAGCGTTGCATTGCGGACAGTCTGGGCTCTAAGTAGGTTATCTAAATCCGCGGTGGCCTCTTTGCTTTTTTCCTCACTTTCTATTTCTAACTTGTGATAAGCCTCTCGTAACTCTTGGTACCGGCTGTTCAGTGAGGCGTTCTCAATTGATAGTGAGTTAAGCTGCGTTTGTAGTTCATTCGTTGTCGCCTGCAGCTGTTGATAGTTGGTGCCGAGTGATGCAAACTCTTCGCGGACTTGCGTCATGCATGCAAACATGTGTTGAAATGCGGTGTCTATGGTGGGCGATAGTATGAGTGAAGTGCTAAATGAGGATGCAGTGATAGTAGATGCAGTGGGAATGGGGAGCGGGGTTGGGACTGTGGATGCAGTGGTGATTGTGGAAAATTGTGAAGTGCCTAAATATGAGGGTGCTGTGAGTGGAGTGGGTGGTGGTGAGGTGGGTGGTGATATGTCCATGCCATTGGACGTGTTTAATGTTGTGACTGTGAAAAGTGGTGTGATTGTGGGTGGTTGCGTAGGTGTGAATACGGGATTTACAAACGTAGAGTAGTTTACAGGGGGGATGGTTGGAGCGACTTGGTGAAACGGGGAAATAGGCGTGATGGTAGGTTGGGGAGGTGAGACTGGTGAGAAGGTTAGTGGGGTTAGGAAGGGGAATGGGGGTCTTAGAGGTGGGGGAAACGCTGGGAAGGATGAAGGGGTGAAGGGGTTAACATAGGGATGCAGAGGGTTGGGTGTGGGCCTGGTGGTATGAATGGGTAAGGAAGAGGTTGGGGCTATATTGCTTTGTACAGGTGTGGATGTGGGGAAAGCAGGTGGGTGTGCGGGTGATACGGGATGGGTTGGTGAAAGATGAGGTGAGAGAGGAGTCGAAGGGGTGGATGTTATTTCGAGGATAGTAGTGGTATGTACAATGGTGGTACGGGGTGGCGAATCTACAAGGATGGTTTCTGCGGTTAATGAACGTTCGGGGGCGAGGCGTGCCTCCCTGGCTTGTGCTGAAGATTGGGCTCCTGTTGGTACACGAATATACTCCCCAGGTTTTGAGAGTAGTCGCACTCGGCGGGGATCAAACTGTGGTAGTTGCTTTCTTTGTAAAAACTTGAGTGCTTCATGGGAGCCTACTGATTGGACTAACTCTCTGAACCCTCTGATATAGGCGTCTTCGAATCCTCCGGAGATGAGTTCCTGTTCAATTAATGCCTGGCTCTCCTCTTCAGTTAACCTCTTTCGTGCCCAGACTTTCTCCATGGTACGATATAATTTCTTTATGGCCAATGTGTATGCTGCGGCTTCGAAAGTTTCATCTTCATATGTGCTGGTGTCGCCATGCGTGTCGGTTTGTTGGCCTTGCCCCTCTGTCTGGTCGTCATGTGAACCCTGGCTGGCTTCATCGTCGCCTTGATCGTCGTCTGTTTCGGTTCTTTCTTCTTCAGAGCCCGACACAGCTTGTCCCTGTGGCAAGTCGCGCGGCGTAGTCGGGTAGCTGGGACGTTCATATTCCTGGGAGAACAGTTGTGCTTCTGAATACTGAAATTCGTTTGAGAATGCATCAGGCATCTCAAAATCGAATGTCGTGTTTATGGGGTCGGCCTCCATATGTGGTATCGGGAAAGAAAACGCTTCCGCACCAATGGTGGTGGGAGCTTTTGCAGTTGTGGTGAGGGGTTCTGTGGTGGTAGCTGCCTGAGGTGCAGCGGTACTAGTGGTGGCCTCTGTAATCACTGGTCTGGACAACCGTATGCGAATAGGTTGTACAGTGGGAGCAGCTTCTGTCTGTGGGCGCTCGGGAGAGGGTTGTGGTGACGGCGACTCTGGCACTTGGAGGCAAGGGATGGTGCCTCGCATGCGCTTACCTGCCCGTGTCCTACTGGGCTTCCTAGCTTTCTTCGTTGTGCTCTTGAATGCCTTCAATTCCTCTCCTGTTAATGCACGCTCGATGGGCAAGTCATAAGCCAAACACATATACACAATTCTTGTGAGTGCACAACATCCGTTAAGCACTTTTTTACGCTCCCATCTGTGCTGTGCCAGATACATTTGGTCTATGATCCAGCTTGCCAGATCAACTGTTTGAGGTCCCGTACATGCCAAATATAATCCGAACCATATTCTTTTGTGTGGCATGGTAAATCTGTCCTGAGCTGGAAATGCAAAATGTTGCATGCATATTCTTAGTGGCTTTGACAACTCAGGTGTAATGGCCGAAATCTCTTCCCACTTCGTGACATCCCCACGTTTCATCGGTTCTGGAATTAATCTCTCTCGGTCTGTGGGAGTGTGGGTTCCATGAATCTTGATGGCTGCTCTGATTAGGTCCTTAGAGAGATAAAATCTCTTGTAAGGTGGATCATCCACTAGGGTAGGCAAGATGAAGGTTCCTGGGATGTCCTTATTCTCTGATGCCAGTAAGGTAGTGATCAAGTAATAGCACCTATAAAAATCTGGTTTGGGTAGAGGATCACTGAAATATTCTGTGAAGCCGGCTCTGGCCCAAACATGAGTTAAATCCTGGGTGTTTTGTAGGGCTTCGAATTCTCTGGAGAAAAACTGGTACTTTCCCCACGTTCGGTCATCAAAAGTCAGAGAGGATTCAAATATAAAGTCCGCGTCCGCAAGGGGTCCTGCAAGGCCCTGAAACCAATGAGAGTTCCTGTGTATCTTTTCGGTGTAGCCCATAGGGGGGTTATCGATAGGCATGGGCCCTGGAAATCCTTGAAATTCGGGCGGTGGAGCAGTTGGGTGTGATTCTGCTCGTAGCACGTTGAGTGGCACAGCCGCTACACTGGGGCCTGCTCCTGATGTTCCTTCGTCGGTTTGCATGGTGGCTGGTGCGCTAGTGAGAAAGATCTGCTACAAAAGATTAACACATTAGCATGGAAATTAATCATGATCCCATTAAAGTGAGACCGCAATCCCTTTCCACAACTGATGCGTAACCCGTGTAGCCAAGTGCTGTGATGTGATGGATGCAATGTTTCGTGTAGCACTAGTGCAGGTCTCTAGACACCTATACGTTTCAGGTCATGCATACATTGCTTGATGCGATGAGATTACGAGTGATGTGTGATGATGGTGTGTGAATTTATACCAGGTTTAAAGGTTAGAGATTTAGCACAAGGTTGTATGTTAGTCGGGGGGTAGTTAGACAATGGGTTAGGGGAAGACGGTTGGACACGTTTCGGTATCCATTTCCTAAGAGTTTTTGAATGGGTGGTGGGGTTCTGCTGAGGGGTAAAAGGTGGTATCGGGTGTGGTGGTGTCGAGGGATGAAAAGGTTTGTGAGGATTATATATTACATGGCATATGGGTTGAGCTATGATACATGGTTTGGGTACCCAAATCTGCGTGGGCGTGGGTCTATGGGTAAGGTACTTCTTGGCGATCCACATTTGTCGAATGGTCTGACCTATAGAAGGAGGTCGAGGGGATGGTGGATATCGATTTTGTTTCTGTTCTGCCTTTTTCTTGTTGACCTCTGCTTGGTTGGAGATCTTTGGTGCTTTTTGTCCTTTTGGCACCCATATTTGTCTGGTGCCGCTTCCTTTGGGAGGCCTAAACTGCCTTCCTGGTCGTGTCTTCTGATACTGTCGTCGATCTGGGTTCCTTTGTCGTGGTTGACTCTGTTGTGGCTGGGGTTGAGAGGTCGGATGGACACTCTGCTTTGGAAAAGAAGGGAGTTCCAACACTTGCGTGACCTGCCCATTAGGAAGTGATGCCTTTTGTAACTTTAATCTAGGCCAGTCCGCAACAAGTTTGGAAGGATGAGCACCGCAGGGAGTCGTGCTCATTTGGCCGCTGATGCAACCCACCTGACCTCTGATTGTGCCCTTCTGTCCTTGCATTTGGGTAACTGTCGCTTCTAGTTTGCAGGAAGTCCCAGGGAAGATCTCCTGTCGTTCTTCTGACTGACAACTGTCTATAGCCAAGCCCGAGTGGGTTGGTGTAGACGTAACGTGACTGGTCGGATGAAAGATCTTCCGGTCTTCTGTCGCATGTATTTCATAGGGTCTAGGGTCACAACCGTCAAGCGGAATGCCGTTAGGGAAGTCAAGCGGTATCACTCGCTTCTGCTCTAAGGTTCCAATCTGTAAGGAGCCTTGTCTAAGATTTAGGTCCACTGAGTGATCGTATAGCCAATCTTGGCCAAGGATTAGGGGTTCTATCAGGTCGTCATCATGGCACACTAATAGCTTCGCTGTCATGGTCACCTCCTTAACGAGGATAGGAAGGTCCACCTCACCCATGCAAGGGGTTTCCATGCCTCCTAGGCCTATGAGGTATGCCTCAATTGGCCGCATTTCTATTCCTGAAGCCTTATAGTGGGACCATCTAATCGCACTAGTCGCAGCACCTGAGTCAATCAAAGCCCTGAGTTCTTGGCTATGGTTATCGTGCTCTAGCCTAACTTTAATGAATGGTCTCTTGTCCACTATGCTAGGAGGAGTGGTTGACTTTACTTGACACATGGCCATGGGATATCTGGGTGATGTTTCCAGATGGTTATAATGTTCTCTCCCTAGTCCTTGTCTTCTTAGCTTCATGCGCTTAATGCGTTCTATGGCTTCTGCCTGAGCTTCGGCTCGTATTCGGTTTTCTTCCTCCTTACGCTTCTTTGCCAACGTGAGTCGTCTAAGCATATCCTCAGTAAGCGGCTCTTGATATAACCTGACTCTACAGCCACTAATGTAATTAGGCATTATATCTCCTTCTAAGGTGGCTAACTGTACTGCTCCACTAGTCGAGAGTCTGTTAATGATCATAGGTCCATAACCTCGCTTTTCTAACTTGCGTGCATGCTGTTTCAGCGTATATACTAGAACTAAATCTCCTTCTTTTAGGCCTTTATCTTTCACATGTGCATCAAAATATGCTTTCTGTCGCTTCTTCGCTGCGTACATTCCTGCTGCTGCTTTCAGCCTGGTTTCTCCTAATCGTTCCAAGTCCATTATTCTCGCTGATAATTCATGGCCGGTCCACTCATGTTCTTGTGCAACCTTAAGGGTCGGTATCAAGAAGTCCAAGGGAAGCACTGCATTCTGACCAAAAACCATCTGAAAGGGAGTTGCATTGAGTAAGGTCTTGTAGGCCACTCGATATGCCCAAACAGCGTGGTGTAACTGTTTGTCCCAATCTGAACGTTTGTTGTTCACGAGTTTCGTCAGTACGTTACAAAGTATCTTGTTAGTGCTTTCAGCCTGACCATTGGCCTGAGGATGATATGGTGCAGATTTCTTGTGAATCACCATAAAATCCTGTAACAGATATTCAATGACTTGGTTTAGAAAGTGAGTGCCTCGATCGCTCACCAACTCTATAGGCAATCCATATCTTGTAAAGACGTTTTCAAATAAGAATTTTGCAATCGTGTGAGCATCATTCTTTTTTGTGGCTTTTGCCTCTACCCATTTGGTTAAATAATCTGTAGCAACAATAATGTATTCAGCATGTGTACCTTTCGCAGGGGGGTTAATGGGTCCTACAAAGTCTATACCCCACTTAGAAAATGCACGTCCGCCCATCATGGGTTTCAATGGCATTTCATCTCTGCGAGTAGGAAACTGAGTTCTTTGGCACACGTCACATCTCTTTACATAGGTATGTGCATCCATGTGAAGAGTGGGCCACCATAATCCTGCAAAGAGAATGGCTTTGATTATCCTATCTGGTCCAAAATGACCTCCTGCAACACCTTGGTGTGCAGTTTCTAGTATGCTAAGATAATCGCTCTCATGAACACATTGTCTTAGATATCCATCTCGTCCTCTTTTGTATAGATTATCACCAATAAGTGAATAGTCGTGAGCTTCCTGCTCTAGACTACGTTGTCGAGCTAAGGTCATTCCTTGAGGGAATGTGTTCGTCCTCAAGTAGGTCACTAATGGTTCACTCCAGTCTGGTGTGAGAGACACATGATATAATGTCGCATGCTCTACTGGTGGTCTTTCACAACACACCTGACATTCTTTACACAACTTGTGGACATCTGCTTCCATAGAAGGCCAATATACTCCTAATCTATGCAGAGTCTGTAGTGTTCTATGTTTTGAATGATGTTGCTTTAGTGCACCTAAGTGTGCTAATTGCAACCAATTCGCATGTTCTGATTCATCTACACAACAAGCAAGAATCTTTTGATTATCTTGTTTATATATGCTTCCTGCTATTATTTGGTACTTCTGAGATTTGGTAATCTCTCCTTCTTTGATCTTTATCCTCGGATTCTTGGGTCCGTATGTCAGAATAGGGACTAACGGCTTAGCCCATTCTGGTGCTATCTCAAGGTTGAATAAGTATGCATCTGGTAGATCATCCGCTACTCCTTGAGGAGCTTCTCCTGAGGTTAATCTGGAGAGGTGGTCAGCTCTAAGATGCGTCTTTCCTTTCCTAACTACCACTTCAAAATCATACTCCATGAGCAGTAGAAACCAACGTATTAGTCGTCCGGTGTTACATGGTTTGTTGACTAAATATAATAGGGCTTGATGATCCGTAAAGAACTTGAATTTGTTGGCCAATAAGTAGTGCCTGAATTTCTTTACTGCGTAGATCATCCCTAATCCTTCTCGTTCCGTCGTGGTGTAATTTCGCTCTGCTGCGTTCAGTTGTCTGCTAGCGTAAGCTATGGGGAGATCTATGTTACCTTCATTCGTGGGTTGTGCTAATACACATCCTATGGCGTAATTGGATGCATCCACATGTACATGAAATGGCTTACTCCAATCTGGAGTGGTTAATATAGGTGCTGAGCACAAGCGTCGTTTGAGTTCATTGAATGAATTTTCACATTCTTCTGTCCATTCAAAATTGGTCAAAAGAGAGTACAGAGGCTTGGCTATGATTGCATACATGTGTATGAATCTCCTATAATAACCACAATGGCCCATAAATGCCTGTACCTCTTTCACATTAGTTGGTCTAGGTAATTCTGCAATTACCTTCACCTTTTCCTCGTCCGTAGAGATTCCATTTTTTGACACAATGTGTCCTAGAATTTTGCCTTGTCTGACCATGAAAACGCATTTTTCTGGGTTCAAACAAACCTGATATTCTCGACATTTGTCAAATATTCGTCTTAACTCGGGGATATGTGTCTGTCTTACATTTGAATGAGCACATAAGTCATCGACATAAACTTCCAAGCTCTTGCGTAAAAATTCCTTAAAAACATGACACATGAGTCGCTGGAAAGTAGCGGGTGCATTTGTCAAGCCAAATGGCATTACACGAAATGCAAATATGCCCCATTCTGTGGCAAAAGCCGTCTTGTGTTGGTCTTCTGGAGCAATGGCTACTTGGTTATAGCCTGAGAATCCATCAAGAAAACTGTAAACTTCCTTGCCTGCAACTCTTTCCAATAGGTGTTCCGTGATAGGAAGAGGATAACTATCTCTAATCGTGGCGGCATTAACTTTTTTAAGGTTAATACACACACGCAATTTTCCATTCTTCTTGGGCACGACCACAATGGGGGATACCCATTCGGTATGCTCAATTTCGTAAATGAATCCTGCTTCTATCAACCGATCTATCTCCTCTTTAATCTTCGCAGCGTAATTATCATTGTACGTGTAAGGTTTCTGTTTTGTCGGTTTCGCATCTGGAGTCATAGGGATTCTATGAGAACATATATCTGGATCCACTCCTTTCAAATCTTTATAACTCCAAGCAAAAACATCTCTATATTCGCGCAATAGGGCAACTAACTCTTCTTCTTCTTCAGTCGTCAAATCATGCCCTATGTATGTGCATTTTTCTTCTTCTCCTTCTATGGCAACTATTACTTTCTTGGTTTTCTCTCGGTTATCGTATACTTGTCCGTCATTTACCTTTCTATTAGGCATTCGTACCATGATTCTTCTATCTTCGATTTCATATTTCTTGAAGTTCTCGGGTACTTCAAACAAAGATTCTTCTTTTTCTGACATGGTTTCTTTCTTCTTTCTCTTCTTGCCTTCACTCTTATCAGTCACTTGAGTGGCTAACCTTACCTCGTTCGTAATTTCCTCGTGTCTCTGAGTGTGAGTCTCTACTTCGTAGAAATATTCTTCCTCTGATGCAAAGGGTGGGTCCATGATAATTGATTCTAAATCAAAATCGCTCGCATCCTCAAATGCATCAGTGTCTGGTTCACATTCTTCTAAAATTGCATCGCCCATGATTGGCTCTATCGTGAAAACTGAAATGTCATAGCCATCCTCGTCACAGTGGGGTGTCCATTGTTCTTCATTGATGGCTACATCCATGGTTGCTAGAATCTCTGCCCAACCATGGGGTTCAAACTCTTCGTCTGGGAATACTACAGGTGCATAGGCTGGATCTTGAAGGGTTCGTGGATGTTGTTCCGCACCTAAGGTCCTGGCTTCTAACCGTTCTTCCTCTTGTTTGGCTACTTTACACATCCATAAATGGGTATCCTCGTGCAACCAAGAAGGATCTGATTCTAATGAGTGCACGGATTCCGTCTCTACCGGTGTCTTATGGATGGTATTCCATTGTATTGGGGGTACATCTCTATGTGAATAGTCTTTAAGGTTGACTTTGGTAGTCACTCCTAAATGTTGCAAGTACAAAGAATTAGTTCCCCAATCTTGTACAATTTGTAACTGACGCATGAATGGTCGTCCCAATATCATCTCATATGCATGATTTTTCGCAAAGTCGCAAATGGCGAAAGTATGCTCAAATTCTACACCACAAGTGGTGAGAGATATGCCTTCTAGTAAGCCTAACGGTTTTTCTATGTGTCCATCGGCCATTTGTAGCTTCATCCTGGTGGGTCTGAGTGCTGGCTTACCCCAACGTTTCCATAAGGCGGTAGTAGCGATAGCTACTCCGGCTCCTGAATCTAAGATGGCTTTCGTGGTGTAGCCCTGATGGGTTATTGGAAGATATGTGTTACCTTCCTCTCCTTCGCTTACGTCTCCAATCTTTTCCACGGGTATCTCTGGTACCTTCTTCTGTGATCCTATCTGAGAGGGTGTGGTAGCTAGCTCAGGGAATTGATTTGCTACGTGCTTCCACAATTCTGGTTTTACCTTTAACAGTTCCTCCAGAGTGAGATTACATTGTACTTTGGTATTCTTGATCACTTCCGTATTTCTAGGGATCACTGATTCTTCATTCCTCACTATTATCGTAGGTGCTCTCATACTAATAGGCTTAGCTTCCCAAGGCCCTGTGAACTGAGGTAATTCTTGTAGAGAATTAGACTCAAATCCTGTGGGTTCACTCAGTTGCTCCACCTCTACATCACCATATATAGAGGGGATGTCTTGGGGAAATTGTTCCTGCAAGTCGTCTATTTCTTGAATAGGAGGATGAGTTCCTTGTTCTTTTCTCCATTTCTCTTCTTGGATTTCTCTTAAAAATTCATGTGAGTACTTATGTATGGAGGATAGGTTATCTTGACTCTCTGTATTGGGTACTTGAGACAGGGATGGTGGAGTCCTTTCCTGTGTCTCTGGGACAGTAGGGTTCCTAGACTGATCCTTTTTCTCTTTGCTTTCAATCAAGTGTTCTAGCCTCTCCATTAGTCCTTGAAAGTGTAGTTCCGGTTTTGCCATGTTATTCCAATTAAGATATCTAGAGGCGTCGAACAAAGCTTGTGCTAATTCTACCATTTTCATGCACAGTTTAGTTCTCTCAATTTCTAGATCAGCTCGAGGGTAGTTTTTACTCATTTCCGTGACTTGAGGTCCCTCTTTTATTTTAGCCTGATATGCACGAAACATCATGTCTAGATCTTCCGGTATGGGTTCCGCTAAAACTGATCCTGATTTCTGAGCTGGGTTTTCTTGATTTAATTCTTGTGACGTCAATTCTTGGATTTTGGCTCTCGACTCTTTTAGACTTCCTTCCAACTCACTTATCTTTTTACTCCACTTTCTCTTTATTCTTTCTCTAGAATCTTTCCAAGATTTCGTCTTTTTACTACTCGATTCCGCAACTTCACTAGTTTCGGCTATTTTCTCATGATTAAGCTGTTGGTTTTGTAAGAGTGTCTGGGCTCTGGTTATAGCTTGGATAGGCACGTACGTAGGGTTGGATCCATCTGCGTTGTTTACAATACCTATCACGTTGATCGATGTCACATTTGAAGTGTTAACTGGGTTCCTAGGACAATCTTTGATTATGTGTTCTTTGCCACAATCGGCGCAAAAGCCTTGGATGCTATAGTACTGCGATTGCCTTGCTATTGGGGGATGTGGACAATCCTTTATGAAGTGATCTCCTTGGCACCTAAAGCATGGTCCTCTAGGGCCCTGTGGTCTCTGTTGTCTCAATTGGGGCCGTGGGTTTGGGTTTGCGTACATCACATTAGTATAATCTGGCTCCCAACTAGGTTCCATTGGTGGACTATCATAATGATATGTCTCCACATGCTCTGGTGACTCCGTGTAATAAGCGGGTGGACTAGTTACATGAGTAGAGTCAAAACTGTTTGAGTTCGGGTCACTTTCGGTGATCAAGGGTGAAGAAGGCACTAAGGCCCTACTTAGGTTCTCTTCTGCAGCCGCATATTTGACTGAGATGACATTCGCTGGTGGGGGTGGCTGTTGAGCTAAGACAGGTTGAGGTCTCTGTTGAGCCTGGTATGGGTAGTTCTGGGGAGGCCTATAGTAATAAGGCTGAGCATTGTATTGGCCTTGATACCTACCTGGCTGCTGGTATGTTTGCGGGTAGTTCTGTCTCACGGTTTGTTTGTTGTATGGGCAGTCCTGAGCCGTATGATTCGTGTATCTTCTCTCAATTGTGCAATATTGGCCACTAGGGTTGGCATGAGGTTGAGGTGCATTGGGGCACATGTTTGCCAAATGATTTCCACCACAAGTGTAACAACGTACGTTAGTTGGTAGCTTGGGCACCTGTTTGCTAGAAACTCCTAGTTTTTGGGCCACTTTTTCTGCTAGATCCTCTATTGAATTCGACAATTTTGTGGATGCTAGAGAAGAACAATCTGAGTCCTTATAGACCTTTGAGAGTTCTAATTCCTCTCCTAGGTTGTCCTCAATGTCTATACATATTCTTACACACTCCTCTAGCGTTCTGGGTTCTTTTAGGTACACATAAGAGCGTAGTTTAGCGCTCAACAAGCCATCTAGGAACAGTGATACTTGTTTGGCTTGTGAGGGTAGCTCTTGCATTGGACATCGCTCAACATATTGTCTGAATCTACGACCTGCCAGTCTTACTGTTTCCTGAGGGGTTTGTTTAAAACTATGAATCAGCGAAGACGTGTCATGTCTGACCCCACTTTTAGAGAATTCAGTGATGAATGACTCTAAAAAGTGATGGATGTCTCTAAATTGCCTTTGTTGCAGTGGTTGGAACCAAGTTAAAGCGGTATTCTTTAACGTTAGTCCAAATGCATTGTACTGCGTGAACATGTCCTCGACTTGTTCTGCTCTTAGTACTTGCTTGAATTCTGCAACGTGGTCATAGGGATCTCCTGTCCCATCAAAATAATTTTTCATGGATTTCACTAATTGAGTGGGTCTCAGTACTCTTGCGTGTTCGCGTGGTCTAGGTAGAGGAAAATCATCTCTACCACCTAGTATTCCATGTTCTCTTTGTCTATCCGTCCTATTAGTGTTCGTGGTTGTTCCATCTCTCCCTATGGGGTGATTGAAGCTTACTTCTGGTCTCTCGTGATTTGCTTCTCTTTGATTTCCATGGGCTGAGGATGTTCCTGCCCCTTGTTGATTTGCATTCATGTTTGTTCGGGATGGAGGGAATATCAATTCACCTCTCCATGTGTATGTGTTTTTAGCGCGTTCAGGCACCACAAAGACTCTTTCTGAAGTCTCATCCAGGTATACAACCTTTCCAGGTGTATCTGGGTCCTTGAATTCATAGATTGTGATGATGCCTACCTCACTGGGGTTTTCCTTTCTGTACCTCCAAAAGGCTTCATCTGTCTCTTTATTTACGAACAACTCTGTGCTCCTGTTATCTTGAGGGATCCACTCTGGGATGATTACTCTTGTTAATACGGATTTCCCTCTCGGTGTTCTAGGTTCTTCTAACGGTTCTTTTCCTTGAAATTTCCCTTCTGTCTCTAATTGGATTGTGCCAAACTCATTAGTATCGTTTGGCTGCGTACTCAAGATATACATGGTTCCTTCTTTGTCTATGTAAGTGTCTCTCTCAAATTTCACCACTGGTCTTTCCAATCCAAAGGGTTGATCAGGGTTGTGCAGTTGCACCACTTGCCTTCGCAGACCATCCTCATAGATGCGAGCACCTAGTCGGTTGGTTCGGAGAAACTCTAACTGCGTTCTATAGGGTCCTTCAGGTTTTTCTAGGTATGCTACATGAGATCCTCCTGCTGGTCTGTCTGCGCTGAATGCCATTTCTGATTCGCTAGTTTTTGAGCTCTCGTAGGGATAACTATTATTCAATTGCTGAGCCCAAGATCGTGCAGTGGTTCTTACACTAGCCTCTGATGATCTAAGGCTTCGTCGGTCCGACTTACCTATATGTTTGCCCGATCTAAGGTTCATTAATTTTCTTCCTTGCTCACTCAATTACACACTTAGATCGTCAATGGTCCTTTGTTATTATTCTCTTGATTCTTTTTAATTTTCTCTGGATTCTTGTCTTAATTTATGCGTCAGGAATTCGACTTTCCGTTATAGTTTTGGGTTCTCGTTCCGTCATACTTAGGTTCTTTTCTTTAGGTTTTCGTCACACACACCTTTACTTTTAGTCTTAAACTTGATAGAATTAGGTATCTTGAACTTAAGGCGTTCCTATCGTCTTAAATCCACAATGCTACCGTTTATTCTAAGCTAAGAATTGACTGAGGGGGTTGAGTAATCTTCCAACCTCGAGTCGGCTTTTCTGGTTGCTCTGATGCCCTGTTGCCCAAGAAGCCGTGCTTCCCAAGCTCTGCTGTCTCCACTGCCTTGCTTGCTTGCCTTGGATTGCCCTTGCTAGACCTGGAAAATTCCAATGTTAGACCAATTCACAAGATGACTAAACACTTGAGCACATACATCTTTTAAATCCCTTCCCTTTTTGCCCAAATTTCCAATGTGTGCCCCCTGGCTTTCTAGTCCCAAACTAGGTGAACCTCAAAATAGCTTATCCAAAAATAGATGTATTTTTTATGAAAAAAACAGTTGAGGTCACGTAGTACTCGTCACGAGCTTTCTAACGAGCTATTAAGCTCAAAAAACGGACTTCGGATGAAAAAGTTATGAGCATTCAGGCCCTGGGGGGTAAAAACTGACAATCCAGTTTTCCTTTAAATATGAGCTAAGGGGTCTCCTATGAGTCTAATGGTCCAAAAATTTTTCAAAAATACCCTCAAATTTGGTCAAAAATTGAAGTCCAAAATTTGTGATGGTGGTGGGCAATCGCGATGGTCTGGGACCGTCGCGATGGTCCGAGCGAACCGTCGCGATGGCGTGGAATTTGGACAATCGCGATGGCCCGAAAAAGCGAACCGTCGCGATGGCCCGAAATGAACGATCGCGATGGCGTGAGGTCGAACCGTCGCGATGGTCCAAAAATTGAACCGTCGCGATGGCGTGATCGGGCGGACAATCGCGATGGCGCGGTCAACGGTCAACGGTGGACAATCGCGATGGTCCGAAGTGAACCGTCGCGATGGTCCGCGATGCGATGGCCTGAGCCAATCGCGATGGTCCGATTTTGGGCTGTCGCGATGGTCCAAAAGTTGAACCGTCGCGATGGTCTATCGTGACACGTGGCACTGTCGTGGCGATGGCGTGGGCCAATCGCGATGGTGCGGGGTCAACTGGACAGTCGCGATGGTCCGAGTGGACCGTCGCGATGGCTCAAGTGAACCGTCACGATGGTCCGAAAAAGCGAACCGTCGCGATGGTCCGGCCGAGCCGTCGCGATGGCGTGAGCCTATCGCGATGGTGTGACACAATCGCGATGGTCCGAGCCAATCGCGATGGTCCACCAAACAACGAATTTTTGAAATGTAATTGTGGTTCCGTGAATGCGCAAGTATCGCCTATCTAGTGGTGTGGTCGCCTACCTCAAAATCCGAAATTTGCAGACCATCGCGATGGTCCGCCACACTCGGCAGATCTTTGACAGAGAGTGAAATTTTACCTTTTCCAAGCTTTCCTGATGCACTGGAGCTCTGTACCTGCAAGAAAACTCAAGAAAACACAAGCACAAACAAGCACAAAAGTTCTCTCTCGCTCTCTCGCATGCACAAATGAGGGGAAATGAGGTGAGTGGGTGGATATGGTGAATTTTCTGATTTTTTTGGAGATGAAGATGATGATGCGATGATGAAGATGGAGTGTGGGGGAGGTGAAAAACACTAAAAACTAAGTAAAAACAACAACAAAAACTGAAATTTTTACCTTCCAACGCCACTTCTTGCTATACTCTTACCATCACACATTCGTCCTAGACTCGATCCCCGGCAACGGCGCCAAATTTGGTGTTGCTCTAGCACAATGGTGAGAACCACGTTAAGAAGCTTCACCTCCTTAATGTCAATCCGAGGGAGAGGTAGGACTGATATGAAGATCGTGAATGTGAGATGAAGTGAGAGTGAAGGTGAGAAGCACAAAGGTGCACACACACATACACACACACAATGAAGAGACAAGCAAGACACAATGGAAGGTGGGAAATTAGCTCTATTACTCAAGAATACTCTTACAAGCTCAAACTAGCTCTACTCTCCTTTTTACTCCAACAAGCTATAATGAACCCACCTCAAAAATGAGCTCTCTAGCTCTTTTTATAGTTTCTAGACTAGTTTTGACCGGTTTCACATCTAATGACCGGCCTAGTTAAAAAATAGGTCCTAGATGCTATTTGGAAGGGTAAACGATGTCTAAAAATAACGAAATTTGGTACGAGCATTCTACCTAAGCTCCTCAAGCTCGAGGACTCCTCGGCTTGCACAAAATGGAGCTATGGATTACAAAATGGGGTTTTCTATGATACATATGTTACAATTAGTGATAATAATCACTGTTGAATGTTTTGGAAAATTAATAAGACATGTATTTGTTTAAAAGATTGATTCGCCTGGCTCCATGCTTCGTCTTCACATGCTTCCGTGGCGTCTGTGCCTCTGACTGCTTCCAACATCTACCTAAGTGTCTGCCTGATCTAAGGTTCATATGCCTGATTTATTTACCCCCTTGGACCCAAGCACACTCTCGTTGCCGGTTAATTTGCACCATTCACTTTGTTCTTTTGAGTTGAATATTATGTTTATGGTCTTGTCTGAAATCGCGTCGTCAGGAGTACTTAAGTGAATTTCCGCACTTGATAAGTGATCGATTCCAGTTTACCTTTTGTCCCTTAGAGTTTTCGCACTTAAGACCTACTTAATTCTTGCACTTGGTTGATTAATACTCTTGGACTTGATTCGTGCCTAACGTTGCCCTAATTAATTACCACACCTAAGTCGTACTTAGCCTAGGCTAGGAATTGACAAAGGAGGGTTGAGAGATCTTCCAACCTCAATTAGCTGGTTGACCAGACTGCTACACAAGCCCAGGAAGCCTTCTCCCAAGCTTGGTACTCACCCTTGCTAGCTTGCTTTGGATTGCCTTGAGTGCACACAATGTTCCTGCAAAAGCTCACCAGTCAGTATAGCTCTCTTACCACAAGTAATTGACAGACACACATCAATAATTTTAGTCCCCCTGGAGTAACTCACTGTACCCCCTGAATCTGAGGACCACTTAGTTCCACCTAAAGGTCAACTTAAAAATGCATGTTCTAAAACTCCGCGTATGATTCTCAACGAGCTTTCCAACGAGACCAAAATCTCATCAATCGGAGTCCGTATGGTCAAGTTATGACCATTCAGGCACTAAAGGGTCAAAACAGGCTCTCAGGGTTCAGGAGATCCCTCTCTGGTTTCTAGGCCTTTTGCCCACTTCCAAGGTTCTAAAGTTATACCAAGGTGCCTAAAATTAAGCTCAACTACCCTTCAATTCACTCAAAAATAACCCTAACTTTTCATGCGTTAAAGGCCGTGCATCGCGATAGGTCGGGTCGAGGTGTCGCGATAGGTCGAAGTGTCGTGATAGGTGGGAAGTGTCGCGATAGGTGGGAAGTGTCGCGATAGCTCGAAGTGTCGCGATAGCTCGTAAGGTGTCGCGATAGGTCGTGAGGTGAAATGAAGACTCAGTGATTCCAAGAAACACTGATGTTGTGAAGAACACTAAGGTTCAATGTCATCTCACTGTGGAAGAGCTGCTCAAAGCCAAACCGGAGCTCTGGAATCATATGAAGGATCAGGTTCCAGAACTTGATTCCAATATGCCAAAAGTAGGCCCTAAGCAGAAAGTACCAGAGATACATCTCGACAAGATAGGAGACATGAGCGAAGGTGAAGAAGGTAACACTTATCTTCCGATCACCTATCAAGGTTACACAACCAAAGCAATTGTGGATTCGGGTGCTGGTGTTGCTATTGCGACCACCTCCTTGTGGAAGCGATGGGGCAAACCCACCTTAAGACCAACAAGAATGAAACTTCAAATGGCAGATGGTCATTTTGAAAGACCTCTCGGATTGCTTGAAGGGATAACTCTAACCACTTGTGGTGTAGAGTTTGAACATACATTTGCTATATGTGACTTTGAGAAAAATAATGTCTAAGAGATGATCCTAGGAAGACCCTTCCTACGACAATTGCAAATAGTACAGGATTGGGGAACCAACTCCTTGTACTTACAGCACTAGGGGTCACCACCAAGGTCAATCTGAAGGATTACACCTTCAGGGATGTACCACCCCTACAGTGGAATCCTATCCACAAAGCGAAAGAAGATTCTATCTCCGTGCATTCTGGAAGTTCACCTGATCCATCCTGGCTGCATGAAGATACTCACTTGTGGATGTGCAAGGTCGCGGAGGAAGAGGAAAAGCGCCTAAAAGCGAGAGAAGAAGGAACTCCCCCAGGAGATAGACCAATAAAAGACCCAGCCTATACACCGATGATATTTCCAGATGAGGAATTTGAGCCTCATGGTTGGGCAGAAATCTTAGCTACCATGGACATTGCAGTCAATGAAGAACAATGGACACCTCATTGTGATGAGGAGGGTTATGATATTTCAGTGTTTATGTGTCGGCCCTTGTTGGAAGAGTGTGATGCTAGTGAGTTCATAGAAGAAGAGGAAAGTGACGATGATCTCGAATCCATTGTGATGGATACTTACTTTGACTCAGAGGAACACTACTTAGAAGACATAGGAGTGTTAACCCAAAAAGAAGAAGAACCCCTCGCGAGTATTAAAACGATAAATTCAAAGAAAGGAAGTGAAGGAGGTCAAAAGAGGAAGAAAAGAAAAGCAGTGAAACAAGAGGAGGAAGAATCATTGTTTGAAGTACCAGAAAATTTCAAGAAATATGAAGTGGAAGACCGGAAAATTTTGGTACGAATGCCTAAGAGAGAGGCCATTATAGGAGAAGCATATGACAATAAAGAAAAGACCAAAAAAATTGTAGTGACCATTGAAGGGAATGAAGAACGATGTACGTACATAGGAGATGACCTAAGTGCAAAAGAAGAAGCAGAGCTTGTAGCTCTATTAAGGGAATATAGGGATGTGTTCGCATGGCACTATAGAGACTTGAAAGGAGTAGATCCAGAGATTTGCTCTCATACGATTCCGATGACCGCTGATGCCAAGCCCACCAAACAAAAGCCCTACACATATAATGACACTTATGCAGCCAAAATAAAGGAGGAAATTGACAGGCTGATTGAAGCTGGATTCATCTACGAGATTGAGCACACTGAATGGGTGTCCCCCATCGTAGTGGTGCCCAAGAAGAATGGGAAATTGCGAGTGTGCATTAACCTTAAGAAAGTTAATGCCGCTACGATCAGAGATAGTTATCGACTTCCAATCACCGAACATCTATTGGAGCATGTTGCAGGCAAGGAAGTTTATAGCTTCCTTGATGGATTTTCAGGTTACAACCAAGTAGCCATTGCCCCCGAAGATCAACACAAAACGGCCTTTGCCACAGAATGGGGAATCTTTGCATTTCGTGTGATGCCATTTGGGCTCACCAATGCACCTGCAACATTCCAAAGGCTCATGTGTCATGTCTTCAAAGAGTTCTTGCGAAAGAGCTTAGAAGTATATGTGGATGATTTATGCGCTCATTCCCAAGAAAGAAGTTACCACATCCCTGAGCTCAGACAAATCTTCAACAAGTGTAGAGATTATCGAGTGTGTCTGAACCCAGAGAAGTGTGTGTTCATGGTACGACAAGGTAAGATCCTAGGTCACATTGTTTCTAAGAATGGAATTTCAACAGATGAAGACAAAGTAAGAGCAATAGCAGAGCTGCCCAGGCCAAGGAATGTTAAAGAGGTACAAGCCTTTATGGGCCATTGTGGATATTACCGTAGGTTTATCCACATGTATGCCATCATAGCTAAACCTCTTTATGGGTTGTTAACAAATTTTGAGTGGAACGAGGAATGCGAGAATTCCTTCAACGAGCTGAAAAGACGTTTGTGCACAGCACCAATATTGACTACTCCGGATTGGAGCAAACCCTTCCATGTCCATGTAGATGCCTCCAGTCATGCAATAGGATGTGTGCTAGCACAACCCACAGGTGAAGGAAACCTAGATTTGCCGATAGCATATGCTAGTAGGCAATTAAATGCAGCTGAGCGAAATTATACCACAACGGAGAGGGAAGGCTTAGGTATGGTATATGTTGTGAACAAGTTTAGACACTATCTATTGGCCAATAAGTTCAAGTTTTTCACTGATCATCAAGCTTTACTATATTTGGTCAATAAACCTTGCAATACAGGCCGCTTAGTAAGATGGTTCCTCTTACTAATGGAATACGACTTTGAAGTTGTTGTCAGGAAAGGTAGAACCCATCTAAGGGCAGACCATCTTTCTCGCATCACTTCAGGAGAGCCACCGCAAGGAGTGTCTGATGAATTGCCCGATGCTTATCTGTTCAATTTAGAAGTTGTTCCTAAATGGGCAAATAAGTTGGTACCAGTCCTAACCTTCGGGCCTGCAAATAAAAATGTGAAAACAAGCAAAGAGGAAATTGTAAAATCACTAAAGTATCAAATATTGGCCGGAAGTATGTACAAGCAAGATACCGAGGGCGTATTAGCTTGTTGTGTCGAGGACGATGAACATACTAGTTGGTTGCAACAAGCCCATGAGGGATTGCTAGGAAATCACTACTCTAAACAACGAACATTGCAGAATCTAAGACACTTAGGAGTGTATTGGCCTAGCATGGACAAAGAAATACAAGAGTGGATCCACAATTGTCCAGTGTGCCAGAAGAGACCCCCAGTGGAACATGCCACTCTTTATCATGTGTCATTAATCCCAGATTGGAGTGCTCCATTGGTCGAGTTCACGAGATCGGGAACATTACCCAATCAGGCTAGTCTTGCAAGAAAACGGAGCATGGAGCAAGAGGCTCAAGACTATGCCTTAGTAGGAGACAATCTATATCAAAGAGGCAAGGATGGTTACCTAAGACTGTGCATTCATGAATCAGACTATTTGAAAGTCTTAGAAGCTGCACACAGCGGTGCTGCAGGTGGACACTTTGGGCCTGACAGAGTAATTAAGACCATTCTATTCTCAGGACTTTGGTGGCCCACTCTTCATAAGGATGCACACACTTATGTGAAGAGTTGTGACACATGCCAACGTGCCCAATATCCGATAAGAAAAGATGAAATGCCTTTAAGGCCAATGATGGGAGGACGTGCATTTTCAAAGTGGGGTATAGACTTTGTAGGTTCCATCAATCCCCCAGCTAGAAACTCCCATGCAGAATATATTATTGTAGCCACAGATTACCTTACAAAGTGGGTGGAAGTAAAAGCCACGACAAAGAATGATGCTCAAACGACGGCTAAGTTCTTATTCGAAAATGTGTTCACTAGATACGGGTTACCAATAGAGTTGGTTAGTGATAGAGGTACGCACTTCTTGAATGAGGTCATTGAAAATCTCCTTCAAGAATTCATGGTGATACATAAGAAGTATGCCCCTTATCACCCACAAGCTAACAGACAAGCCGAGAGCACGAATAAGATCCTATGTAACGTATTGACGAAACTTGTAAATAATAAATGCTCGGATTGGGACAAGCAACTTCATCATTCTGTTTGGGCATACCGAGTTGCTTACAAAACGGTACTCAATGCTACCCCATTTCAGATGGTCTTCGGACAGAATGCGGTGCTACCATTAGATTTCCTAATTCCAGCTTTAAGGGTAGCACAAGAGCATGAGTGGAATGGACATGAGTTGTCCTCTAGGATCTTTGATCTAGAACGTTTAGGTGAGACGAGGTTACGAGCAGCAGCAGGCATCTATGCTGCAAAGAAACGGCAAAAGGCATACTTTGACGCCCATGTGAAGGATAAGGGCTTGAAAGCAGGAGATCTAGTTTTAGTCTACACATTGAAACAACACGCAAGGAAGCTAGAAAAGAGAGGCTACAGACCTATGATCATCAATAGGATCTCCACGAGTGGGGCAGTACAACTAGCCACTTTAGAGGGGGATGTTCTCCCAAACTATATTAGCGGATGCAGAGTCAAGCTGTATCAGGAACCCCTCACTGAGGAAATGCTAAGTCGACTCAACACTGCTAAGCAACGTAAAGAGGAGGAAAAACGAATTCGAGAAGCACAGGCAGAGGCCTTAGAGCGTATCAAGCGAATGAAGTTGAGGAGACAAGGGAGGGATCAGCCTATGACTGACACTCAAGAGTCTCCAGGCTATCACATGGCCATGTGTGAGGCTTCAGGTGAACGTACCCATAAGATAGTGGACCGACGACCTTTTGTGACCCTAGAAATAGGACAAAGGGACAGCACAACAAGCGTGAGAGCTTTAATTGATTCAGGAGCAGCCACAAGTGCAGTTCGACTTTCTTATTGCCAGCAGCTGCAATTGGAGGTAAAACCCCTAGAAGCATATCTGATAGGATTAGGAGGCGTTGAAACCCCTTGCATGGGAGAGGTGGATCTTCCCCTCTACATACAAGAGGTCCTCATGCCAGCAAAAGTGCTAGTGTGTGAAGACGAGGATCTGACCGAACCTCTTGTCTTAGGCCAAGACTGGATCTATGATCACGCAGTCAACCTCAACCTAAGAAGTGGACTTCTTCAGGCTTGGGTAGGCCAAATCCGTCTCATGATTGAATTAGAAAATCAAGCACTCAAACCAATAGAACAGGCACCAACTCCTGGTCCCTCCAGGAATCCACATGAAGATAACAATGTTGTTCTTGAACAAACTTCTATGGTGCAGAGGATTGTCAATCTTACTGAAGGTTCAGGAGCCAATAAGGAGTTCCTAACTGATCCAAAGAAGATTCTAGACGGGCAGACCAAACATCACTCGACACGAAGGAGGCTGCTGATCAAGAGGCAGGAGCACCAACCTGTGCAACATGGAGCATCTCGTGGCGCGAAGCAGATCTGGATACGCAAGGATGGGAAACCCACAACTCTAATAGCAGACTCTCAAGAAGACAAGAAACGAGCCTCACCGTCAAGGAACGAAGTGAAGAAGCCCCCTAGGATAACCCCTAGGCATACCATTTCTATTTGGGTCCCTAAGCGGTCAATGAAGGCTACCCCTAATGCTAGACAGATATGGGTGCCCAAGGCCTGCTTACAAGCCCAAATTACTTCACCTTCAGGCACTAGGATGAAGCAACTTTCACAAGCACTCATGACCAACAACTCAGAAAATGAAAAGATACCTACACCTCTCACTGTCCCCACTCCCATCAACCCTAGGAATGTCTGGAAATGGGTACCCAAAAGGTCCCAAATACATCACACTCTCATCCAGAAATCTTCACCTGTCTTTAGCTCTAAGAGCTACGACTCCTCTATCAAAGTGTGGAGAATTAAACTATGTACTAAACCCCCTGACCCAATTCTGTAAATCCGTCTACTCTAACACAGGAGCATTCTGAGCCCATTGCATAACCAAGTATGCATCTAGGATGACTCTGACCTCTAATCACCACTCACATCTATCACAAACACTTCACCACTAACCACTGACCTCCGGGATTGTCATGTTAGTATTGTGAAGGGAACACCATTACAGCTTGTTTCCTATGCAACACTAATGTGCCTTTCGTCTTCCAGCAGATAAGCAACCTACTCTAATGGCAACAGCGGCAGGCACAAGCTCTCAAGCAGGATCTGGTGCTCCAATCAATTGGGATGCCATGCCGGTGGAGGCCCCACCAACAGCTCGACCTGAGGAGTTCGTGAATGTGCGGAGAATTCCTATTCCAGATCCACCAAATGGTCTAACCGAAAGAGTAAAGGGGCATTCTCACTGGTTCAATGAGATGCCAGGAGATTTGGGGGACGCGGATCATATATGGGAGTCCAAGATGGAATGTGGAGGAGTGTGGTGGACCTTCCAGTTCTTCTCACGAGAATTCGAAGCATTGCAAAATGCAGCTCCACTTCAAGATATCTGGCAAAAAGCAGGATTACAGACTTATTTCAGTGCAGCTCTGCCTAAACCAGATTTCCTCAGGTGCTACTACCTAATTGCCACGCTGAAGCCGACAGGGGATAAGGATCATTCAGGCACATTCTGGGTGCCCTCCTTGTCAAATCTGGAGGAAATGAGGAAGTTCGAATTGAATGTGACTTTAATCAGGGAAGCACTTCAGATGTATGGCACGCATGTACCCTCTGACCGCGACCCCTTGATACCGGAGTCGATGAAAAGCAATAGAATCAAGAAGCTAAAAGAAATGTGCGCCCTCACCCCCAACATCGCCATACCTTTGCGGATGTGCCTCCAACACTTGGCATTCCCCGCTCAGGACCGTTTCACTCAACCTCACAAGAAAATATGGTATGGGCTATATCTAGCAGAGACTGGAAGCTTGCCCATTAAGATGTCGGTATGGATCTTAGACCAAGTGTATGAAGCAGGCAAGCGGGGAGTGAGGAAGCCCACTCTACATGGTTGTTGTGCGCTGACAAGAATTATCTATAGATGTCTTGCTTATGATGTGCCAGTTGCCCGAGCTCTAAAGTATGCACAACTGGAGCTGTTCAAGGGGCGGAAGTCAGGGAGCCAGCCTACAAAACGAATGCGTGGATCGCTCTCCCAGGTAATGATCCCTCAAGAGGCCACGACTGAAGCCTCTCCCAGACCAGAAGCTCAGGTCGCACCTTTTACGATCCATCTTCAAGGAGCTCAAGCTGGGGAGGTGGTACAACCTGCTCCATCCGCCCCTCCACTACCTACCGAGGCAGAGTTTGAATCTATGGCCACCTTCACAGAGGATCCAAACTTTGATTTTGAAAGATTCCTGCAGACGGTGCCTCTATCAGACCGTGAAGATTCCCCTGACAATGTCGATCCGGGAGCATCAGTCCAAAGAGAACAGCCACGGGGCGAGACCAGCAGAGTACATGGGGAAGAAGTGGCACAACATCCTCAGGACCCAAATACACAAGTTCAGGAAGGTGCACAAAGAAATGAACCAGAAGACAGTGAAGAAGAAGCCCCTGCCTACACGGCACAACTCAGACGGCTGTACAAGACCATCAAGCAGGTACAGAGAAGACATAAGATGACAGAAGAGGCGAATAGAGCTCTAGTGAACCAGATGCTTCAAACCGAGAATGTCGACTCACATTTTGTGAAATCATTGAATCTATTGGCAGAGACATGTGGGATCGGTGAAGCATTGAGGACAATGGTCTATCAGGAAAACCCTATCTATGATCAACGAAGGATTGATACACGGCCACGACGCGGGAAAATGATTCAAATGGAAGCCTCTACCGCCTTACCTACTATAATTTCAGAGGATGTTCACATGACGAGCCCAAGTCCCACTGACGAACAAGAGGTAATTACACACGTACCATCTCCACCGCCATCTTCCATCCACCCTTCAGAACCCTTCTCCACTATCCCTTCTGAACAACCGATATCCACCCATCATGAAACCATTGTACACACCTCCGTTTTTACATCCTTCCCTTTACCCACATCCAGCACTTCCACTCAAATTTTTGAACCTCACACCGGTCATCCGGCCACCGATCAAACCATAATAGGTCACCCTTCCTATCTCCCCGCCCTTGGACACCCACTTGCCACTAGCCAGGCCTTATCCCAGCCTTTTCCATCCACCCACACCCAAACCCTATCCACCACTCCCCTAGTAACTGCCTCACACTCAACCCAAGTCACACAACCCTCATTCTGGACAAACCTTGTAAATATACTCCAACAGGTGGATAATTATAATAAAAAGTCCCTTTCCCAACCCCACTCCCCCACATTCACTGCCACCACTATCACACCACCCACCATTCCTGTATTCACAGTGCACGAATCACACACTCTCATGTCCGATCCCATGGACATCTCACCATCCACAGGATCACCCACCACCACTGTTATTCCTACATCACCACGTGTCATTTCACTCACGTCGCCATTTCCAAGCATTGTAGGCACAACATCCACTTTTCCCTTTCCCCTCTCTCGACCCCTTGCATCTTCCACCTTTACCCCTGCACCCACCTCATTTAGTCATGCACTCAACACCATGCTCGAAGCTGCTGCCCAACTTAAACAGGAATACAGGTTATTAGAAGAAAACAATAAAGAGCTATGTACTTTGTCATCCCACCTCCAGGCACGTGTCACTGCCTTGGAGTTGTCTAATACGGAATTACAGCAGAAGGTGACCACCCTCCAACAATATCAGGTGGAGCTGGAGTCCACACATACAGAGAAGAATAGGGCAACAGAGGGACAACTTAGAGATCAGCTAGCCCGTAATGCTAGACTACAACGAAATATGGCTCTACTCCGACGCCATTTAGCGGCTGCTCAAGAAGAAAACAAAAGACTATAGCAACAAAATCAAGACAACCTCGAAGCAGCCATGGAAAATACTCCAAGGGCACCCATTGACCCGGCTAAATTCCAAGCCATCCCCTCAGAGAATATACAACAAATATTAGAAACCTATGCCACTCTCTTAGAAGCTCATGATCAACTTGCTGACCAAGTCAAAGACCTACAGAAAGCCCAAGTGCCTGCACCACACCAACAAGAACCTAAAGAGATGGCCGACGCTGCAACCTCACCAGAGCCAGAATTATCAGTAACCAATGAGGTACTTGAACTACGGCAACAGGTGGGAGAACTAAAAATTAAATTGTTACAGTATGAACGACCTCCCTCTCCACCTGATCAAACCATAGAAGAAGACACAGTAGTCATTCCAGTGGAGGAGGCATTTGAAGACAATTATGAGCCTCAACCCCTTCCAGGAGGCAGAATTACAGAGGAAGGTCAGGATACATATGAGGAACCCCCGTCAGCATGGATGAAGCAGGTAGAGGAGATGGGTCACACTCACGAAGAGCGTGTTGCAACTCAGATGCTAGCCATGAAAGCCATAGAGGAGACCATACTTAAATCTGAATATTTCTCGAACTTGGCTCCTAGGCGGCTGATAACTAGCTCAGAGTTACAATACAAACCTTATTTTGTATTGTTGGCAGACTACAATGCTGAGATCAAACGCATAACCAACAAGTACCCCTCCTTCGCAACACAATTCGAACCCGAGGACATCCCAGAGGCAGCCAAAAAAGGGGCCATATTCCAGCCCATATGGAGGCAAAAGTTACTGGAAACCTATCCGGAAATGCTACGAACATGGGATCATGCTCCCATGCATCTGAAATATAACCCATGCTTCGGACCAGTACAAAGAAGACGCTCCTGGAAAGCATTCGCCATCAAGGTCCAGAACAACGTGAATTGCAAACAGTGGCTAAACTACCCCAAAATCGCACCACCGAAAGGCCCACCTACAATAGCGTACATGATGGCTACCATTCGATATTGGCTGCCACGCCTCCACCCCATGCCAGATGTTGCTGCTCAGATGATGCTCAAGATATTCGATATGATGCAGGTGGTGCTCAAAACTTTCCGCAATGTATGCCATATTCAGCCTCCGATTCCCGGCTTCATCAATGGTAATTATGACCTCCTGTATGATATGAGCACAACCCCAAGCATACGAGTTGATTATGCATGGCACGCACGCATCAGATATCTCCCTGCCTGCTATAAGCAAACTTTCGACGATATGTTTACCACGGGGTTCTGGGAGTCACACTCAGAAGTGTTCGCACCACGCCCAACCCACCTGCTACATCTATTCACGTGTGAACAAACCATGCACTCAGAACTCTACACAACGCCACAACCGGACATACCGGGTGCAGTCAATTGGGAGACCCTCCAGAGAGACTTGGTTCGGGGACTACGCATCAAGGAACAAGAAGTGGCAACCGACCTCCTGCAAGAG
The DNA here is from genome assembly GCA_020310875.1 of Ceratopteris richardii. NCBI lineage: Eukaryota > Viridiplantae > Streptophyta > Polypodiopsida > Polypodiales > Pteridaceae > Ceratopteris > Ceratopteris richardii. Next base: position 37,971,533 of record CM035425.1, read on the forward strand.
TACATTGATCAAACAGTGGAGCAGAGGTCTGTCAGAGGCGACAGACGCTAGGGGGGGGAGAGTGTTGGCCGTATACGAGAAGAAGCAAGTACGAGCATACAAGCAGATCTAGCACTAAGGCAACCCTTTATTTTTTTCAAAACCACTACACCATTTAAAAGTGATTCTCATCACTAAAAACCCCTATAAATACCATTTTCACCTTTTTGTAGCTCCATTTTGTACAAGCCGAGGAGTCCTCGAGCTTGAGGAGCCTTAGAAGTAGTTGCCTGCCAATTTTCATAATTTTTAGATCTCGTTTGAGCCCTCAAATAAGCCCTGGAACCTAATTTTTAACTAGGCCGGACACTAGGTCTGGACAGGGTCAAAGCTAGTCAAAAACTATAAATAGAGCTAGAGAGCTCATTTTGGTGGGAGCTTCTTGTAGTTTGAGCTTGTATGAGAACTTGGTTGCAATAGAAGTGATTCCATTGTCTTACTCTCTTGGTTCTTACCGTGTGTGCGCGTGTGCGTGTATGTGTGTGCATGCTTGTGTGCTTCTCACTCACGCACTTGTGCTTCCACTTGCTCGTGGTCTTCATACCATCCTCACGTCTTCCCGGATTGACATTAAAGGAGGTGCTACTCATCACTGAGCTACAATAATGCATACACATGCACACACATATACACATACACATACACACACATACACACATACACACATACACACATACACACATACACACATACACACATACACACACATACACACACACATACACACATACACACACATACACACACATACACACACATACACACACATACACACACACATACACACATACACACACACATACACACACATACACACATACACACACATAGAGAGACATGCACACACATACACATACATGCATACATATGCATATGCATATGCATACATACATACATACTTACATGCATACACACACATATGCATACATAATGCACATGCATACATACACATACATAATGCATATGCATACATAATGCACATGCATACATACACATACATAATGCATATGCATACATAATGCACATGCATACATACACATACATAATGCATACACACACATATGCATACATAAAGCATACACACACATACACACCCATAGACACATACACACACATAAACAGATCCACACTCATAGACACACACACATACACATAGACGTGCACACACATACACACACATATACACACACACATACACACATAGACACATACACATAATGATGCATTCACACACATACAGATGCATACACACATACAAATGCATACACACATACACACATAATGATGCATTCACACACATACACATGCATTCACACAGGGATACAGGTCTTAAATATGACCTTTCTCCCTGGTATAGAGTACACATATTTAGGCAGTGTAGTTGTGCATGACAACGAGATAATGCAGTGTCCTGTTTGCAATAAATGGTTAACAGATTGCCATACCGGAATTGTCCCAAGTCTTTGCTATAAAAAAGGGACTCAAACTGCTCTTCAGTTCCTAACAACAAGTCTATGTGTGTCTATGTGTAAACCCACAACCTATCTACTGACACTCAACGAGTTTCTCATGAAAAGAGATATAAGCTTATCTATGTGTATGTGTGTGTCTATGTGTAAACCCACAACCTATCTACTGACACTCAATGAGTTTCTCATGAAAAGAGATATAAGCTTATCTGTCTGCACATGATTTAACTCAAATAGAATTTTCTCCTATGAATAAATCACATAATTCACTGCTAATGCTCCCTTGTATATGCTTCTCCTTTGTTGATGGACCCACGTTGTAAACCCACAAACTGTCTACTGACACTCAACGAGTTTCTCATGAAGAGAGATATAAGCTGATCTGTCTGCACATGATTTAACTCAAATAGGTTTTTCTCCTATGAATAATTCACATAATTCGCTGCAAATGCTCCCTTGTATATGCTTCTCCTTTGTTGATGGGCCCACGTTGTAAACCCACAACCTTTTTACTGACTCTCAACAATTTTCTAATGAAAAGAGACATAAGCTTCTTTGTCCGCACATGAATTAACTCAAATAGGTTTTTCTCATGTGAATAATTCACATAATTCGCTGCTAATGCTCCCTTGTATATGCTTCTCCTTTGTTGATGGGCCCACGTTGTAGACCCGCAACCTGTCTACTGACACTCAATGAGTTTCTCATGAAAAGAGATATAAGCTTATCTGTCCGCACATGAATTAACTTATCAAATAGGTTTTTCTCCTGTGAATAATTGACATAATTTGCTGCTAATGCTCCCTTGTATATTCTTCTCCTTTGTTGATGGACCCACATTGTAAACCCACAACCTGTCTACTGACACTCAACGAGCCTACATGAAAAGAGATATAAGCTTATCTGTCGCACATGAATTAACTCAAATAGGATTTTCTCCTGTGAATAATTCACATAATTCGCTGCTAATGCTCCCTTGTATATGCTTTCTGTCAATGGTGCACACTGACATCTCATCCGTATGCGTGCCTACATGTAAACAAAACCTCATTACACCTCAGACAATGATCTAATGTAATATCAGAGATTATTAAATCTGAGCAAAGAACCTGTGCTAAAAAATGTGTCTTCTGCTTCCCATCAGTCTAGGCATATGGATTGATGTTCATCTCTCCATAGCTATCTGCCTCAGAAATACCATGCAACTTTTTATCAATGTAATTAAACAAAAATAGTGGCATCCCTGGTCAGACATTCTTTACATAGATGATGTGAGAAGCTCAAAGGCCTGGACATGCACAAAAGCTAATGATCAAGCTATTGTTCATGCATATGGTTTAAAGGGAGAGACGTATATCTGTGATAGAAAGTAAGAGGATAGATAAAGTATACCAAACAGAAGCTGTGTGATGCATTCATTGTAAGTTGCATGGTCACAGCCAAAAATCACAGCAGCAAGCTCCTCCGCCGGAAGGTTCAAGAACGGGAGCGGTGATGAAGGAGAATGGCTAGCCCAAGAGGAAGGAGAATGAAGGCCTTTGTATGTTTCGCTCTTACGTCCGGCTCCCATGACAGAAGCACTTTGCTGGCGATGAGACTTGTAAGAGTAAATTTAGAATTTGTTGGAAAACATTAATTACAAATTTATGTAATGAGATCATATGTTGCATGTGTATTAATTACAATAATACTTTCATAATAATATTTTTTATGAATAAAGGCATTCTGTGGGTAGAATATTGACACCAATGGATGAAGACATGAAAGATATTGACACCAGCATTCACGAGTTCACTGTCAAGGATGTAGTTGACAATGATGTGGATAGCAATCTGTGGAGCATGTGCAAGAGCAAGGCTAAGTGGTTCAGGATCTTGGGTGTTCTGTCGGGTATGATCGCCGTTGGGAGGTGGTTTTCTGATATTTGCAGATGGAAGAACCCTATCACCACAGTTCTCGTCCATTTCCTCTTCCTCTACATGTTCCTGATCGAAGCTTGGCATTACAAATTTTGCCCATGCCTACCACCCCATATGGATCCTCGTCTCTCACACGCAAAGGCTGCCGAACCTGATGAGCTAGACGAGGAGTTCGACAATAGATCCCAAGGTGAATAAATGAAGAGAATTCTTGTACCTTTCGCTATTGTGCATGTCGATGATTTCAAGGGTGAATTAATGAAGAGAGTTCTTGAATATCAAACATCATATTCATACTAGCTAATGACACCCAATATGTTGTTTTTTTTTTTATTTCATCTTTGGAGCTCTCCAAATATCATGTCACCTATATCCATGTAAGCAACTACTCATGAATTATGAACCACTCTAGTAAATTGTGGATGATTGAAATCTTAACCAATAATATCGCAATAAATATACCGATGCAAAGTTGCATGTATGTAGTGTTATTTTCTCCTTTCTTTCGTTCATGTTGTATTCTTAAGATGTAGATATATAGATGTTGGCAAGCTTGAACTTCTATAACATTTCAAGAACAAGAGTCAACAACTAGGAGAACAAGAGAGAGAGTCAACAAAGAGAGAGAGAGAGAGAGAATTCAAAGCGAAAAAGATGTAGAAAGAGAGAAACAGAGACCTGCATATACTTGCTTTAGCTCGTAAGCGCAGCACAACTGCGAACGTTGGAGAGCTCTTCGATCAGATGCGTGAAAATGCCGATCGAAGAGCCTCCAACGTTTTAATTTTTTTCCGTCAACAGACCGTCGTGTAAGCGATGCTACCTGCGTTGCATAAACGACGTCAAAACAGCATCGCTTATGCGATGTAAAAAGCATCGTTTAAGCGACGCTTTTTGGAACCGTCGTGTTAGCGATGCTACAGGTGAGCGTCGCACGTCCCGTCGCAATACAAGTCGCAAAACGCGTTATTCACTTCGTCATTTAATCGATGGTCCGCGCACGACACTCATTACGATGCATTTTGCAATTTTATAACGACGAATTTGTGTCGCCTTAACCGTCGCTATACGCCCGTATTCCTTGTAGTGGATAGAGTTCGCCTCCTTAAGACTCATCCACCACTTGTAAAGCACGCGGGCCGAGGGAAAGACTCGCCTCTAGCACATGGTACTCAGGTGGGGTGCCCTTCAATTGATGCAAATCATGCCACTTTTGTAAAAAAATGTAGATTGCATCCTTGTTCCTGTCTCGATCATCCCCCGTAAAAGTAGGTGGCTTCAAGTCTTTCAGGAGGGGAGCTTCCCTAGAGCTCTCTCCTTTGTGTTTACTAGGAAGAGAAGTATCTTTCCTAGTAATCTCTAGAGGAATAGGAGGAGTGTCTCTTTCCTTCCTAGCTAGGAAAGAGGTGACACTAGTCTCAAGTGAGATCATTTGAGACTTAAGCTACTGTATAAGAGATGTGATGCTACCAAGATCTCTCTCTAGTTTGAGGGTTTGCTCTTTCAAGTCAATGAATTGGTCACGAGTGACAAATTCATCTATAAGTTCCTCATAAGTATATTCTTCCTATGAAGGCTCTTTCTCTTCTAAGTTCTCTTCTATTTCTTGCCTTAATTCTACTTCTTCCATTCTAGAATCAGGATCCTATAGTTGCTCTTTAGATGGAGAAGTGTTTTCAACTACTTGTTTACCTTTAGATTCCATGTTTTCTACCCTTCCCCCATTTGCTACCTAGAGTGTATGAAAATGAATGGAAGTAAAGCTCAAATATGCAAGAAGAAGAGAAATATATCACAAGAGCACTTCCCTGTTACAAAGTAGAGCTGCAGAAGCAAAATCCAAGTGGTCCTTGAAGCTTTAGCTCACTGATTTTGAATTCTCGCCAGGCCCAAACGAAAATTGGAAATGTCCGGTTGGTCCGGGGAGGTTCTAAACACCATAAACCATCCAAAACAACTCCAAAAACACGTGGGAATAGCCCCGACCGGGCAAACTGAGTAAAATTGAGCAACTTCAGAGATTCGACAATCCTCACCAGTCCAAGAATTGCAGCCCAACCCTGTACTTCAAGAATTTGAGACTATCCCAAGTGAAAAAAGTGGATTTGGACTCCGGATGACGAAAAACTAGGCCCAGGAGTGGCCGCCTAGTTCCTACTGAAGCGCTGCAGAGAGATTTTGGTGTGGAAAATCTCGTCCAAAACCAATGCCGATGGTCTTTGAGCAAAGCTTAAGAGTGTAGCTTCAAAACGTGACCAAGATTTTGAAATCTGATATCGTATGAGGAAGCTATGGTACAGAGAAATCGGGTATGTCACCGATGGTAAGTGAAAGAACTCATCTTCATGGATGGATGACTTTGAGAAGCTCAAAACTGAGGGATTGAAGTTATTTTGAATCAACCAAAGACCCATACCCCATCTCCACAGCCCATATTACATATGTACATGATTTTCCCCAATCTCTTGATCATAATATAGTTTTTCTATTTCCAATCTCGTAAAAAAAACTCGAATCGCTCTTATATTACCTCCTTTTCCACTTCTCTTTAGTCTTCTCAGCAAATTCTCAGGAATGGACGTCCATGGAGGCGCTTTATCCCATATGCCAAATGAAAACTAGAGTTTTGTCTCCATATAAGAGAAATACCTGCTCATTCTCCTCATCCAAGAGGAGGGGATGAGAGACTTGGGCTCTCGACCGCTGCGCTCTGTCATGTGCTCCAGACGTCCGTCCTGTTGACTCCTTGCCTGTCTACGTCGGCTATTCTCTGCCCGCCCGTCGCCTGGGCTCTGGTACCAATGTGAAGCCTCTGGTGTCTCGAGGAGTCCCCTCACTTTTGGGAGGCTCTCCAGCAAAATCGAAGAGCTAACTCAGAGTACGCGTGCATGCCTTCTCTCTACATGGAGATACGCCTTGGAAATGCCGCCCAGCCGCGTGGTCTTCTATGACTACCCTCTCTCTCAAACATACCCAAAATGGGTCAATGGTCAAAGCTCCTCACATGAGTGCCACTTGGCACTCATGTGAATATCATACTCATTATGAATAAGGAGAGGTTCTCACCTCATATCCCTGTTCATATATGATACTCCATATAATCCATATGACAGAATGTCTTGCAAAAGCTTTAGCAAAGTCATTAACAACATGACCAATACCAGCAGTTCTAATACTAACCTTATTCATGGGATGCAAATCTTGAATGAAGCTTAACTTATTATTCTTTTTTGGTATGGTAAAACACCTATTAGAATATGCTCATATCCTCCCGCTTAATGGGAGAACTCAAGGAAAATCCTAGTCAACATGAAACAAAGGATCCTTTCTTAATGAATTGCATATAGTCATGAATTGCACTGCCTTCACTCATCTTATCCTAGTGAATTCTATAGTCATGAATTGCATATAGTCATGAATTGCACTTCCTTCACTGATCTTATCCTAGTGAATGCACTATGATTGTCCATTACTTTGTTTTCCATTCTTGAATAATAAATGGTTGTCCCAAAATGATAGGATATGTGCAATCCTCATGAACAAAGATTTGGTGTTCATTTTTAACATCTCCTATCATTATGGGAACATTAGCACATGAACCATGAAGAGAAAAGGCAACAGCGCCTTCATATTCCCTTTTGTTTGCTTCAGATAAAAGAAATAAAGTATATTAATCATGATAGAAATGAAATTCTAATCATACTTTAGCAATCTATTACTTTAATCAATAGAAAATCTTATAATTGCTAAAGAAAGATAATTAGCTCACGAAAACAGAACTTAAATCAAAGTTTTAATGTGTGAATCTTACATCACGCAATTTACCATATTATTAAGAAACTGGGACTTATAAAAAACTCTTTTTCTTTTAGTTTTTCCATTCTTGTATAGAAAGACACAGGGTCCCCACTTTTTTATTTCTATAATTTTATGGCTGAAAACGTCATAAATTCCATTCGACCTTGATTTTATGTATTTAAATTATCCTTTGTTTCCCGTTTAATCCATCAATTCTAGCCAAATCAATTTGCTGGTTTTCTCTGCACTATAGGTCCGCTCAGTGGAAGAGGACACACACATATATATACATATACACACACACACACACATATATATATATATATATATATATATATATATATATATATATATATATATATATATATATATATATATATATACAGACACAAAATCTTCCAGTCTCCCTGAAACTCGCTGCAGATGGATCTACCCCGTTCTTTTTGGCCGCTATTGGAACTAAATCTCCACATCACTGAAATCTCTGAATCAACGGAAGCATGTGGATCTTGCTCAGAATTAAATTCACAAAAAAAAAAAAAAAAAAGAGAAGGAAACTCATAGAAATCAGACGTTTGTGCATCTTTTCCGTCTCGTGGAAAGTATTGGTTCCAATGTGTATGCATTTGATAAGCTCTTGTGGACATATATGGAGCATTTGGATGGAAACAACATGATCCATCTCCCCATCACTCAATGCATTAATAGCTTTCAATATTCTGTAACAGTTAAAAGAATGTCTCCCATTTGATTTTTATAGTGCACTTTGTGTTGAAGAGTTGGTTCATCTACTACAACACCTTGGCCTCCACAAAATGTCGGAGTGTATCCACTAGATTCGTCCTATTTTCATTACCATCAAAGAAATAAGTATAGGGTATATACCATGTAAAAGATAGCATTTTTGGATATGATAAAGGAACGATGCAATGTAATAATATTTTTTCATGGAGAACAAGAGAAATAAAATCAGACTACTTATAAAGCAAAATACATGGTGACAAAGCTTTGATATAGGAGGGTTGCAATGTCCACATGTGCCCTATGTGAATATGAATTTTACAAATCATTGGTCTCATCTCTAGATAAATGGGAGACATTCTTTTAACTGTTACAGAATATTGAAAGCTATTAATGCATTGAGTGATGGGGAGATGGATCATAAAGATGATTTGACACTACATCGATTTCAAGGCAATACATGGATTTTCATTACTTGTTTTTACCATAGTTTCTATTGTGCCACGGGCCCAGAAAATTTTTGAGAAATGACTTTGTGGTTCTCCTTGATGTCTTGAGTGAGGTTTGCCCATTTTTCTCCTACCCCTAGTCAATATTTTGCCCATAACTTGAGCTAAAGATATATGATTCTTTAGAGTTTTATAAACATTGAAAAAGCTCATTCTTCTCACACTTGATTTCCACGAGAGACACTTTCTATGCTGATTAGTATTTTGCTCATGAGTTGAGCTACAAATAGTCGATCAACATGATTCAGCATACAATAAGGTCTAAAACTTTGTAGAATATTGCAAAAGCTCAATATACTCACCTCAAGTGGGAAAATGATTTGCATCAATGTGAGTGAGAATTTCTACCCCTTAATTAAGTATTTGAATAATAACTTGAACTAGAAATATCTAATTGATGTGATTCAACTTGGATTTTTTAGCTTGTAAGAATCTCTACAACTCTGTAGAAGATGTAAAAAACTCAACCGCCTAGAAACTCTACTTCTCATCAAAATTTTGTTCATAATTTGAGCTATAATTATAACATCGACATGATTCAACTTGTGTTGCATATTTTGTAGGAATGTAAATTTCTGTTGAGAATTCCAAAATCTCATTCACATTGGAAGATGATACAAAATGTTTTTATGTGATTGGAGGTGCATACTTGTTTGATCAGATGTGCACCTTATTGATGGTGCATGAGAAAGATATAAGAGGTTCTTATTGAGGATTTAATCAATTGTGCATATTGAGGCGGTACATTACATATGTGAAAATTCCTCACAAGTACACAAATTACAATTCTTCATCTCACAAGTACACACACAAATACTAAGGAGTGAACACCATAGACACATAAACATCAAAAGAAAATGATAGTATGATAGAAAATTTCTCATTACACTTGGGAGAAGATCAATATATATCACCCACAAGGGGAGTAAATCTTTCACAAATCACATCTATATTTTGAAAAATTATGAGTTAATTTGTGAGAGTTGTGAATCTTGCTAATATCAATTTTGGTTTGGAAACATCGTCCACACATGCACACCACCCCTCCCAAAGGTTTCCAAACCAATTGCTTTCATATTTTGTACATGCAATTGAAATAGGGCAAAACCCTACCCCAATGGAAGTCAGTCGAAAGTGACATTTCCTCAGTAGGAAGTAGTCATTTGCCTCACCACCATACATGCAAAATTTTTTCAAGTAGTGAGTTTGAGCTTAGCTAGGGCCACATGGTTGCGTCAAAAGATACACATACTCACCCAATGACTTCCAATTATTTAGGGCCATCTAATTGAGAATATCCTACTATCTTAGAATTCCACAAATTGAATGTCCATTTGATAGGCGTCTACCTAGATCCTCAATCATCAAATGATTATGATTACAAACCCTAACTGCATGATAGTGGATCTACATATGATACTCAAGTTCTATAATGAACACTACGAGGATAAAGATGGAACTATATAACTTTTCACAAATCAAACCTTGGACACATGAATGATAAGGGTGAAGTGTAATTACCTTCTTGGAAGCCCATCTACTTGGAAAGGAGTACTCAAAAGAGGTACTTGAAAAACAACAAGAAAAGTCTTCTCGCCAAAAGAGTTGTAGTGTATGTGTAAACTAAGTAAAAAAGAAGAGAATTTATTTCACAAGCTTTTCAATCTAGATATTGAGCAACTTCAAATGTACAAACTGCCAATGATAAGGAAAATCCTACCCTAAGAGGTAAGAGCAATGGTGTGATGAGCTTTTGGTCAAGGAGGTAAGAGTTTTCCCTTCAATTAGAGTGGTGCAAACCATTTGAATGATGCATTTGCATGATCACAATATCCATCATGTAAGTTACCTAGGTGCAATCCACGATCTCCCTAGTAAGGGCACCAAAAAGTCTTGACTCGTAGTCTAGGGTGTGCCCACACAATTCTAGATCATCAATCCATGAAGAATAGAACTCACGCTAGTTGCATTCGGTGAAATAAACAAATGGGATGGAAGGTCATCAGGTTGAGAAGTAGAAGCACATTGCCATGATAGTCTCCAAGAAGGTCCACATGTGATCTAGTTCACAAGTCCATACAACCAAGTCCTAAGCATTGTGATCCTTCAAGATGGATGACCATCGATACCCAAGGATGATCGCAAGAGAGGTCACTAAGTAGATGAATCCACTTGTTGGGAATCGAATTCACAACCTCCCGGTTAGGAGTGTGATGGGCTAACCACTTGCCCCAAAAGCCATGGTTGAGGATTACTTCCTAATCCTCTCTCTTAAGGCGTGGTTCAACCATCTCTTATTAGGATTATGTGACATTCGTTCCCCCTTAGACTGAGCATTGTCCTCAATGCTCACTTGTGGACCCTTCTGACTCTTGGACCCACTTTCCATGCATGAGCACTTCCACCAACCTCAAAATCCAGCACATGGACCAAATTTGGACCTATCCCACCCTCCGTGGGTGCCCAAATGCCCATGCGCCTTCATCCAAGGCCAGTTTCACACTCACCATAGATAAGCGCTTTTTCCAAGTGCCCATGAATGAGGCGCGAACCTCCATTTCACCCAATTTCTCAACTAGGCTCTGATACCAATGTTGGGAATCGAACTCACAACCTCCCGGTTAGGAGTGCGATGGGCTAACCACTTGCCCCAAAAGCCATGGTTGAGGATTACTTCCTAATCCTTTCTCTTAAGCCGTGGTTCAACCATCTCCTATTAGGATTATGTGACACCACTCCTCCACTAGCAATCGTGATGGTATCACTACGAAAGCACCTACAATAGTCTCGTTCAACACCCTTCCAATGGTGTCACATGCAAAATTTCGATAGTGTCAAGTGCACACTTTTGATGGTCTCAAGTGCACACTTCCGAAATGCGAATTGCATACTTTCGATAGTGTCAAATGCACACTTCTGATGGGGTCAAATGTAAAATCTGATGGTGTCATGGGTTAGAATATCCAAGATACTCATATCTCCCTTGTTACTGATCTGTTTTTGCATGTGCCATGGCTCGTTTCAAAGCTCTCAAATACTGCTACAAATGCAGTGGCCAAAATCCAAAAGATGTAGGATAATGGGCTTTTACAAAGTTTACAAACATGAGACAATTCCTCTTTCACTCACTTTGATCACCTAAACAAGTGTTTGATTGTACAAAAACTTCAAAATGATAGAATCATGTTAAATAATACTTCCACCTTTAAAACAAGTGTCACACAACTAGATCCTTAAGCTCAGTGGAGTGGCTTGTTTGTTTAGTTGTTGCTTGGAGAGATGGTGACTCAACTTTCTTTAGCCAACCATGCTTCTTGATCATGTAGTCCTCATCCTTTGGGGGTTCTCTAGATGAGGGATACATGGGCTGCATGAATCATGTACAAGATGACGAGGCAATATATACAACAAACTCATGCACACATGGAATGTGTGAGGTCTCAAAAGAAGAAGAGCCATGACGAATAGGGCCCTCAAGTTCTATCATGAGGCACTAATTGTTGAACCACACTTGAAGAATTCATATTCTAAGGTTAAAGTCTACTACGTGGTTGTATGTCCAATATTGACCCAATACTAAGGTTAAAGTCTACTACATGGTTGTATGTACTATCTTGATCCAAAACTAAGGGCTTTGTAAGATTTTCATCATGGAAAACCAAGAGTTGTTAGAGAAGCTTCTCCCAGGACTAGGGTTACCACACCTTAGGATAAATCAAGTCTACGGCTCACAACTATTAAATTGAGAGCTCATATGAATAAATACCCCAAGGGTTAAAACCAAGCCTTCAACCCAAAGGTTCAAGCATGTGCCAAGGGTAAATCAAGGGCTAAACCATGTCTAATGTATATCATGTTCCAACCCTTAGAATACATATATTGGCCTTTTTAACCCATGATTTATACAACATTATTCCCCCCTTAAAGCATTTTCATCCTAAAAAATGTATAGATGTATAATATGTGGAGTACTCTCCAGTGCACCATGATCTATACTATGATCATGGTTATCTCTCTCTTTAGATTCATCTCTCTTAATCAGATAAGGGAGACTTCCAAGAGAAAAATCAGAACCCTTTCCCAAACCACTTTCTCTTAGTCCTACTAAATGTACGTGCATGCCTTGTACTTATGGACTAGTGAAATGGGAGGATTTAATTGTTTCCCTTTGTCACTTTCACCGATCTCAAACTCCGTATACTTTGTAGCTTCTTGGAAATGCATAATTTTTATGAGTATGTGATATATGTTCTACCTCTATCTTGAAAGGGCCAAAAATTGGATTCATCTTCCACTTTTAATGGAAAGGATAGGGATCTTTAGATGTTCTTTGATTCAATTTCTCTTTTAGAGTCTTTTTCAAATACAAATGTAATTTATTTAACAAAAGATATGAATCTAGAACTATGTTCTACTTAGTCCCTACCAAAACATGTTCTATCATCTTCTCAATTTTTGACAAGTTAGGTGATATTTTTGCATCAACTTTTCCTGAAGCATAAAGTTGAAATATTCAAACTGATATATAATAAACCCATTTTTTAAAGTTCATTTCCTACTAAAATGGATCCTTATCTTGATTTTTCTAGTATTAACCCTTAGAACATATCCTTGTTCTTGCATGGGCCGATCCTTCTTGAAAATCTTTGATCTTCAAGAATTTCTTGATCCAATGACTAAAATTACATCTTAAGAATTCGGAAGGACGTTCTTCCAAAGGGATTTAGTACTAAATATCTTGAACTAACTCTACTTCATAACATAGATAGTTCAATATCCTAACTTGAAAAGTCACCAATGATTTGCAAAGAGAAACAAATAATTTCTTTCTTAATTAATTCCTTTGAATCGTCAGACGCCTTTCCATTAGTTAGAGAAAGAATTTAAATTATTTAAATTTTTATTGCTTTTAGTTTCGAGGTCTTGCAAGAAAAGATAACTCTTTCTTGGCATCATATTGCGGACCCTTCTTAGTTAACATTCTTGAATAACTTATACACATCATCCAAAGATTGAAGGAATGATCTTTTATAAATCATTTTATCATTCAAGCTCCTTGATTTTAAGCAAGCTCCTTGATTTTAGAGTTTAACTCAAAAGACTCCCTAAAGTTTTTATCCTCATTTCCCCCATCTATTGCACAGTCTAAAGTTGGCTATGCATTCTATTGAAAATAATGCATCTTATTAAGAGGTATAAACGATAGCATTTTTTTAAGGTAAATGTCAATCTTATTCCATTTCCCCTCTTGTAAATAAACCAAGTGTATTTAACTAGTTCAAGTAGGTACATCTCTACATCTCTTAATGAACCTAAGACCTTATTCTGAATGGTCTTACTTTTAAGAATTATCTCGATGTTTTTTATTGAATCTTGGGTCTCTTTCCTTTTTGGCCATCAAATAAAATCTATTTTGATCAAGTGCAATTTAAAAGTGTCTTTGTTTATTTTATTTGATAATCTAGTATTCTCATACTAGATATTATTTGTTGACATACCTAGGCAACGTGTCAATCATCATATTATCCAAACGGTTACTACTTTTTATGTATAGATCATGTTTTGGAGTAGCGGTATTTAGAGTTTCTTTCAACCCTTTAATCTTGCTCTTCTCTAGATATGCACTGATGATTTATAACTCTTCACTCCAAAAAGATGACATGGCATGGTTCAACCATATCTTGCACCTACATGTCACTCAATAGCATCTTCTTCCCCCATTGATTGATCATTGTACTCAATGATCAATTCTTCAAACTTCTTAACATCTTTCCGTGAATATGAAAAATTTATTTTATATTATCCCATCATTGTGTGTAGGGTTTCATAGAGTCTTTAATTTTCCTTTTGGATATTTTTTAATCCAAATTCTTGTTAACACTAACTTATGCTTAATAAGACATTGTTTGACTTGTTTCTTAAGTCCTTGGCCTTGTTGATCAAGCATTCCATGGGCTTTATGGATCTTGAGAATCCATAAAAAGGACTTTTAAGCTTTATGTTTTTCTATCTTGTGTTAAGATTTATTGGCTTTGGGATGAAGTTAATGTTGATTGAGTTACATAACATCAATGTACGCTTAAACTTTTATGCTTTTGACTTCATATGATGAAGTCATTTTCTATCTTAAACCTTAATTTTTCTCTCATGTGTCATCAACCCATCCATACATGATTCAATTCATTAATATAAAGATATTCCAGAAATCATATAGATCTTTGCTTAAATATCCTTAGCATGCATAAGGTTTAAAAATTTGACCACTCCTTAAAGCATGCATGGAATTCACACATTGAGTTACATTTAATACATCAATGTACATCCAACACATGCTTGTGATCTTCATCCTTGTTCATGCCATGCTATATATTGAACGTATTATGTTCAACCTCTATTCAAGTTTATGAGGCGAGTCCATTTCATGCTAACAAAAAACCTTTTTCTATTCAATTATGTCTTAAATTCATCACTTATATTATCAAATTCCTTCTTCATTTGAAATGCATCACCTTCTTCATTTTAAATGCATCACTATATGCATTACTTTAACATGGCAAAGAAAGGAAAAATCGATGGACGATTTGGAAGTAGCACTTACCTCCATCAAAGCTAGATCTATCCTTCGTATCCTTGCATAGTGAGACCACCTTTGATGTTGCAAGCTTGAGACAACCTCCAATATGGTTACTTGGGCATTTTCATACTTACATGTATGCCCAAACATTTATCTAACCTTATAAAACTCTAAGGATTCCCATATGCATATTTGTACTCATGTATGAAACCCCTTTATACTTGCCACACTATGTATGAGATTTATGCCACCTTCATATAAAAACCTATAAGAAAAGAAGGCAGTCTAATTAGCTTTAAGTGAATGGTTCTCATCCTACTTGAATGAAGGTATTCATTAAGAATCCAAGAAATGATGGTTTATAATATCCTAATTCCACTTCTAAACAAATATAGAGAAAGACTTACTTTTCGAACTTTGAAAACTCGTATTCCATTGAAGTTGAAAGTGGAGAGTCCATGCCTTTTCTTCAAACTCCATGTTTCCTCTCGCTTGTTTGAGAAAAGATAATCCTTCAACTAAGGATCACACAAAGAGTCTCTTGCCAAAGTTGTGGAGATCGGAGATGGAAGAGCATATGGGAAGGCTCAAATTCAAATTATATATATTGAAGAGCTTGGAAATTTACTCAGTGAAAGAATGGGAGAAAGGGAGAGGTCATGTAGGCAATTGACAAAGTAGTGGGGTCTATAACTCAAAGCAAGTTCATTATTCCTCATCAATCAATAGAGGAGACTGTTAGATATGCTCAATACTCCACCCTCATGTGACCACAAATGATCCATGGTGCTCCAAGTTGTAAGGCCCCCATTATGAGGAGAAGCCATTATGAGAGCCCGGACATTTGTGGAACCCTAACTTCCAAGTTAGATGAGGTCTATGTGTGACGGTTGATGGTTATAGATGATCTTTGTGAGCCTAGCCATTAGGTTAGGTAGGGCATAAACTTCCAGGCCATTGGGTTACCATTTAAGGTGAAAATAAAGGCCCTGTGGCGTCGCGCAGTTTCCCCATAGAACCTTAATGGGGGGAGTGCAGAGGGGGCCTTGCCCCCTTCTACGGGGTCCGGGGGGCCTATCCCCTCGGCCCGTAGGGCCGAGACGGTAGGACTTCTGGTCGTGGAGATATTGTCGGATCATATATTTTACCAACTATTTTGTATCTCCCGACTACATTTATCTATACCAAACCGCCTTGTAAAAGCTATATAAGCACGGCCTAGGTTGAGCTTTACATAGCATTGCGCACTAGTAAGCCCTTCATCTAGAGTCTCTCTAGATCACCATCTAAGCTCCATAGTGGGAGCACACAGGTGAACATCGCCATCATTGTAACTGCATTACGCTCGACAATCTGAGAATTTGAGTTCTCTATCTCTCAGTCTACATCTATCTTTGTCTGCGTTTTTCTCTCAACTCTGTCTACAGGTCTATTCCGCTGTGCTATTATTTTCTTACATGGTATCAGAGCTCAGGAGGCTTTGAGTGGTGCGGAAGCAGAAACGCAGAGGTTGCAGAGGTCTGAACAACAAAAGAGAGAAGATGTCAAGCAGTGCATCATCATCTACGACTGGGGGCCAAGGTGGTTCATCAACAGGAGTAGGTGGCGCACAAGCAGGAGCAGTAATGATGCCAATCATCCCAACGTTGCGGATATGGCCACCAACCTTCACAGAAGGTAAACTTGATGGTACGAACTACACCTTGTGGAAGTTCAAAATCACTTCTATTCTTGATTCATATGAGCTTTTGGAGACTGTTCTTGGGACTAATCATGAGCCCCAAGAAAGACCTGATCCAAATAATCCTGGTCGAATGATTCCTCCTGATGCTGATCTTCTACGTGCTTGGAAACGTAGAAATGCAGATGCACTCTGTGCTCTTGTTACAAGTACTTCTGATAATAGTGTTCTGACTCTCATTCAGCATACTACGAAGGCATGTGAAGCATGGAACATATTGAGAAATCAATATGAAACTCGTAATCAAACACGGATTCAGAACTTGGAGAATCAGCTTGCAGCAGAACGATTTGCTGATGGGGAGACTGCAGAGGTGTTTATCACTCGCATAAAGAATCTACGAGATCAAATCGCGGGAGCAGGTGTTCAAAAGTCAAGTGAAGGGCTAGCTCGACGTTGCCTTCGAATCTGTCCACCTAAGTTTGATGGTCTGGTAACTGCTCTTAACACTCAAATCAGACCTCAACCACTAACTTTTGAAGAATTCAGTGCCTTACTCATGGAGGAGGAGCTGCGGCTCAAGGCAAGGAGTGGTGGTAGCAAAGGAGATGCTGCATTCAAAGCAAATGCCAAAGGAGGCAAAACAGACTCTTCAAAAGATGGAGATAAAAAGAAGAACGACAAAAAGAAGTTCAAGGGAGAGTGTTTCCACTGCAAGAAGAAGGGACACAGAATCCAAAACTGTCGCATCAAGAAGACAGAAGAGGAGAGTGGCTCTTCAAAAGGTGGCAAGGGCAAGGAGTCTGCCAACACAGCAGAAACAGAGCTTGAGTTATTTGTTACAATAGAGGAGGTGTGCTCCTCGGCTGAAGATTCAGGAATAGATGACTCATGGGTGTTGGACAGCGGTGCATCTTGTCACATGACGAGTAGAAAAGACCTTTACAGTTCCTTACAGCTTCTAAAGGAACCCATCACAGTAAAGGTAGGAAATAATGCAAGATGTCCTGCAGAGGGCGAAGGTACGGTTTCTTTCATTAACTCTAATGGCGATATTAGAAAGCTTTCAAATGTGTTGTATGTTCCACAAATAAAACGAAATCTACTTTCAGTAGCTTCTATTACTGGTCAAGGTCATCAAGTATCTTTCAGTAAGACATGAGCTAAGATTATGGACGGTACAACAACATTGTTGGGACTGGCATAAGAAGGAACAACCTGTATGAGTTGTGTGCTCTTACAACCACTACAAACGTGGGCACAAGTAAGCTATGGCATGAGAAATTTGGCCACATTGGATATCCTGTACTAAAGGAGATGCATCGCAGAGGTATGGTTGCACACCTACCATCGATTACAGAAATGAAGGAACCATGTGAAGCTTGCATGATGGGCAAGCAACAGAGGGAGGCATTTCCACAAGAAAGCAAGAACAGGGCAAGCTATCCTCTAGAGTTGGTGCATGCTGACTTGTGTGGAAAAATGCCTACACAGGCCTTGGGCGGATCTTCCTACTTCATGTTACTTGTCGATGACTATAGCAGGAAGATGTGGGTGTACTTCCTTCGCGATAAGGCTCAAGCTTTTGGTAAGTTTAAAGAATGGCTTCAGCTTGTTGAAACTGAAACAGGGAAGAAGATGAAGAAATTCAGGACAGACGGTGGTGGTGAGTTCACATCAATAGAGTCTGAAGATTTCTGCAAGAGTAAGGGAATCAAGCATCAACTCACAGTGGCACATAGTCCTCAACAGAACGGTGTTGCAGAACACCAAAATCGAACCATCATGGAGATGGCAAGGTGCATGTTGAAAGGAAAGGGTTTGCCTAATCAATTTTGGGCAGAGGCTGTCAACACTATTGTCTACATCTTGAATCGAAGCTACACCAAGGCACTTGATGGAAAGACTCCACAAGAAGCCTACACTGGTAAAAAGCCTTCTGTTTCCCATTTCAAAGTATTTGGAAGTGAATGTTATGTACATGTTCTAGATAGGGAGAGAAAGAAGCTTCAACCAAAAAGCATCAAATGTATCTTCCTGGGGTACAACGAAGATAAGAAGGCTTATAAGCTTTATGACCCTGAGGCTAAGAAGATCATGGCGAGTCGTGATGTGGTGTTCAAGGAGGAGCAGCCACATGCAGTGGAGGAGGAAAAGAGAGCTTCCACTTTATCATCAGGCGAAGGGGCAATCCACTATGAACCTGGCCCAAGAGCTATCCTACACAAGAGAAGGAAGCATCATCTTCAAATGATGAGTCTGAAAGTCACCAATCTGCCGACACCCAAGTGGAAAAGCCATTGCCACGTTGGGTGAGGCAGCTCTATGATTCTGCAAACCCCATCCCACAGTCACTAGAACAGGTTGCAGATGGAACCGAGGCGATCACAGAGAATAGAGGAACAGAGACAGGCAAGCACCCATATTGTAAACACAACCTTGATGGCTGATCTCATTGAAGAAGAAGCGAAGGAACCAAGCAATGTGGAAGAGGCACTCCATGATCCGAATTGGAGGGCTACCATGCAAACAGAATACAACAATACCATGAAGAATGGAACTTGGGAGCTAGTGGATTGACCCCCTAAGCGTAAAGTCATTGGCACCAAGTGGGTTTGGAAGCTTAAGTACAAGGCTGATGGTACTCTAGAAAAATATAAAGCAAGACTTGTTGCACAGGGCTACTCACAAGTTGAAGGCATTGACTTTTGTGAATCATTTGCCCCGACTGCAAGAATGACTACTATCCGAGTAGTACTAGCTGTGGCTGCACATAAGTGTTGGCCAGTCTATCACATGGATGTTAAATCAGCGTTCCTGAATGGAGACCTCAAGGAGGAGGTATATGTGTCTCAACCACCAGGGTTTGAGGCTCCCCATGCACAGAACAAGGTATGTAAGCTGAAGAAGGCATTACATGGGCTAAAACAAGCCCCTAGAGCATGGTATCAACGGATAGATAAGTATCTCTTGGATCTAGGGTTCAAAAGATGTGCTTGTGATGCTAAGTTGTACGTTCTAAAGAAAGGAGGGAAGACAATTGTGCTTGTACTCTATGTAGATGACCTTGTGATTACAGGAAATGATGATGCTCTTCTTCAACAAATAAAAGATGCCCTGAGTTCAGAATTTGAAATGACAGACTTGGGCTTAATGCATTATTGCTTAGGTCTTGAAGTTTGGCAGGAACCAGGGAAGATTTTCATCTCTCAACAAAAGTATGCAAGGCAGATATTGAAGGCATTCGACATGGAGGATTGCAAGGAAATTTCTACACCTATGGAGGTCAACACAAATTATCTATTGAAGATACTTCACCTCCAGTGGATATTGGAAGATACAGGAAATTAGTTGGAAGTCTCATCTACTTGTGCAATAGCAGACCAGACATCTCTTATGTTGTTGGAGTAGTAAGTAGGTTCTCTAATAAGCCTTGCCAAACTCATTGGAAGGCAAGCATGCGGATACTCAGGTATGTGAAAGGAACCAGTGATTATGGTATTCTTTATGAAGAAGGATCATATCTAGTCGGATACTATGACTCAGATTGGGCAGGAGATATTGATACCAGAAAATCAGTTTCTGGATATTGCTTTTCTTTAGGATCAGGGATTTTCTCTTGGATCAGTAAGAAGCAACCGACTGTAGCATTATCTTCTACTGAAGCTGAGTACAAAGCTGCATGCGTTGTAGCATGTGAAGCAGTATGGTTGAGGAGGATCCTATGGCACATAGGAATACAAGGACAGGAGGCTACAGAGTTGAAGTGTGACAACCAAAGTTGCATGGCCATCGCCAAAAATCCTGTTTTCCATGCACGTACCAAGCACATAGAAATCCAGTATCACTATGTGCGTGAGTTGATTGAGGACAGAGTCGTGGAGATAACCTATTGCCCTACTGAAGAAAATGGAGCAGACATATTCACCAAGGCTCTTGCGAGAGAGCAACTTCTTCGACACTTTCCAAAGCTTGGGATTGGACCAAGGAGGTAGTTCACCATCGGGTGGACATTGAGGGGGGGGGGTGTTAGATATGCTCAATACTCCACCCTCATGTGACCACAAATGATCCATGGTGCTCTAAGTTGTAAGGCCCCCATTATGAGGAGAAGCCATTATGAGAGCCCGGACATTTGTGGAACCCTAACTTCCAAGTTAGATGAGGTCTATGTGTGACCGTTGATGGTTATAGATGATCTTTGTGAGCCTAGCCATTAGGTTAGGTAGGGCATAAACTTCCAGGCCATTGGGTTACCATTTAAGGTGAAAATAAAGGCCCCGTGGCGTCGTGCGGTTTCCCCATAGAACCTTAATGGGGCGAGTGCAGAGGGGGGCTTGCCCCCTTCTGCGGGGTCCGGGGGGCCTATCCCCCCCGGCCTGTAGGGCCGAGACGGTAGGACTTCTGGTCGTGGAGATATTGTCGGATCATATATTTTACTGACTATTTTGTATCTCCCGACTATGTTTATCTATACCGAACCGCCTTGTAAAAGCTATATAAGCACAACCCAGGTTGAGCTTTACATAGCATTGCGCACTAGTAAGCCCTTCATCTAGAGTCTGTCTAGATCGCCATCTAAGCTCCACAGTGGGAGCGCACGGGTGGACAACGCCATCATTGTAACTGCATTACGCTAGGCAATCTGAGAATTTGAGTTCTCTATCTCTCAGTCTACGTCTATCTTTGTCTGCGTTTTTCTCTCAACTCTGTCTACAGGTCTATTCCGCTGTGCTGTTATTTTCTTTCAGAGACAACATGCATGACAATTGCTCCTCACTTCAAACACGCTTTGTGTGTGTCCCCTCGGGTTGAGGCACCTTGGGCCATTCATGGGGTCACCTTGAGGGGGCCTTGTGCCCTTTGGGGGGTGTTCCCACAAGATCCCTAGGACATGGTCGTGATCAAAAGGAAATCAAAGGTACTATCGAATGTGCATACAATAACTAATTAGACTACATGAAAATCATCAACATATCTTTAAGTGGCTTTGCATACCAGTGTTTTATAATGAACATCTCATACCAAATAAATAATCTACCTAAGCAAACTAGTGAGACCACCTCAAGTCAAAGAGAGCACGTATCTACCCATCCAGCTCCACGCATACCTCTAGACCAAGTAGGTGCATGTACTTGGGCTTGTCTAAGTGTCTATCCAAGTGTCCCTCATGTGGGGACTTTCCCAAGGGTCTTCACATGCCTTCTAATTTCCCAAGGGTCTTCACATGCCTTCTAATTTCCCAAGGGTCTTCACATGCCTTCTAATTTCCCAAGGTCTATCACATGCCTTATAAATCAAATGAGGATTGTTCTGTGACTACACCCCAAGGTGGAACTTAGAGAAGCTTCTCCCGAGACTAATCAAGCCTAAGGTTCACAACCATTCAACTCGGAGCTCATCTGAATAAGTACCTCAAGGTTTAAAACCAAGGGTTCAACTCAAAGGTTCAAGCATGTGACAAGGCTAAATCAAGGGCTAAAACATGACTAATATACATCATATTCTAACCCTTATAATCCACACATTAGGCTTTTGAAACCATGATTTATACAACAAGTACAAACAAAGATTTTGAGTATAATAAATTCAAGTCACTTGGAACTATGATTGGTTTCCTTTTAAATACCTTAAAAAAGAAGGATGAATGTTTATTCCATTTAAAGGTTTTAGGCTTCCAAGTCAAAGCATTGGTTAACCAAATGATTGTGGAATGATCTTGTGATGGAAGCACTAGAAACCTAGTAAAGATAAAGATAGAGGTAATTCCTTAACTTCAAATTCTTGAAATGATTTGAGTAAAATGTACTCCATAGTTACATAGAGTGTAGTTTCTAAAATTTAAGATAAATATCATCCACACATCAATATTGAATATATACTATGGTGGTATGGGGTACCATATTTTATGTTCACATGGCATTCAAAAAGATGGTACGGGACATTGGATCTTGAGTTGGTAGGTATCTTTTGATCTTGGAAGGAAGTTTGAAGTGAGATTGAGTCCCCAAGGGGATCAAAACTACAAAAGTGAAGTTCAGATTCAAAATGGCCAATGATATGACTTGAAGCAACCACGCTTCAAAAATAAATAAACAAGTAAGTTAAAAGATCATGAAGTACCTAACTTCTTAGAATTCAAGTATGACAAGCATTGTTTTACTTGGATTGTGAGATGTCCAAGTAAATTATTTGCATCACAAATATCGTATGGATTTTTAACAACCAGAACTTTGTGAATATCCTTTCAACGAAGCCTTAGAGAAAGTCGGAGATGGTTGATTTTTTTTTTCTATACGAGTAAAAAAATAAGTATGGCACCTTCTTCTAAAAAACCTACTCGAATATATGAATAAAAAATTGATGCTTTAAATTTACATTAAAAATTTAAACAAATTTAAACACATTATCATTGTGGATTGGGCAAGACAAAAAATTCTGCCTCGTTGCCCTCATGTAAGAATATCATTGGTAGTTCCAGGCCGTTAAGGCAGCTGGTTGGGCCTCTTGTCTCTTGAGGCAGGGGTGAGGATTCAATCCCTGCCGACCACATGTAAGGAACATGTATAATCTGGAATGATAAAGCATATGGCTGATGTGCCATCGTTTGACTAACCCTGCAATAGTTGTGGCAGCCGTTCAACTCAGTCTTGTAAACCCCTGTTCTTGTGAGATAAGGGGGGTCCCATGGGTACTATGCCCTTCCTTGTAGAGTTGTAATTTCAAAGTTAAAGTTCGGGGGAGTAAGCCTCGGCCGAACCTCCATTTAAAAAAAAAAAACAGAAAAGTGTAATCGGGTGAAAAGGCGCTAAGAGAGGGGCAAAGTAGACAATAGATGTCGAAGTGGAATCTAAAACTGAGTGCTACGTGGAATGCGTGAGCTCTTCCTGGCTTTCAAGTCCCTACAGATCGAAGGTTTTTCTCACGGCTCTATGTTTCATGACTCGGGTAGCTTCGCCTCCTGTATCTGCAGAGTCACTCCTATTACCTATGGCCCCGCAGCATCGCTTGTCTGGACTTCAGAGACAGATTCTGAGCCTCTACCGTTCGTTCTTGCGCGTGGCACGCACGAAACCGCCCGATGTACGTTCGAGAATCGAGAAGTACGTTGGCGCTCAGTTTCGTCACGATGCTGCCGCCGTTGACAAGAAGGATTTCCAGCAGATCGAGTATCTTGTACGCCGTGCTACTAAACAGTTGGAATCTCTTAGGAACGGTAGTATTACAGGATTCCAAGTAGTCGACGGCAAGTAAATGTATGAGACCTAAGTGAAGGGCTCCAACGGAAATAATGAAACCCTTTTCTGACGGTCTTGGCAACCATTGAATTCCTTGATTGCCCTACATTGTACTTTCTAGATTACACATACGAAATTAAGGGGGGTATAGAACTGTGGGATCAATCTCCACGCGACTTGTCAGAAGATCGTCGCAAAGAATTTGTGGGAAAAATACCAGTATCATTTCTTTGAGTGCTGCATATTTGGGCTCGACCTTCTGCAGATTTCGATTGCAAAAGCATTTGATGCGACTGACTGAATGTAAAATGATATTGAAAATAACAAGATTATGTCTGTCCTTGTGTCTGTGGCTATATGCCATCTTCTTTTAGCCGTACGCTTTTGCATGTTTGGATATTTGGAAGTCTACTTGAGAATGTAATGAAAAGTATTACTTCTCGCACAGGTCATTTGTGTCTGGTATTCAAATCGTTGCGTGTGTGATGGTTAACTCTGTCATGTAATATGTCTTCTTTATGTACTGGCCTATGAGGAATTGGAAGTAAACGTGCATTGTAGGATGTTCTTCATCTATTGCATAAAAAGATCGCCAAACTTCACAATCTCCCGTTCATCTTATTTGGGAGTTTCCAGATGTTTTTTTCTATGCTGACAACTATTGTACCATTTATCTCCTATGTGCTCATACTGCTAATAAGTTGAGGGACATTCAGTATATGTAAGGCGGATCAACTTGATAAGTAGAAAATCCCACAAGTACAATGAAACGCAGGAAATACTATGTGGAAGCTGGATCCGGTTGAAAGTTGAAATCACTTGTATACTTCGAAACATGCAGGGCTGAATAAATGTTATTGAAGGTTTCCAAGTATAAGATGATTCAAGGATGGACCTCTAAGGAAATGTAGTAAGACTTTGAGTTCTTGAAGATGAACTTTTTTAGCATATTTTCGCCATTGTACTTATCACATTGAGAATACACGACTCAGTTCGTTGACTTTGTTAGAGATCTTTATTTAGAAAGACTCTTTATCAAAGTTTGCACCTAGTCTAGGGCACTGATGACGTGAATATGGATGTCATAGCTATTTGTCCAAGTTATGCATGATAAAGTTTAATTCTGATACTTCTTGTTTTGGACAAACATAGAAGTTGATGATGCACTTTTTGTTTTGTTTTTGTTTATATATATATATATATATATATATATATATATATATACACACACACACACACATATATACATACATATATATAATGTATGTATTTATGTATGTGTAATTATTATTATTTTTATTTATTATATATATATATATACACACACACATACATATATATTATGTATGTATGTATGTGTAATTATTATTATTTTTATTTATTTTCTTATATATATTTATTTATTTATTTATTTAATCTTAAATAAATTTATTACTATTATTTTTTTTATTATTATTTATATTTTTAAATTATATATATATATATATATATATATATATATATATATATATATATATATATATATATATATATATATATATATTATTTTTTAGTCTGCCTCATTTTGTTTTTGTTTTTTTTTTAATTTTTTCTCTTCTTTGTTTTGTTTGTATTTTTCATGTCCTATTGGTCTGATTTTTTGTGTGGTCTTTTGCTTTTGTTTATTGTTTTTTCCATTGTGTATGTGTTTGTATTATCTATCTTGGGTTTGTAAGTTTGGATATTTCTGAACTTATGAAGGTATAAAATATACATGACAAATGACTATAAATAATTGAAAAGGATATTTGTTTCTGTTTTGATAATTCATAACCTCCCTTAAGAAAAAAACCCTTACAAAAAAAAAAAGGAAAAAGGAGGGAGAAATACTCAGAGGAGAATGTAGAACAAAAGTCTATGTTACAGTAGAAAGGTAAAATGAACAATAGAGTTTTTGATGAATGTTTAAACATTGAAGATGGGATTCCAAAATCTGGAAGGCTAAGGTTTGGAGAAAAGAATGGGAGTTTGACAAGTACAAAAATTTTGGGATCAGTATGGAAGTGTGTCTTTCCCTTGAGATACAAAATCCCTTGGGAAAAAGACTCCTTTGACTATGGAGCATGGGAAGTATACTTTGGAATGTAGAACTAAAGTCTATGTTACTCATAGTACAAAGGTAAAATGAGCAATAGAGTTTCTGATGAATGTTTGAACATGAAATATACCTTGATGGGCTTCCAAAGTTCGAAGGCTAAGGTTTGTAGAAAAATAATGGGAGTTTGAAAAGTTCAAAAATTATGGGAGCATATGGAAGTGTATCTTTCCTTTGAGTTACAGAATCCCTTGGGAAAAAGACTCCTTTGACTATGGAGCATGAAGAGCATACTCTTCTCAGCCAAAGTCTCCTTTGACTATGGAGAATGGAAAGCATACTCTTTTATCTGCCAATTTGTAATGATCAAGTGTACCGTTAAGAAGAACAGCTTATGAAATTTGTAGTTTGATATCTGGAAAGTTTCAAATATCTGGTATGCAGACCACTGGCAGGGACATTTTCGCCCTCCACCATGGACTATTATGTATGTGCAAAGCTACTCATGTGGCCACCCAACTTCTAGGTAAGCAACTGTTTGACACTCATATCATATACCTCTATATATTGTGGAAGAAGCCCTTATGCTGCAGGATTTATTTGTGTACTCCTCTGTTGATATGTACCTGTTGTACTCCTGTTATGTGCTGAGCTAGACCCTGGAGTGTGCAGCAAATCCCTACTGCATGCTTGATGCTCAAGTAGGCTATTTTGTCCAAGTGTGTGCTGGACTGTTGTATACATTTGCTGTGAGTTAGTCTGTTCACATTCCTTTTGTATTTCTTTTTGTGTTGTATCTCTCCTTGTGCATGCTCATTGGTGCGTGTCTACTGGTCAGGAGTGTATGCAGTAGCCAGTAGCCAGTTGCCTAAGTGACTGAGCCCAGCCAGCTGCGAGTGTATCACATGTGCTCCTTGTGGAAGGTGGTGTAGCCCTGGTATCATGTAGTGTGCTAGCGTGTCTGAGCAGGTAGCCTCTATTGAAGTAGGCAAGTGGAACTAAAGTGAGTTGGTACTTAGGCTTTGGATATTTGTGTAAGTTAGTTTCTTGTTGGGACAAGTTTTGGGCTGGAATATGGTCTCCAGCTGAGTATCATTTCCTTTGTATTGACTGCTGTTCATGTTGTTTTCTTCCTAAGGTTGCACCGACCCACACGAGCACCAACGCTCACCACGCTTCCCACAAAGACTCCTTGCACCACTCCTCCCAAGTACAAGGGAGTACAATATGAGCTCCAATGGATACAGAAAATGGTAGATTATCATAGCTTTTGTAGCAATAGAGGTGAAGAATATTGTCCCGGTGGTCTGTGTTGTTCCGCCTTGTCCTTATATAGAGAAGGAGATAATGAGCTCATTGAAGTCAGTGGTGGGCATAACTTGCCCTTCTATCATGATATATTAGAGAGAACCATTTCTCAGATTCTAATTACACAGAAAAATGAGGAGAAGAGAGTGGGGAATTGTCATCCCATCCAAGAGGAGAGAGAATGAGTAGTTTACATGAGTGCTTTTGGAGATTGCATGGGATATGCCCTTGGGCAAGGGTGCACTTGCATGGGAAGGAGATACCCTAGAGAGAGAGAGAGGGATTCATGTGGAACAAGAAGAAGAAAGGGGGAAAAATACATGCCACGTGGAAGGAGGGGAAGTACCGTGGAATCTATGGCACTTGGCACTAAGAGAGGCTCGTACACTTACTTTTGCATGTCGGGGGAAGAAGGGAGTAATATATCAAAGGGCATCCATCAAATATTTTTTGACGGGGCTCTTTTTACATACTTCATCAAAGTGCCCTAAGTACCAGTAGCTTAGAGTACATAGTATTGTACCTTAAAGTACAAAGTACGCACTTGGAAGTACAAAGTACCCTTTCAAGTACAGCTAAGTACACTACAATCATTGGAAAGTACACTTCAATCATTGAGAGAAAGAACAAGTGGGGCTCTACAGGTGCCCGCCACTAGAGGGATTTCTGTCCCGAAGAGCATGAGAGCATGGATTGAGCTGATGTGGAGAGAGGAGAACTTGACATCTTGGAGAGAAGAACGTGATCACTTGGTGAGAGGAAGGCTTGACCATTTGGAGGGGAGGAAACTGACGAAGGCTTACCATCTTGAGAGAAGAAGAATCGACCACCTTGTTGTAGAGAGAGTGGAGAGGTTGGGAGGATTGACCTGGTTGTAGAGAGATTGGAGAGATTGGAAGATCGAGAAGAACCGGTTGTTTCTTGGAAAAGAGTGAAATGAAGATAATCTGGAGGACTTATCATCTTGGTGCACAGAGTGGAACATAGCAGATTCGGTGCTACGCACCTTACATTTTTTGGATTCATCCAGTTCGGTGCTTCCGGTTCCATTTTGTTCGTAAAATTTGCGGTTACATTCTTTCAAAATTAATAAGTGATAAAACACTTAGATATGCTCCCAACGGATGTTTCCTCCCCCCAATTTCATGGTTGAGCGATTTCAACATGCATGAGAAGTTGAGCAATGAGCATAGCCTTCAACCTTGAAGGTTGAACCTTCATCTTACCTCATGAGCCTCAAACTTTGATTCTATGAGCATTTGTGTGTGTGTGTGTGTGTGTGTGTGTGTGAGAGAGAGAGAGAGAGAGAGAGAGAGAGAGAGAGAGAGAGAGAGAGAGAGAGAGAGAGAGAGAGAGAGAGAGAGAGAGAGAGAGAGAGAGAAAAGAGATGGATAGGTATGTGCTTGAAGATGAAGAGGTGTTGCAAAATCTTTGATCTACACCAACCAATTGAACTCCATGAGTATATGGTGGGCGCTTTTAGCTTGCCAATGGATGTATTAGACACCCTATGTACCTTGGAAGATCACTCTCAAAAAGATAGATCAAAACAGATAAGTTGGAGTTAGCTTAGAGGTGAAAACTTGCTATTCTTGGTTCATACACCTGTCCAGTGTTTTACATAATTCTCTGAGCACAACAGCAATTAGCTTAATTCCTCTTGGGGAAGTCTAGGTAGCTTAAAGAGCTAAATTTCAAGAGTAATCTCATAAAAAATAATGAACCACACACTGAGAATGAGTTTTAACAACCGATGACATCATCCCGATTTTCACGGGCTGCTACAGTTTGAGACCAGTGAGCAGTAAAATGAACATAACTCCAAATCTAGGAATTCAATGATTATGAAAATTTGTACGGTTATACTAGACAGTAAGCTGAATCCAACAAGCTTTAAATCACTGAATTTGGATAAGTAACCATTGAGAAATGGCTCTGACAAGATGAGTGAAAAAGTCGGGTACCTGACAGAGAAGTGAAGATGAACAGACCCTGTTGACTTCAAATGAACATAACTGAAGTTTGCAACATCCAAATGACATGAAAATTTGTGAGCATATAGTAGACTTGTAGAGCTAACTTTACCAAGTTAAATCACTGAAAATGATGCACCAAGCTCAGAGAAAACATCTCTGCAAGCTGACTGAGAAAAACTGAGAGTAATGGCAGTGAGTAGTACACTTCACAAGAACATGGAAAGATGAACTCAAATAATCATGAAAATGAAAGTATATTGCTTGTACAATACAATGACTTACTGATACATATGTGTGCCTTGTAATCACACCTTGATATGGCATAAAGCTGAGCTCTTGGAGGTCTTCACATAGGTCTCTCTAACCACGATTAAAATTGCCATCTATTTATAGTTGAGTTTGGGAGGCTAACTTCCCTCAATCACTCTCCAATCAATCAATGATTGATTTGATTCTCTACCTACCACGAATCACGAATTCGTGGCTCCTCTTTCCCTTTTTGATCATGTGGACTCAACCACTTAAGATTCTCTTACTTTTACATTAAGTAAACTCTTCAAAAAATTACAAGAGGTAGTTCACAAGTGAACTTTACATAGTCTTCATTTTAAGGCTTTTTCTATGACTTTGTGGGACTCAAGCCAATACTTAGGCTTGTCATAGACTTTCTCCAACAGCTCCCCCTCAAGCCAAGTATGCTTGAGGTCTTCAATCTTCCAAGATTACCTGCAAACCTATCATAGCCTTGAATTTGCAAAGCTTTGTACCATCCAATGCTTTGGTTAGAATATTTGCACATTGTTGATGAGTGGACACATATGATATTTGAATCTCTTTGCTTAGAACCTTCTCTCGTACATAGTGATAATGAACTTCAATATGTTTAGTCCTTGCATGAAAAATAGGATTAGCAGCCAAATGAATAGAACTCATATTGTCACCAAAAATAGTTGGAGTTCCAAACTCCAATCCAAGATCTTTGAATAATGTCTTCATCCACATAGCTTCTTGTGTAGCTATGGCAAGACCTCTATATTCAGCTTCAATAGAAGAGAGAGCAACTGAGGGTTGCTTCTTGGATGACCATGAAATAAGCTTTGAACCTGCAAAGGTAAGATAACCTGAAGTGCTCCTTCTATCTTCCTTGGAGCCAGCCCAATCTGCATCAGAAAATAGCTTCAAACCTAAATCAGATACATAAGGATAATAAAGTTCTTCATTTATGGTTCCTTTGAGATACTTGAGAATCCTTTTGGCAGCATCCATATGTGGTTTCCTTGGTGTGTGCATAAATTGACTTAGCACACTCACACTGTAACATATATCTACTCTTGTCAATGTGGCATAGTTGAGACTACCCACTAGACTTTGATATGATGTGATGTCCTCTATGAGTTCACCTTCATGTGAGCTCAATTTGTGATTGACCTCCATTGGAGTACCTGCAATCTTACAATCTTGCATCTTGAATTTTGCCAACATGTCATTAATGTACTTTCTTTGAGTGAGAAACAAACCATGATCTTTGTAGACAACTTCCAAACCTAGGAAGTAGGTAAGTGAACCCAAATCACTTATCTTGAACTCTTCTCTCGTCTGATCTTTGATCTTCTTCATACCATCTGCATCATTTCCTGTCAATATAATATCATCTACATATACACATAGGTAGATGACCTCGGAATTACCCTTTTTAATAAAGAGTGAAGGATCTGCCTTGCTTGGTTGAAAGCCTTTATCCTGCAAGAATGAAACAAGCCTGAAATTCCAAGCTCTTGGAGCTTGCTTGAGACCATACAATGCTTTGTTAAGTTTACACACATAATCAGGATGAACTTGATTCTCAAAACCAGGTGGTTGTGCCATATATACCTCTTCTGTTATCCAACCATTCAAAAATGCATTCTTTACATCTAGTTGAAGTATCTTCCAATTCTTGGAAGAGGCAATACTAAGCAAAACCCTAATAGTAGGCATCTTTGCCACAGGAGAGAAGGTCTCCTCATAATCAATTCCCTGAGTTTGTGCAAAGCCTTTTGCTACAAGCCTTGCCTTATACCTGTTAATGGAGCCATCAGAATTCTTCTTGAGTTTATAGACCCATCTTGAGCCTATTACCTTCATGGATGAAGTCTTGGGCACCAAATCCCAAGTGTTGTTTTCCTCAAGTGCTTCAATCTCTTCCTTCATTGCATGCTTCCATTCTGTTTTTGCTTTGGCCTCTTCAAATGATGATGGCTCCTCTTGGTTTATGTCCTGTGCTATGTAGATAGAATGTTTAGTTACTAATGAGGTGTCAAACCCATACCTTTCTGATTTTTCTTTTCCCTCATAGATCTTCTTAGGCCATGATGTGATGATTCTGCCTCGTGTCCAAGTTCCTGCAATTTTGCTTTACCTTTAGACTTCCATGCTTTGATCTTTTCCATGTGAGATTCTTCATCATCCTCTGAGGTGTCTTGTTCTTCAATCTTTGATTGTTCTCTACCAAGCTTTGGAAAATCTTCTTCAAGATCATATGGTAAATTGATCTTCCTGCATGAATCTTCATACCATGAATTGTTCTCATAAAAAACTACATCTCTGCTTACCAAGAATCCTTTGTTGGTAGGGTTGTATAACCTGTAGCCCTTTTGATTGTTGTCATATCCAATAAATACACACCTTTCTGCCTTTGGATCCATCTTGCCTCTAACCTGTGAAGGAACATGAGCAAAAGCAATACATCCAAAAATTTTACAATGATCTAAGCTTGGTCTTCTTCCATTCCAAGCCTCATATGGAGTCATCCCATCAAGGGATTTTGAAGGCAACCTGTTAATCAAGTAAGTGGCTGTAGATACAGCCTCAGCCCATAAATAATTAGGTAAATGCTTTTCATTTAACATAGACCTTGCAGCTTCAACAATTGTCCTATTCCTCCTTTCTGCCACTCCATTTTGCTCAGGAGTGTACCTTGTAGTTACCTCTCTTTTGATTCCTCTTTCTTGAAGAAAAGAATCAAAATCATGGGAGAAGTATTCTCCCCCTCCATCTGACCTTAGCCTTTTTAGTGATTTACCTGTTTGATTCTCCACAAGAGCCAAATATCTTTTGAAACATGAAAAAACTTCATCTTTGTGTTTCATAAAGAATAGGATAGTCCATCTGCTGCAATCATCAATAAAGGAAACATAATACCTTGATCCAGATATTGAAGCTTCCTTGCTAGGTCCCCATACATTTGTATGAACCAACTCCAAGAGATCTCCATGCATATAACCTTTCTTCATGAATGGTAACCTGTGAGACTTTCCAAATTGACATGCACTACACTTATAAATCATATGTTGTTTTGACAAATTAGGAAGTCCAAGTACACTTTGGTCCCTGCAGATTTGCTTTAATGACCTTTCACCAATATGTGCTAACCTTTTGTGCCATACTTCCAATTCTGTGAGTGTCTGACTACCATAATTAAAGAGAGCAATGTTTCTAGTGTCCTGTAATTCAAATGTGAACAATCTACCTGTCTTTTCACCTTTTGCAATTCTTCTGAATCCTTGACTTGGATCTTCAACAAATGCTCCTGCTTTTGTGAACCTGACTTGCAACCCTTTCTCTACTATCTGCCCAACACTTATCAAATTCTTTGTAATGGTAGGGACATAGAGTACCTTACTGAGTAGGTTGATGTTTCCATCAGGTGCTTTGACATTACCTATTTTCTCCACAGGATGTTTTGTATCATCTCCTGTTTGTACCTCATGCTTATTCCTTGGATCTTCTAAATCTGATAGGAGTGCCACATTTCCTGCCACATGATTTGAACAACCTGAATCTATGTAGAAAACATGCTCATCAGATTTACCTTTTGGCATAGGCATGTTCATGATCAATAATGAGTCCTCTTTGTTTGAGTCTTCTGTGTAGTTATTGTAGTCTCTCCTTCCTTTGTAGCCTTCTTGATAGTTTGAATGATTGTAGTTGTTGTAGTTGCCATGGTAGTTGTTGAACCTTCCTCTTGAGTAGCCATAACTTCCTCTACTGTATCCTCTACCTCTTTGATTCCTGGAATTCCTAAAGCAATTTTCAGTTGTATGATTAGTTAATCCACAAATAGAACATGAGTTGGAGTCTTGGGATCTCCCCTTGCCTTGTCTACTTCCTCTTCCTCTACCTCTGCCATGTCTTCCTCTACCTGCATAGTTAGCTTGATATGTACCTGCTTCATCATCCACTTTCTTTGCCTTTCCTTTGTTATCTTTAGACTTGCTTTTATCCGTGTATAAAACTGAAGATTGATTACCTTTAGAGCTTTCTCCATTTTTGATAAGCTTTGCCTCTTGAGTAAGTAGTTGTCCAATGAGTGTGTTGAAATCAGGTACATGCATGTCCATGTACAAATCCATAGCTGTGGTGAATGCTTTCCACTTGTCATCTGCCTTCAAGCCATTGATGACCTGCCTTACAATTTGCTCTTCATCTATTACCTCTCCAATGCTTCCCAACTGATCCGCTATGTCCTTGAGCTTTGTGACAAAATCAGTCACATTTTGTTTGGGAGCCTTCTTGAGAGTTGTGAAATCCAGCCATAGTTGATGCTTCCTAGCTTTAGTACTTGAAGAAAAGAAAGCTTCAAGTGCATCCCACACTTCCTGAGATGTCTTACAACTTCTAATGTGAGGCAACAAAAAATCTGAGATAGTGTTGAGGAGATAAGACCTTGCAAGTGCATCCTTGGAGCACCATGTGCTCAATCTTTCTTTCTCTTCTTGTGTTGGTTGACTTTTGTTCCTGAAACTTGGCATAACTTCATCTCCAACCACATAACCATATAAACTTCTACCTTGGAGATAAGCTTCCATCCTTAATGACCAAGCTGAGTAGTTACCTCTGTCCAATTTGTCAATTGATGAAGGAAATCCATCTTCCATGTTGTCCAACCTTGCTCTGATACCACTGTGAAGAGATGGATAGGTATGTGCTTGAAGATGAAGAGGTGTTGCAAAATCCTTGATCTACACCAGCCAATTGAACTCCAGGAGTATATGGTGGGTCCTTTTAGCTTGCCAATGGATGTATTAGACACCCTATGTACCTTGGAAGATCACTCTCAAAAAGATAGATCAAAACAGATAAGTTGGAGTTAGCCCAGAGGTGAAAACTTTCTATTCTTGGTTCATACACCTGTCCAGTGTTTTACATAATTCTCTGAGCACAAAAGCAATTAGCTTAATTCCTCTTGGGGAAGTCTAGGTAGCTTAAAGAGCTAAATTTCAAGAGTAATCTCATAAAAAATAATGAACCACACACTGAGAATGAGTTTTAACAACTGATGACATCATCCCGATTTTCACGGGCTGCTACAGTTTGAGACCAGTGAGCAGTAAAATGAACATAACTCCAAATCTAGGAATTCAATGATTATGAAAATTTGTATGGTTATACTAGACAGTAAGCTGAATCCAACAAGCTTTAAATCACTGAATTTGGATAAGTAACCACTGAGAAATGGCTCTGACAAGATGAGTGAAAAAGTCGGGTACCTGACAGAGAAGTGAAGATGAACAGACCCTGTTGACTTCAAATGAACATAACTGAAGTTTGCAACATCCAAATGACATGAAAATTTGTGAGCATATAGTAGACTTGTAGAGCTAACTTTACCAAGTTAAATCACTGAAAATGATGCACCAAGCTCAGAGAAAACATCTCTGCAAGCTGACAGAGAAAAACTGAGAGTAATGGCAGTGAGTAGTACACTTCACAAGAACATGGAAAGATGAACTCAAATAATCATGAAAATGAAAGTATATTGCTTGTACAATACAATGACTTACTGATACATATGTGTGCCTTGTAATCACACCTTGATATGGCATAAAGCTAAACTCTTGGAGGTCTTCACATAGGTCTCTCTAACCACGACTAAAATTGCCATCTATTTATAGTTGAGTTTGGGAGGCTAACTTCCCTCAATCACTCTCCAATCAATCAATGATTGATTTGATTCTCTACCTACCACAAATCACGAATTCGTGGCTCCTCTTTCCCTTTTTGATCATGTGGACTCAACCACTTAAGATTCTCTTACTTTTACATTAAGTAAACTCTTCAAAAAATTACAAGAGGTAGTTCACAAGTGAACTTTACATAGTCTTCATTTTAAGGCTTTTTCTATGACTTTGTGGGACTCAAGCCAATACTTAGGCTTGTCATAGACTTGCTCCAACAGAGAGAGAGAGAGAGAGAGAGAGAGAGAGAGAGAGAGAGAGAGAGAGAGAGAGAGAGAGAGAGAGAGAGAGAGAGAGAGAGAGAGAGAGAGAGAGAGAGAGAGAGAGAGAGCTATTAGCTAGTGGACACACATGCACATGCATAGAGAGAGATACATTGAGACTTGAGAGAGAGAGAGCTTATTAGCTAAAGCCTAATAGTAAACATTGAACACATGCATTCAACGCTCTGCACTTATTAGTTAATTCTAGATAACCACACATATCATCATGCCTTGTGGTATTTCACAACCATGGAGTATCCACACCACCAATAATGAGTTGATGAATATTTTTGGATATGGACCTGGCATGAGAAGATGGACATGTAAGTATTGTGGAAAGTTATTTTGCACCACAACTGCACGTTTTGTCCCATATGTATGAGGATTAGGGAGGCTTGGACATAGTTGGGTGAACACAAGTCCCACAAGAGATTGCAGAAGCCATATGCAAAGAGATTTGTTATTTGTAAGTTGTAACATTGGTTTTCTTTATATGTAGTATAATGTCATAATACATGTATATGCGTGTATTTGTAACAACGCACCTTACGCACCTTACATTCGGATGCCATTCGGTCCTCGCACCTTACGCGCACCGAACTGAACGCACCGAATGCTCAGGACTGCCTTGGAGTGGAATAGAACTCGGGTTTCCTAATGCCACATTGAAATCCAGTTTCCTTTGAGTGAAGCCTTCTCTACAAAACATTTTTCTTGGAAGCCTACCTTGTGATGCAATTGAATACTGCCTTCCCAAGTCTGTCTCGAGCCTTCAAGAATCCCTCATTATAAAAGTCAAGATCATACAAGGAGGTGTGATGCAAGAGAGATTGAGATTGGATGAGAAACCTGATGTACACATACTTCACATAGGAGGGGGAGGAGAAGAATGACTCACTCGAACAACAATTGGAGATTAGGTAATAGGTCATTGAGGAAGGTAAGAATACGAATCATGGAGAGGAGTATCACTATGAGAGAATCATGAGGAAATCGTGAGTGGGAAAGGGAGGGGGAGTATTAGAAGATGGACTATTGCTCATGACTGAAATCCCTTACAGAGCTGTCTTAGAGGTGGTCATAGAAAATGACCAGCTTCTAAGATGTGTACAAGGGCACTAAATTGCTCACCGAGAGATTGCAGAGCTGCCCGCAGAGGTTGGGATTTCAGTTGCTTGCATCTCCTTGAAGTTGTTGCAAGTACCTTGAATATGCCATCTTTTATTCCAAAGATTAAATAGACCAAATGCTTCACACACTTCATGAGGTGACATTGCCCCTTTCAAGTCTTGCTCGTTAACAAACACGAGTATTGCACACGTTTTTCACAAAAGGATCATTCACGATAGCCTGAAACTCTGTACATGCCTTCCCTATCCTCTCTATCCAGAGAGTCAACCATATATCAGACCATCTGTATTCTTGCCTATGTCCCATACTGTAAAGACTACATTCTTGTGTTGAACTTGCTTGACATTAGAACCCATTGTAAGTACAGTTTGACAATATTTCTCGAATGCACAGCTTGTAAAGAAGTGTTCATCCCAGCAGCATCCAACCTTAGCATAACCACCTGCATCTCCTTGTTGCTGAAAAGACTATGGAAAAGCTTGCGAAATGTCTGTCCCAGTGCTCAGGAATGAAGACCAACCGACTCAGCAACAAAATATATCACTAGGATTGCACTTGAGAATCGGAGGTGGCAGAGAAGAGGCTACAGAGACAGATTAACACTTGGACTACAGGTCGGCTGAGAGAGAGGAAAGAAAGTGTTTTTACGTCTATTAGGAGGCTGAACTCGGCCTATGAGACAAATCAATGTACATGGGTGTATCTTCTGTCAATCGGAAAAGATAAAAGTGCTGAAAAAACTGGTAAAGCTGATATAGATCTCTGTAGTGTGCATGTAGAGATATCCATGAAAGTGGGGTTTTGGGGGGGGGGGGGGGGGTGGGTATGGGGTGCTATATCTATAGTCTATATGCAAAAGGGTAGTACAAGCATGAGAATGCATCTGAAAGACTAACTAGCTCCATCCTTTACTAGTGGTCGGGTGTAAGATGTAGTACATGTGGAGGTGGAGTTAGGGCTGCCCTGATGGCTGCAGCGGGATCAGCCATCATTTGGGATCGTCTCTCCTCCATGGGGCGCGATGGGCACGAGGTTGGATCTCTGCAACCTGGTGTCGGTGAAGTCTCGGGGCCCGATATCCTATAGCACGGGGTTGTCTCCTAGCTCGATAGGTCTGAGTCTGTTGAAGAGTCACCCTTCTCGATGTGGGAGCTAAGGGGAGGAGGGCTGTTGCATGTCATGGAATGAAGAAGTCAGTGAACTGACTCTGTCTCCCTCCCGTCTGGGTAGCTGCAGTAGGCTGGAGTAGGGAATCTCTGTGACTGTGTATCTCTAGTAAGAATCACTCGAGCTTTCGTTGATCTCTAGAGCCCATGATCTCTCGGAGGGTGGGCTTCCCTGTAAACAGAGTCTCGTATCTGTCTCTGTGCTACATATGCCTACAAAGTGCTCATCATCCTCCATCTCTACTCTGCATATCTACTCTTCTCTGGGAATGTATGCGGCTCTTCCCATCTCAATCTCTAGTCGGTGTGATGAGACCATAAACTTGCCAATGGCTACCCTCGAGCTATGAGGCATGTAAGTATCTATGTAGTGTGGTCGTTGGATGAAAGCATCCGTTAGTATGTATAAGAATTGGTCTCGGTAGTGCGATAATCTCGATCCCATGTGTGGTGTGTGCTATGTCTGACTAATGTAGAGTTGCCAGAGATCCTGTCTGAGCACAATATTCCTCTCACGATGGGAGAGGTAGATGTGGGGTGAGTTTGGGTCATACTGAAAAGGTGGCAATCTTTTTGTGTGTGTGTGTGTGTGTGTGTGAGAGAGAGAGAGAGAGAGAGAGAGAGAGAGAGAGAGAGAGAGAGAGAGAGAGAGAGAGAGAGAGAGAGAGAGAGAGAGAGAGAGAGAGAGAGAGAGAGAGAGAGAGAGAGAGAGAGAGAGAGAGAGAGAGAGAGAGAGAGAGAGAGAGAGAGAGAGAGTTTTACTAATGTCTTCCGAAAGCCAAACTTGGCCTATGAGACAAAACCATGTACAACTCTAGTAACCTCTGTGTAGGAATAAAAAGGTAAAATACTCGTTATGCAAAACTGTGTAGGCTGAAAAAGGTTGGAAACAACCAAAGTATAGTGTACCGGGTGATGAGGATGTAGTGGGGATAATGTAGTGGTGTGTGGGGAAGCGTGGCTCTGACTCTGCAGATAATGGCCGCCTTGTAAGGGGGCCCAGAGTGGGGAGTGAATATGTATACCCTAACTACTGATGGTAGGTGGAAATGGGTGGAGTATGCGGTACATCGGCAGCGGTCTGAGTGCCTCGTGAAGGAAGGCTGCCCAAGTGATGGTGGTGCACCTTTGCTCCATCATGTGGTCATGGGCTACCCTGATGCATGAGATATCCTCTTGGTGTAGTCGAGATCATCGGTATCCAACAATGTGGTCGGCGTCTCATTCTTTGTGCCGCTGCTTGTTGGAGCATGAGCCCTATGCCTCTGGGAGTCGGGCCCGTCTGATGTGACCCATCTCACTGAAAGAACTGAGTAATGGTATGTTGGGTATTCATCCATGTATGATGCGTGGGTTGTGTCATCTGCTCTCGTCTCTTGTCTCTCATATGCCGCCGTGAGAAAGCATCCCAGCCTACACTGGTCTCCAGTGGTCATGCACAACTGTAGTGACTCCTCTATTTGGAACTGTGCCCGTAGATATGAGTATGCTGGGCATCTGGTAACAAAGTGCTCCTCACTCTCTATCTCTGTATGGCATACTGGGCACCACCTCTCCTCTCGAGGGACTCCCATGCCCTCACGATCTCGAGCTCATATGAAACATTTCCCAATGATCACTTGAAGGTGGTGTGGTAGGTATGTCTTCATGTAGCGCAGAGTCTCAATGAAGCCCTGGTCTGCAGAAAATGCTCACGGTAGTGGAGCATTTTTGGTGGCAATGTATCCCTTGGGCTGATCCATGTCCTCTGTATGTATGTATGTCATATCTTGTGACGAATGATCCTATTCCTCTCTTGATGGCGGTGTGAACAGGTGAGGGCCTGTAAATCGAACTATACCCGTGGCAGTCTGTCTATGTCAAATCCGTGGTGGGCCAGCTAGTCCCTTGTCCCTTGTCTGTGCATACCATGAGGAGGTGTCTTCTGCTAGCATCATGTCGCATGATGCTTGGAAAGCTCGATAAGTGATGCACTTTGTGTCCATGCTCCGGATCTTGTGTAATAGGCATAGTGTCTGGAAGAGTGCCTCTCCTAGCATTGGTGGTGGAGCGAGCTCTGCCTTGATGATATCATGTGGTACCGAAGGTTTGCTTCGGATGAGTCTTGCAATCATGAGAATCTGCGGCCTCTCCAATGCTCTCCATGTTGATGTGGCTAATTCCGGCCCCCATATGGCTGCTCCATAAATGAGCACTGGGTTAACCAAAGTGTCGAAGAGCCACCCCTTTGTGCGGGGTTCCTGAAAATATGCCTGGTGGCACTGTCTCTCTGTCAAAGCTAGTGCTGCGTATCCTCGTGTGATGCGATCACAGGCTACCTGAGACATTGAGAAAACCCCAAAGAGGCTGCTGTGAATGTCACGCCCAAGTAGACATATGATCCGACTACCTCGATGGGTCTGCCTGCTGCTCTGAAAGAATTGTGTCTCCTCACCTGTGCTGATGTATTGGGGGGGGGGGGGGGGAGAGAGAGAGAGAGGGAGGGAGGGGAGAGAGAGAGAGAGAGAGAGAGAGAGAGAGAGAGAGAGAGAGAGAGAGAGAGAGAGAGAGAGAGAGAGAGAGAGAGAGAGAGAGAGAGAGAGAGAGAGAGAGAGAGAGAGAGAGAGAGAGAGAGAGAGAGAGAGAGAGAGAGAGAGAGAGAGAGAGAGGGGGGGGGAGAGAGAGAGGGGGGAGAGAGAGAGAGAGAGAGAGAGAGAGAGAGAGAGAGAGAGAGAGAGAGAGAGAGAGAGAGAGAGAGAGAGAGAGAGAGAGAGAGAGAGAGAGAGAGAGAGAGAGAGAGAGAGAGAGAGAGAGAGAGAGAGAGAGAGAGAGAGAGAGAGAGAGAGAGAGAGGAGAGAGAGAGAGAGAGAGAGGGGAAGAGAGAGAGAGAGAGAGGGGAAGAGAGAGAGAGAGAGAGGGGAAGAGAGAGAGAGAGAGAGGGGAAGAGAGAGAGAGAGAGAGGGGAAGAGAGAGAGAGAGAGAGGGGGGGGGAGAGAGAGAGAGAGAGAGGGGGGGGGAGAGAGAGAGAGAGAGAGGGGGGGGGGGAGAGAGAGAGAGAGAGAGGGGGGGGGGGGGAGAGAGAGAGAGAGAGGGGGGGGGGGGGAGAGAGAGAGAGAGAGAGAGAGAGAGAGAGAGAGAGAGAGAGAGAGAGAGAGAGAGAGAGAGAGAGAGAGAGAGAGAGAGAGAGAGAGAGAGAGAGAGAGAGAGAGAGAGAGAGAGAGAGAGAAAGTAACGTCTTCTGAAGGCCAAATTTGGCCTATGAGACAAAACCATGTACAACTGTAGTAAACCGTGTGTAGAAATAAAATAGAATGGAAAAGTACTCGCTACACAAAACTGTGTGGGCTGAACAGGGAGACAACCACAGGATAGTGTATCGGGTGACGGAGAGGTAGTGGGGGAATGTAGTGGTGCATAGGGAGATGTGGCTCTGACTCTGTAGATAATGGCCCCCTAATACATGGGGGCCCGATGACGGGAGTGAATATGCATATCCTAACTACAATACACAAGATTATTTACAAATGTATGCATGCAGCATAAGACACTATGGAGAAAGAAAATTGCATCCGATAAATATTCCTCGAGGGGCTTCTTGCCAGGCAGTCTACTTGGAAGCTCTTCTTTGTCGAATTCCCCAACCAAAAGAGATTCGAACATAACAAATCTTGATTTATACATATCACTCTGATGGCGGAGCTCTTCATTTCCTTTCTTTACCTCCTGTACACTTTAATTCTCTGCGCATCGGTGGGATACCTTGTGCATGGTGCCTTTGTACTTCTTAGATCCTAACAAATAGAAGTGCATTTCAAAAATTTGCTCCTGATGATTTGATATTTTTTCGAGCTCTTTCATCCGTGTTAATCAGGATATTTGAGTCCTCTGTCATGCGGTCAACCATCTTTTGTAGCATCTGAGGTACTATGTCCATCTCAGCAAGTCTCTGTAAGGGATGTGGCATGGCCTAGGTGGAGGGTGCACTAACAAGGGGGAGTAGGTGTTACGAGTAGGGAGTTGACCTAAGGATGAGGAGGTAGGGATAGGGGTGGTAGATTTGGAGGCGAAGCCTTGCAGGTTTTGGAAAACTGCAAAGGCTTCAAAAAAGAGTAGACAATGTAGCGTGGATAGGTAGAACACATGTGTGGTGAGAGAAGGTTGACTCTGTGAGGATGGGGCTGAGAACAGCCCAGGAATAGAGGTCAAATAGGAGGAGATGAAGGTCGATGAGAAGTGGTTTGCTGACAAGATGAAGACCGAGAAATGATAGGAAATAGGTCGAGATGGAGTTGACTTGTGGAGAAGCTAGTCCTCTATATTATGAAGATGGACTAAGTGGGGTAGAGGTGGGGGATGATGTACCTATGCCATGGTAGGTTGAAGCCTTCAAACTTTTCGGAGGAGCATATCCTTGTTCTTGACACAATAGAGCAACAAGGGCAAGCATAGAATCTTGCACACATGTGCTCTTGTCCTTTTTAGGGATGGCTCACGGGGAGGTGAGGGTAATGGTCGAGCACGTAGAGGTGCCTTCTTCATCTTCAATATCTTCACTCAAAAGTATCATGGGCACACGAAGTAATTTGAATATTTGCACATGTTTGTTTGTTTGTTGTTTGTACAACTTCCTTCTTTCTGTGATTCATTGCTGGAGGAGCATGTGGTATGGATAGTGAAGGGCATAAATGAAACAATAGAGAGAGGCTCGCATACGTTTATGTCTCTAAAATGGACGTTTTTGTGCAACAAAAGATGGAACTTGAAGAGTGCCATGTGTCTCATGGCCTTTGGATCCACATTTTTTGCAATGAGGGTTGCTACACATTCTATGATCATGTCCTTGCTCCTCTTCTTTGAAAAGGAATTTGCTACCTGG
The DNA here is from genome assembly GCA_020310875.1 of Ceratopteris richardii. Taxonomy (NCBI): domain Eukaryota; kingdom Viridiplantae; phylum Streptophyta; class Polypodiopsida; order Polypodiales; family Pteridaceae; genus Ceratopteris; species Ceratopteris richardii. The sequence goes on from CM035425.1 coordinate 38,014,270, forward strand.
GAGTCTTTTATGCCAACCATCCCGAAAATGGATGGGAGTAGCTCCAGTGTGATCTGATTATAAAGAAGGCAAGGGAAGTTAGATATCAAGGTGAGAATCTCTTCACCGATATCTTGTAGATAGTTATTGATTGGAAGCATGGTTGCAATTGCCAACCATGCTAACCCATATTCTGTAACTCGTCTCCGAAAATGAATTCAGTAGAGGTCCTAGCATGGTCATGTCAATGTGGAATGCAAACTCTCGGGGTACATAGATAAGTAGCTTGTTTGATCGGGATGTGCTAAAGTAGGTCTAAGAATCAACTTTGATTTTGTGTGGGCACGAGAAGTATCTTTTCCCCATTTGGAGCACTATCGAAGGCTCTGCCCTAAGTGAACTTGATGAATTTGAGGAAGCCTCCAGTGAAGCCTCTTATAAGGAGTCACTAGACTCACCACTATGTGAGCTAGTGTGCTCCGGGTTCTCTTACTCAATGCCTTCTTCTTGATTAGAAGTAACCTCCACTATCTACATGTGTGGCTACTGTCCTTGTGCTATTCTTGCCAGTGTTGCTCCTATTCCAGCTCTTGCTGCCCCTCTTAATGAGCATCACTTTGATCAGAGTATGACTGATCAAAGTTTTCCTCAAATGAAGGTTGAAACTCTGATGCATTTCTGTAGCACTATGGATGTGCTAAAAGTTCGTTGGTTGCACTCCTGTGGTGTCCTATACATGTTGTATGGTCCCGTCAAGTCGCTCTAGTTGCCCAAGGGCCAAGATGCTCAAAGTCAATGACCACCGCAAGTTGCTCTAGTCACCCTTGCTTGCCCTCATGTTGGTCGCCCTCCTTGGCTAGGCACCTCCTCCACTCTCGCTCTTTGATTAGGATCCTCCTCCACTTGCCCTCCTTTGTTGGGCTCCTCCTCCACTTAAAAGATCCCAATTAACCACATGCCACTCACCTCCTAACCTTAAATAGCCCTTGCCCTTGGCATATCTAGAGTCTTCTCTTAGGACCAAACACCCTTCATATGGCCACTCTGAGGGGATGGAATAACATCGAAGGCTCGTGCTAGAGCCTTGACTCCCCCGAGCTTTGGTCCTTGACTTGGATAGGGTCCTTGAACAAATGTAGGTAGACCATGGAGGTCTAGATGAATCTAGCACTCTCCCCCCCTTCTAGAGATCACTATCCTCAGTGATAAAGTGTTTGCAAATTAAAGCTTCTGATTCCCATGTAACATCTTTGAGTGGATGGCTGGTCCATGCTATTAAATACTTTGTCATGGAGCGATTCTGTAAGTGCCACTCCCTCTTATCAAGAACTCAAAACAGAACATCTCGCTTAGATGTTCTATCTCCTAAAGCAACTAAACCATCTACACAATTCTCATCTCCAGAAATATATGGTCTTAACTTGCCTACATGAAAAACGGGGTGAACTTTACAATCATCTCGCAATAGTAATTTGTATGCGACATCACTAATTTTCTTGATTATTGTCCAAGGTCCACAAAATCTAGGGGATAACTTGTGTTTCACTATTAGTGATGAACAAAGTGGAACTTGTAACAATCGCCTTCTTGAAATGTTCATGGTATGTGATGCCGATCTACAAATGCTTTCATCCTCTCAGCAAGTTGTTGAAGATTAATCTAAGCTATTTTCAAGTTAGGAGTGAAGCACTCAGAGATTTTCTCCGTAACACAATGGTAGCTTGATTGTGGGGAATAAACCCACAAATCACCTCAAAAGGTGCCAACTTAGTAGGCTTGTGCTTCCAACTATTGTAAGCAAACTCAACTAATGGGAGGAAACTATCCCAATCTATTTGCTTTTCTGAAACATATACCTATAGCATATCTTCTAGTATCTAATTAATTCTTTTGGTTTGACCGTTTCTATGTGGATGCCTACTACTGATCTTGAGTTGAACTTGAAGTTTATTAAATACTTATTTCCAAAAGTTTCCTATAAACCTGGGATCCTTGTTTGAAACCATGGATTTAGGTAGACTATGTAGTCTAAAAATATTCTAAATAAATAGTTTCGCACTTGCGGAGCTTCCACTCATTCCATAGTAAGAATAAAGTGTGCCATTTTGCTCAAATGATTGACCACCACTAGAATAGAATTCTTCTATCATGGTCCTCTCTGCCTTATTCACTTGATATTTAAAACGATGACTTACGTAATTGTTTACATCTCTGAACATCTTTGGCCACCCAAAGTGCATCCAATCGATTATAAAATCTTCTCGATACTAAGATGTCCTGCACAAGGTACATCATGGTTCTCAAAAATAACTTCTTTTCTAAACTTCCCTTCTTGGGAATTAGGCAAAAAAATCTTTCATTTTCTTTTGAGCAAGCCTTGCTCAACTTGAAAATTAGAGAATGCCTTATCTTCTTTATTCTCTAATAACTTGTTAATTATAGATTGACAATAGACATAGTGAATATGTGAGTCTTTAGTGTGAGTCACTATCTAAGACTGTGAAGCTAATTTGATACAAAATACCAGATAATGCATCTGCAACTGCATTGGTCTTGCCTGTCATGGACAGAGGAAACCATCCTCAACCTCAGATTCCATGTGACTTCTATATCTCACGATTGGTTCAAAACTTGGAGAAACCAATGCTTCCATTACGTCCAGAATGTGCAAAACCCTAAGATTGATTGTCTTCTTACTTGATTCTGACATCCCGAGATCATGTTTTGAATTGATGACATCATCGATGACATCGTCAATTCGTAATCGCCTTTTATGAACTGCCCTTGAAAACCTATATAAGGAGGGGTTGACCACATACATACTCAGTCTTGCCAATACTAGTCTTGGGAGCTCAAGGAGTCATCATCACCAAGTAAGCACTCTCCAAGTTCCAGTTCCAATTCTTGTCTTGTTCCTTGTTCCAGTATTTTTTAGTCTAGTTCTTGGACATCTTGTCTTGTCCTCTTGTAATCTCGTAGTATGAGATCTTGTTGAGTTATTTTCTATATCTAGTTCATCTCCCTGAAGGGAATTCTTGTAATCCTGATATCTTGTTTCATACTTATGATCCTAGGTTGTGGGATCTTGTGTATCATCTCTAGTCGAGTTACTCATACCTATCAGTCTCGGGTTGTGGGATGTCTTGTATCAATCACATATTCTTGTAATCATAAAGTATACTTCCGAAATCTTGTTTAGTGTAGTCAGAGAGCACAATCTAGTGCTCCCCTGGCATTTTGGCAAGAATAGCTTCTATCCAAGACTAGGCATCATGGAGAACGCTTATGAACAGATTGTAGCATCACTTCAGAGTCTCCAACAACAAGTCGAGGACATAAGTCATCGATAGACACAAGTCGAGATGGGACATATGGTGCATGTAGGCACACTCCTCCAAGAATTACAAGAACAAATCGGAAATCTTCAAGCAAATCAAGGGAGTATTCAAGTGAATCAACGGCCTAGTACATCCTCCATGAAGGAACCCAAGATTTGCATGCTAGAAAAGTTTGATGGGGATCGCACGAAGTTTCACGGATTTCTGCAGCAAGTTAAATTGTACATCCGTATGCAACCTGATAGATATCCTGATAAGGCATCCAAGGTCGGGTTTATTGGAACCTTACTCTGTGGCCAAGCATTATCATGGTTTGCCCCAATCTCAGAGAAGAAGAGTACACCTGATGACCATGATTCCCACATATGTTTCAACGTAATATCGAGCCCAGTAAATTTGGTCATCATTCGAATGCCTTGGTTAAAGAAACATAATCCAGCCATTAATTAGGAAAAAGGATAAAATCACTCGTCGAGATATCCAAAAGAACCCGACATATGTTGGAGCCAAAGCCTTCATACATGCAGTAAGGAATGAACGGACATATATGATCTATACCATACCAACTCAAGAGCCCAAGAAAGATGATTCAGTGAAGCTACCTGACCAATACCAAGGTTTTGAGATGTTTTTGAAAAGAAGAATGCAGATATCCTCCCTGAGCATAGACAATATGACTATGCCATAGAACTTCAAGAAGGAGCACAACCACCCTTCGGACCCATATATAGAGTATCCCTAGAGGAACTTACAAAATTACGCAAGAATATTGATGAGAATCTAGCTAAGGGGTTTATCAAACACTCAAAGTCTCTTGTAGGAGTCCCTATCCCATTTATAAAGAAGAAGGGCAGGACTCTCAGAATGTGCATAGACTATCGTGGGCTGAATAGAGTTACAATAAAGAACAGATACCCTCTACCACTTATATCGGAGCTCTTGGAATGCCTCAAAAAAGCAAATTTCTTCATAAAAATTGACCTTTGAGAAGCTTACAATCTTGTTAGGATCAGAGAAGGAGATGAATAGAAGACAACATTTCGAACAAGGCATGGGCATTTTGATACATGGTTATGCCATTTGGTCTCACAAATGCTCTAGCTATATTTCAACATATGATGAATGATATCTTTCAAGAGTATTTAGATGACTTTGTGGTAATATATCTTGCTGATATCCTGATATTCTCCAAAAATCTAGAAGATCATGAATGTCACGTAAAGATATTCCTAGAGAAACTAAGAGAAAAAGTTTTATATGCAAAGTTGGAGAAGTGCTCTTTCCATTGGACAAAAGTGGAGTTGTTAGGCTACATTGTATGAGAGAAAGGAATCTTTATGGACCCTAAGAAGATCGAGACAATCCTTGATTGGCAACCACCTTCATGTGTTTGAGATGTACAATGTTTTCTAGGGTTTACCAAATTTTATAGGATATTCATCAGAGATTACTCCAAGATAGTGACACCTCTTACTAAGCTTACACAAAATTCAAAATTCTCATGAACCAAAGAAGTAGAAAAAGCCTTTTAGACTTTGAAATCAGCATTCACCACTACTGCAATTCTAGTTCATCTTGATTCTAGCAAGCCCTTCTTCCTAGAGACAGATGCATCAGACTTCATCCTTGGGGGCATTCTATCCTAATATGGAGATGATGGAAACCTGCATCCAATTGCATATCATTCAAGGAAATTTTTCCCTCCAAAAATTAATTATGAAATCCATGCTAAAGAACTTCTTGCCATAGTGGACGTGTTTGATACCTAGCATCATCATCTAGAAGGAGGATCTCATAAAGTTACTATGTATATAGATCACAAGAACTTAGAGTATTTTATGACCACTCGCTAGAAGGAAATCTCGATGGAGTAACTTTTTATCCACGTTTGACTTTGTCATCACATACTGTCTAGGGTGCCAACAATGTTAGCCAGATGCCTTGTCAAGATCTTATCTTGCACCAAAGAAAGATGAAGATGCCTTTGATCAACAAGAGAGTGTATTACTCAAGCCTGAGCATCTCTAATTAGCAGCTATCTCTTCAAGCCATCATGAAGATTCAAACTTGAATCATTTGATCCATGAGACCCTACCATAAGATGAATTATTTTGTAACGTTAAGCAGAAAACTCAAGAAGGAAAAGTCCAAGAAGTAAATAAATTTCAGGAAAAGGATGGGTTACTATTCTATAAGAACCCATTGTATGTCCCTCCAAGAAAGCCCAAGGTTCAAGTACTTTAACAACATCATGACAACCTTGCAGCATGACATTTTGGAGTGAATAAAACAATATAACTTATATCAAGGGATTTTTGGTGCCCTCAAATGTGGAAGGAAGTCAAAGAATATATATGAACCTATGACACTTGCAATAGATCTAAGGTATTGCGACATAAACCTCATGGCCTCTTGCAACCTTTACCTATTCCAGAAAGGCCATGGGCTTCATTATCTATAGACTTCATCAGAGATCTACCAAAGTTAGATAAGTATGATGCCATTCTTGTTATAGTGGATAGATTTACAAAGATGGCACACTTCATTCCAAATACCAAGGAAATCGCAATGAAACAACTTCTAGACTTTTTCTCAGATACATCTTTAGGCTTCATGGATTTCGTGATGATATTGTTAGTGATTGAGGTCCACAATTCATATCGAGCTTTTGGAACAGTCTTTGCGAGCTCCTTGGTGTTCAAGTTAAACTATCTACAACCAATCATCCACAGACTCATGAATAAACAGAATGGGTGAATCAAGTCCTAGAGCAATATCTTTGTTGCACCATCAACTATCATCAAAATGATTACTTTGAGATTTTACCCTTTGCAGAGTTTTCCTATAACAATAGTGTTCATACACCTACCAAGCAAAATCCCTTCTTTGCAAATTATGGAAAACATCCAAGGATGGATATACAATTCTCAAATCATGTCAAGAACCCAACTACCAAATATAAGGCCTTGTATCTCATGGATATTCACAAAGAACTCAAGGAAGAGATCCATAGAGCTCAAGAACAATATAAGTATTATGCAGATCAACATCGTGTCCAAACTCCAACCTATAAAGTGTGGTTACTCAGAAATAATTTGCAAACTTTGAGGCCTTGTCCAAAGCTAGACCATCAAAGATTTGGTCCATTCGCCATGTTGCCCAAGATTAATCCAGTCACTTTCGAACTCCAATTACCAAGTACCATGAGGATACATCCAATTTTCCATGTATCTATGTTGGAACCATATGAAATTTCACCATTGAGGGAGGAGAGACCTAGTCCTTCACCACCTATCGGGATTGATGATCATGAAGAATTCGAAGTTGAGCATGTCCTAGATTCAAGAATATCCCGAGGAAGATTGGAGTACCTTGTTCATTGGAAAGGGTATGACATCAGAGATTGCACTTGGGAACGTGTAGGAAAACTTCATAGAGCACCAATCAAGGTTCGAGAATTTCATAAGAAAAAAAAACCAATGAAGCCGAGACTAGAGGTCATGGTTGCTCCTCCTAGAACTCGTAGCTTGAGGGGAGGTGATGTCATGGACAAAGGAAACCTTTTTGAACCTCAGATTCCATGTGACTTCTTTATGTCACAATTGGTTCATAATTTGGAGAAACCAATGCTTCCTTTGCATTCAAAATGTGTCAAAACTCTAAGATCAATTGTCTTCTTACTTGATTTCGACATCTAGAGATCATGTTTTGAATTGATGAGATCATTGGTGACATCATCAATTCGTAACCACCTTTTATGAGCCACCTTTGAAAACCTATATAAGGAGGGGTTAGCCACATGCATACTCAGTCTTGCCAATACCAATCTTGGGAGCTCAAGGAGTCTTGACTGCAAAGTAAGTACTCTCCAAGTTCTAGTTCTAGTTCTTGTCTTATTCCTTGTTCTCGTCTTTTCTAGTCTAGTTCTTGGATATCCTTTCTTGTCCTCTTGTAATCTAGTAGTACGAGATCTTGTCGACTTATCTTCTATGTCTAGTTCATCTCCCTGAAGGGAATTCTTTTAATCTTGATATCTTGTTTCATACTTACGATCCCAGGTTGTGGGATCTTGTGTATCATCTCTAGTCAAGTTATTCATACCTATCAATCCCAAGTTATGGAATGTCTTGTATCAATCACATATTCTTGTAATCAGAAGTATATTTCTGAAATCTTGTCTAATGTAGTCAAAGAGCACAATCTAGTGCTCCCTTGACATTGCCTTTTGTGAACAGAATTTTCACATGAAATTTTGGCATCAACTCAGCCCATCTAGCCTTTCCCCCTTGAAGATCATGCTAGGAACATAAATACTTTGTGATGATTTTTGTATCCTTTAAACCTTTCCCCATAGAGATAGTGTCTCCAAATCTTCAAAGAATGAACTATTGCATATAGTTCCTCTTCATGGACAGGCAAGTTTCTCTGAGATGGAGAAAGTTTCTTACTTTCAAAAGCTATTGTTTTGCCATCTTGAATCAAAACTATACCAATTGTGATGCCACTAGCATCAATTCCCCACTCAAAAGTTTTTGTGGATCCACCATTAATAAAATGGGCACTTGAAACTGCTTGTTTCAATACATCAAAAGCTTGTTGTTGTGCACTCATCCCCACAAATCTATTCTACAACTAATTTTCCAATGGCACAATTATATATGAATGGTTGGCAACGGATTTTTGATAGAAGCCCGATAATCCTAAAAATGATCGCAATTAGCACTCGTTCTTAGGAATCATCCAATTGAGAATCACAAAAACTTTCTATGGATCCATTCTAATTCCGTCTTCAGAAATTATATTTCCTAAGTACTCAACCTCATATAAACATAGTTGTGTTATCTTTGGGTCGACGTACAAAGTGTTGTCATCCAACATCTTAAAAACTATACGTAAATGATATTCATGTTCTTTTAAACTTTTACTATAAAACAAAAGATCATCCACAAAATCAATCATAAACTAACCAAGCGAAGGACAAAAAATATCATTCATGAGCATCATAAAAGTAGCTAGAGCATTAGGTAAACCAAACGACATTACAAGATACTCACAGTGAACAAATCTAGTATGAAAAGGTATTTTATGTACATCATCATCCTTAACTCTGATCGAATGATAACCACTTCTTAAATCTATCTTACTATATACAATAGCATCTCCTAGTGCATCCATAATATCATTGATGAGAGGCATTTGATATCTCTGATTATTGTAACTTTATTTAATGCTCTACAGTCTATACACATCCTAAATGATCTATCCTTTTTGTGAATCAAAAGCACTAGGACCGCAAAAGATGAATAACTTGATATGATAAGTCCTTTGTTGAGATACTTCTCAATGGTATACCATACTTCTGCCTTCTATTGTGGAATTGTTTGATACGACTGTCTAGCCGGTGGATGAGCTCTTCATATTAGCTTAATCTTGTGCGCCACTTTTCTGCAAGGTGGAAGACTTGGAGGCAATTATAAAAGAAACAAGTGTTGAAATTCCGTTTTCATTCGAGAAGCTAGATGAGCTTCTAGATTAGTTTGAATATGTAAATATAATAACTCTTTATGTTCAAAATACAATAAATATGGATACTTATACTCTATTTTTACCATTATAGAGGTAGACATCCATTTGTATTTCTGAACATCAGGCTCTTCATAGATGGTGATGCAGAGACCATTATGATAAATCTGATACACATGAGTTGTTGATATATTTAGGTAGTGATGTGTGTGAACACTCTAGGACTGCCGGGGCACTTTTTTCCCTCTTTAGGAGGTTTTTTTCCCCCGGCTTGTATATACGCCTATTGCCCTAATGGGCTACTTATCTTTGTACATTCTCTAGTAATACATTCAGTATTGTGTGTTTGTGCTCCAAGCTTCTTCTTCTTCCTTGTGCTGTTCGCGTGCTTCCGCAGACGTCTATCTCCAACAATTGGTATCAGAGCAGGTCGTCGCTTCTTCTAGGGTGCAGTCGACACTCCTTCGTTTGCAGTCTCAGATTCGCACGAAATTTGGTGAGCATACTCAAGGTGTTTTCGAGATCAAAACCGCTTTGCTCTGTGGTGCCGAAATTGCGATCTGAGCTCGTTTCGGCCTCCGAACGCACTATCGCAGTGCTTGTGTAGGCTATTTTGTCCTTTTGTGCCAAAGGTATATACCAGTTTCTGTTCGCCAGTTTAAGCGTCTCAAAGTCTGCTACAGGTCTAGCAGAACTCGTCTGGGCAGTTCCGTTCAACTTTTTGAGATACAGTCAATTTTCTGCATCAAGGTATTTTAGTCACCGGCCATGGCTGAAAGCAGTGATGTATTCCGTATGTTGGCTGTTGAGGATAAGTTGGATGGTACCAACTACCCATTATGGGCTTATATGATGCGACATGTACTGGTTGCAAAAGGATTATGGAACATTGTGCAGGGTGTTGAAAGACGTCCTGTTACACCTGTAACGACAGGTACTGCAAATACAGGTGTTGGAGCTGATGAAGATTGTGTCGAAGATGATATTCCACGGATTCTTGTTCGTGTTGCTGTTTCTGTTGCACCTACTGCAGAGCAGATTCGTTGGGATGGCAGAGATGCCCAAGCACATGCATTGATAGCTTTGTCTGTCAAACGTGCCATTATTCCTCACATTCGCTCTTGCAGAACAACAAAGGATGCTTGGGATACACTTACCACTTTGTACCAGGTTAGGAATGAGGCTCATGTTGCTTACCTCCGAAAACAGTTGGAGAGTGAGCACATGAATGAAGGTGATTCTATGGACAATTTTCTTACAAAGATCAAAGACCTAAAGGAACAATTGATTTCTGCTGATGAGGTTATACCAGATAGCTCACTTGTGCAGACCGTTCTGAATGGTCTTCCTGATTCATATCAGAGTTTTGCCTCTACTCTTCGGTTGATGATGAAAGGCAATCCGAATGCCTTGTCATTTGAGGAATTAGTCTCTGTTCTGTTGCAGGAAGATCAGTCCAGGCAGAACAGGTCCATTATGCGTGTTGCAGATCAAGCTTTCCTGGCTAGTCAGAAGGGCAAAGGAAAATGGAGCTCTTCTACTAGTAAGCAGAAATCTGCAAATGCTGCACAATCAAAGAACCAGGATAAAGATGAGAAGAAATCAAAAAAGCAGAAATTGTTCTACAAGTACTGTAAAGGAAATGATCATATTATAAAGAACTGTCCAAAATTGGCTGCTAAAGAGGCAAAGAAGAAAGAGGCTGGAATGGTTGTTACAGAGGCCTCTGCACCAAAAATTAGAGTCTGCAAATCTTGTGCAAGAAGAAGAATGGGCGTTTACTACTTTCTGCAGTTTTGACCCATCTTCTCATGATCAGTGCATGTCTGCAGTAGACTCAGATGTTTGGTACTTTGACAGTGGAGCGACCAAACATATTACCTCGAAGGGCAGTTTCTTCTCTTCACTCGAGCCTGCCCCTACAGGGAATACTGTCACATGTGCCAATAACTCCTCTTATCCTGTTATGGGAGTTGGTAAGATCATTCTGACTACTGCTGATGGTAGTTCTTTCACTTTGTTAGATGCTTTATTTGTGCCAGGGATAAAAAAGAACCTGTTATGAGTTTCTGCATTAGCCAAGATTGGCTTGGTTGTGAAATTCGTTGATGACAGGTGTACGGTCCATGATCTCTCAAATGGCGATGTGATTATTGCTTCTGGCATTTTATGTCGTGGGCTGTATAAGCTCATAGACTATGAAAGATCTGTGAATGATTCGGCATCTGCAGTTCATGATTCTCAGGCTATGTCAGATGCAAAGCTTTGGCATGCACGCTTTGGTCATCTGAATTTTGCTAGTTTGTTACGCCTACAGAAATCTGAAATGGTGTCCTCTTTGCCCAAACTTGAGGCACCTGGAAAACATGTTTGGTGAAGGCTGTATTTTGGGCAAAATGCAGCGTTCTTCCTTTCCAAAAGATGGTTCAGTTCGGGCTATGCAGAAATTACAGCTTGTACATAGTGATGTCTGTGGTCCTATGCAGACACCCTCTTTTGGAAATTACCTTTACTTCGTGACTTTCTTTAATGATTTTTCCAGGCATGCATGGGTATATCCACTCAAAGCAAAGTCCGAAGTGTTCATGTGCTTCAAACAGTTTTTTGGTTTTGGCTGAAAATCTGTCAGCATGTAAAATGGGCACCCTCCGTTCTGATCGAGAGGGGGAATATATGTCTTCAGATTTTAATGCATTTCTGGCTGAACGTGGGATAAAACACCAGTATACAGTGCCGTATACACCTGAACAGAATGGAGTTGCTGAACGAAAGAACAGGTCACTCATGGAGATGGCAAGGTGCATGGTGAAAAGTGAGGCTTTACCACATAGTTTCTAGCTTGAGGTTGTCATGTGTGCAGCATATGTACTGAACAGGTGTCCCACTAAAGCGTTGCAGTCTATCACTCCATATGAGGCTTGGCATGACCGCAAGCCATCTGTTGCTCATCTGCGTGTTTTTGGTTGTTTGGCATATGCATTAGTGCCTGAACAACATCGCAGAAAATTGGATGATAAGGTAGTAAAATGTATTTTTGTTGGGTACAGTTTTGAAAGTAAAGGCTATCATCTGTATCATCCACAGACTAAACGCATTCTGGTTAGCCGTGATGTTGTCTTTGTGGAAGATGCTATTCAGCCATTGCTTTCATGTACTAAGGAGACATCTGTTAGCTCCAAAGACATGTATGATACTTTGATGCCTCTTTTTACAGGTGGACAGGCTAGTGCTGGTCCTAATGAGGCAACTTCTCAGCCTTTGCAGGTTTCATATGATGATGCAGATCATTCCATTTCTGATGCAGATTTACATGATGCACTTGTTGATGAGAGAGCTGATATTGAGCAGGCAAAAACTATGCCAAAATGGTTGGTGCAGACTTTGCGTGACAGCAAATTAGATGCACCTTTGTCATATCGTACTCATTCAGGCTCTCATAGTGCCTCCTTTGCATCAGATTGCTATGCTATGACTTCATCTAGTCTCTGTGATGAGAATGAGCCTGTTTCTTTTGATGAAGCACAAAATTCAGAAAATTGGATGGCTGCTATGCAATCTGAATATGATGCTATAATGAAGAATGGTACATGGTCTTTATGTGACTTGCCTCCTGGCAAGAAGGCCATTGGCACTAAGTGGGTATACAAGCTGAAGCGTAAACCTGATGGTACAGTTGACAGGTATAAGGCTAGGCTTGTTGCAAAGGCTTATGCACAGGAAAGAGGCATTGATTTTGATGAGACCTTTGCACCTACATGCCGTATGACTACTGTTCGGAGCATTTGTGCACTTGCAGCCCATCATGGTTGGAATGTACATCAGTTGGACATTAAAACAGCATTTCTGAATGGTGACTTGCATGAAGAAGTGTATGTTTTTCAGCCCCGTGGCTTTGTGCAGAAAGGGCATGAAAACCAGGTTTGCAGGTTAAAGAAGGCATTATATGGTTTAAAGCAAGCACCACGTGCTTGGTATGAGAAGATACATGCCTATCTGATTGCACATGGTTTTAAGAACAATCCAACTAAAAGCACCTTATATGTTAAATGTGCTAATGATGTGCTTCTGATCATTGTTGTCTATGTTGATGACATGCTGCTCACTGGTCCTATTGAGACACATATTGCTGATTTTAAGGCTGATTTGCATGCCTCATTTGAGATGTCTGATTTGGGGCATTTGCAACACTATTTGGGCATTCAGTTTATGCAAGTTGATGGTGGAATGGCTTTGTGTCAAACGAAATATATTGACACATTATTGCAGCGTTTTGGCCTTGAACACTGTAAGCCTATTGCCACTCCTATGGAGATAGGTTTACAATTGAGTCTTCATGATGCTGGAGATGCATTTGATGCTGTATTCTATCAGCAGGCTGTTGGATGCTTGATTTACTTATGCATTACTCGGCCAGATATTCAGTTTGCTGTCTCACAGATGAGCAGGTTTATGCATTGCCCAAGAGTCACGCATTGGAAACCGGTTAAGCGCGTCTTTCGCTACTTGAGTGGTACTCGGCTACTTGGGTTGTTTTATCCCAAGGGGGGATCACTACCGCCAGATTTGCATGCTTTTTCTGACTCAGATTGGGCTGGTTGCTATGACACTCGTGTGTCCACCAATGGTTTTTGCTTCATGCTTGGTAGCTCATGTATATCTTGGTTGAGCAAGAAGCAGCCTACTGTGGCCACTTCCAGTTGTGAGGCTGAGTATAGGGCAGCTTTCACAGAGACTGTTGAGTGTGTGTGGCTCAGACGCCTTATGGCTGATTTGGGTGTTGGCCAGTCTTCTGCCACCACCATCTTCACTGACAGTCAGAGCGCATTGGCAGTTGCGAGGAACCCTGTGTTCCATGCTCGCACTAAGCACATTGAGGTGCATTATCACTATGTCAGGGAGAGGTTCTCTGCTGGGGAGATCAGCTTGGCATATGCGCCCACGCAGGAGAACATTGCAGACCTTTTCACGAAGGCTCTGCCTAGGGAGAAGTTTGAAGCTTTCCGCAAAGCTTTGGGCTTACTTCCTTTTGTGGAGTGATTTCCACATAGCTTGGCACTTCCTTATACATGAGTGCAAGCTCCTTGTTCACCGCATCACTCCCAGGGGGGATTTGTTGATATATTTAGGTAGTGATGTGTGTGAACACTCTAGGACTGCCGGGGCACTTTTTTCCCTCTTTAGGAGGTTTTTTTCCCCCGGCTTGTATATACGCCTATTGCCCTAATGGGCTACTTATCTTTGTACATTCTCTAGTAATACATTCAGTATTGTGTGTTTGTGCTCCAAGCTTCTTCTTCTTCCTTGTGCTGTTCGCGTGCTTCCGCAGACGTCTATCTCCAACATGAGTTTGAAAATCTATAATTGGTTTATTGAAAACGAGATGAAATGTAGCTGATGAGGCGATATCGAAATCAAGCTCAGCCTTATTTTAACTTTATTTAATGCTCTATAGTCTATACACATCTTGAGCAATCCATCCTTTCTGTGAATCAAAAGCACTGGGGCCATAGAAGATGGATAACTTGATCTAACTTCTTTGTCGAGATACTTCTCGATGGTACGATGTACTTCTGCCTCCTATTGCAAGCTCATTCGATACGACTATTTGGCTGGTGGATGAGCTCCTAGTACTAGCTCAATCCTGTGCTCCACTTTTCTGCGAGGTGGAAGACCTAGAGGCAATTATGAAAGAAACAAGTGTTGAAATTCCGTTTTCATTCTAGAAGCTAGTTGAGCTTCGAGACTAGTTTGAATCTATAAAGATAATAAAGTTACCTATAATCTTTTTTTACCATTTCACAGGTAGACATCCGTTCATATCCTTAAACATCAGGCTCTCCACGGATGGTGATATGGAGACCATTATTATAAAACTAATACACATGAGTTCAAAAATCGATAATTGGTTTCTTTCTTACATGCCATTGTTTACTGAGAATGAGATCAAATCTAGCTAGCGTGGTGATATCAAAATCCAGCTCATCTTTATATGTTTGAATCTCGATTTGATGACTTGTTGATCCAAGGTATGTGATCCCATCCCATATGCTAACTCTACTCTGTAGGTATACTTAGATGGACTATTCTTTAATTTCAATTTTTTCACCAAAAAAGAGTTAATAACATTGTACATGGCATCATATATCAAAGAAGATTTTAACAAGATGACATTAACCTCCCATTCATGACAAACTCTCGATGTCAAAAAACTGATACCTTTTCTGTGTAATTGGGGACAATACCACATCCGGTACATTATTCACCTTCTTGGTGATTCTTATGTTTAGGATGGTTTGTTTGTTTTAAGATGGAGGATCCATCTAGCTAGAATATCAAAATCTGAAGGAGATCACAGAGTTGATGATAAAGATTACTGCCCCTCCACCATCATCAGTGCATATATTTTCTTCTTTTTGGGACACAACCTATAAGCACGTAGATCGAGGTGTTTGTAACAAGGCCCCACTTGACGGGCTTTTTCTTTCTTCTATTGCATCAAACTAGATCGTTGAAATGCTCTATCAACCATGGACTTTTCTCTTCTCATGGCTCGAAGTCTGAATGACATTCATCTGTCTGTTAGGTATTGGAAGTGAACATGTGAGATTCTTAAATCTTGTCCAAGTAGTCTTTTATCTTGAAGATTGAGGTTGAGAGTGTCACCCATCCTTCAACACCAAGGCCAGTTCTAGCACCTCATCGAAGGTGTGGGAGTGCTCCTTGCACATAGGTGGACACAACGTCTCCCTAAGCCCAAGTATAAACTTATGTACATGAAGAGAATCAGGCTTATGATATGGT
Organism: Ceratopteris richardii; assembly: GCA_020310875.1. NCBI lineage: Eukaryota > Viridiplantae > Streptophyta > Polypodiopsida > Polypodiales > Pteridaceae > Ceratopteris > Ceratopteris richardii. Next base: position 38,029,911 of record CM035425.1, read on the forward strand.
ATCTTCAACAAGATTTCTCTCTACTTATATCTGCATACTCCTTCACTGTGCATTGCCTTTGTTGTAGAAAGAACCATGCGTCTAAAGCCCTAGTATGCTCATCTGGAGGAGCAAAATTTTTATAAAATATGATCTTAAATTTTTCCAAAGTGATGGGTTATGTCTTGTCCTATTCTATTTCCTTCCACCATCGATGGGCAACATCCATCAAGTATTATGTGGCATGCTAGATCCTTTGTTTTTGTCAAAAATATTACAAAGTCAGAAGCACTGCTCAAACTTATTGATCCATTATTCTACCGATTATGTCATCCCGATGCTAATATGTCCATGTTTTACTTTGGTGGATTCAAATCTTTCACCTTCTACTAGATTTCTTTACTAGCAGACATTTCCACATCTGTAAGTGATATCTGTGAACTAGATCGCTCTGTAGATTGAACTTCCATCTGCGTTGAAGTACCAACTTGTGGCAGCTTTGATTTTCTAGTCACTTTGAGGATCATCCGAAGAGTGTCCTCTATGCCTATAACTTTGGTATTCCGAGTTGTAATCTCCTTAATATATGATCGCTCAAGCTCGCTCTCAGCAAGGGGAGATATAGTCTCATGGATTCATTCTAAACTGAAAATATAACTAGTGAGTCATGTGAATAAAAATGCAATATCTAAATAATGATATTCCTATTCAATGTTTTGTTTGTGCATAATGAGATCAAATCTAGCCCGATTGGCGATCTCAAAATCCATCTCATCTTTATATGCCTGAAGTTGGACTGGTAATCTAGCAACTTATTGATCCTGAGTCTCAAATCCCTTCCCGTCTCCTAAATCTACTTTGTCTGTGTACTGAGATGGACTTGTCTTCCATTTCAATTTTTTCCACCAAAGAAGAGTTAATAACATTATGCATGGATCCTCTGTCAAACAAGATTTTAACAAGACATTAACCTCCCCATTCATGAAAACTAACTCGGTGTCAAAAACTGATATCCTTTGTGTACAAATTGAGACAAAACCACATTTGGCACATTATTCACCTTCTTGGTGATTTTTATGTTGAAGATGGGTTGTTTGTTTTTAGATGGAGGATCCATCTAAGTGTTAGTAGTACGAAGATCAAAATTTGAAGGAGATGATAGAGTGGATGATGAAGACTACTACCTCTCCACCACAATTGCTACATATATCTTCTTCTTCTTGGGACATAGCCTATAAGCATGCCGACCTAGGCATTCATAACAAAGGCCTTCTCCAAGAGCTTTTTCTTTTTGCTGTTGTGTCAAACTAGATTGTTGAAATGCATTGTCACCAGTGGAAGAATTAACTTTTCTCTTCCCACAACTCAAAATCTGAATGACATTCATTTGTCTCCTTCATACTGGAACTGAAGATGTGGGCTTCTTAAATCTCATCCAAGTAGTCTTTTGTCTTGAAGATTGAGGTCAAGAGCATCACCCATTTTGGAACACCAAGGCCCATTCTACTTCTTCATTTAAGATGCAGCAACGCTCCTTGCGAACAAGAAGACAAAGCATCTTCCTAAGCCTAAGCACAAACTTATGTACTTGAAGAAAATCAAGCCTATGATGTGGTATCTTCAATAGGATTTCTATGTACTTATATTTGCATGTTCCTTCACTGTGCGTTGTCTCTGTCATAGGAAGAATCAGGCATATAAAGCCTTGTCCTATCTTGTTTTTCTACTTTCTTAAATTCTGCCAAAGTGGAAGGTTCTGTCTTGTCCTGTTCTATTTCCTCCATCATGGGTGGGTAATATCCATCAAGCTCAACATGGAATGTTGGATCCTTTGTTTTTTTTCAAGAATATTATAAAGTGGGAAGCATTGCTCCCACTTACCAATCCACTATTCTATCGCATCTTCCATCCTGTGCTAACCTGTCCATGGTACTTTTGTGGATTCAAATCCTTCACCTGCTACAAGATGTCTCTACTAGCCAATGTTCCCACATCTGTAAGCGGTATTTGTGAACTAGATGGCTCTGTAGATGGAACTTCCATCTGCGTTGAAGTACCAAGTTGCAACACCTCTGATTTTTTAGTCACTTTAAGGATCATCCGAAGAGTATCTTCCATGCCTATAAATTTGGCATTAAGAGCTTTAATCTCCTCAATGCATGATCACTAAATCTTGGCCTCAGAAATGGGAGATATTGTCTCATTCGGATTCATTCTAAACTGAAAATATAACTAATGAGTCATGTAAAAAAAATGCAATACCTGAGTACTGATATTCTTAATCAATGTTTTGTTTATGCACAACATGAAGTGAAATGGTGTCTTCTAAATCCAGTCTCCATCCCATACATCCACAAAAATGATATATCTCACTCAGTCAACAAGTCCTATACAATTTTACATCATCAATATACAAGTTATGGAGAGTTCTAAAATACATCTAACAATAAGCACCATAAGTAACCTATACAATATTATACATTTATGGAGATGATTGTAAATGAACCTTTACAAATAATAAGCCTAATACAAGCTAAATTCAAGTGAATTAACCTAAAAATTCACAAGTTAAAGTCTTTGATGTATCTCGAGAACTTTTCATCTCATAAACTATAACATGTACAAAAAGACTAGAGAATTATAACTGCTTAGAAAATTCAAAAAATGATGATTTTTGGTAGAAAAGTGGGTATGGAAGTTAGATTTAACTTCCAACTAAAATCAACTCAATTGGAGTTGTGATCATGAACTTATGGTCAAAACTATACAAGTCTGCACCTATGTGGAGGAGGTCTTGAGAGTGATCCATATCTATCAACAACATATTAAGAAACTAAACAAATAAATTCCACATTCAATCTAATTTGGCTCATTTGAAAGCTAAACTTAGCATCTAATATAAGAACAAGTTTTATTTTAATTTCAATCCATATGAAAGAAACATAGGAAATAGTGTCTTCAATATCTTCAAACATTTCATAAGTCAGAGGTTAGACCAGAGAATAGATTACATCAATAGACTCATCAAATGAATTTCAAATCACCTCAAATTTCATGAGAAACAAGATGACTTAGTTTTCAATCATGTCCAAAAAATCCATCTTTATTGAATATTCAAACAAATAAGAATAGCATAATTGTTAGACCTCTACGTACTTCTCTAGTGAGTCCTCACGAGAGGGACTAGAGAGCTAAATTAGACCCTATAGTATCCAAAACTAATCCACAATATATAAAATTTGTACATATGCATGGTCACATCATATCCTAGCATATGTCCAAATTTCATATCATTTGGCAATTGCAATCAGGAAAAACACTTAAGTTTCGAAAAACTTACAACAACTTGTTAGAGACCATTCCGTGCACAATGACAAGAGAAATTTTGCAAGTTCTCTTCACTCAAAATTCCCAAGATCATGAAAATTTGAGGGCAAACATTACAAAACATACTATGTAAACCAAGAAAAAATCTCATCATTTGGGCATTCCTATGATGACATATGACTTTGCAAAGTGACCCATGTACACCATCTAGAGGGTGACTTTTCTTGCTATAGGTATGCACCTTTGGGATCCTTTGACCCATCAAAATATCTTCAAATTGCACCTACTACTATAAGAATTTTCATAGAAAATATCCTTCCCTACATGATGTTATAAACACAACAATATGCAATTGTATCATGCCATTATTGGAAAAAAGCTTGACTGCACTTTAATGATTCATCTGAAGTATTTGAGCTAATTCTTAAAAACTTATACAAACTTTCCAAGGATGAAGGTGATGATGTGTAGTTCAAAGAAAGAACTTACCATCCAAGTGTTCCACTTTTCGTTTCTCTCTCAGAACTTTGATACCAAATGAAAGATCCCAATTAGCTACCTGCTACTCACCTCCCAACGTTAAATAACCTTTTCCCTTGGCCTTTTGGTATCTATATAAGCAGCTCTTGTACACTCATTTGGGACTATGACTATGTGTGTATATTGATAGTATTGTGAGAACTACTACCACCACTACTAAGACTAATGAGTACTAGGATAAATTTTATATTTGTGCACTCATTTACAACTACGACTATGTGTGTATATTGATAGTATTGCAAGGAAGACTAGAACTACAACTAAGACTAATGAGTACTAGGACTATTGAGATACCTATTGCTTTGTTTATGTGTGTGGATAAAGCACTTGTGCTTTGTGGTAGGAATCTATTCTCTGCATCTCTGTGATTGGGCCACTTACCCCAGTGGTGTGGGCTATCCTTGCTATGTATTTTTGGAGTCTCGAGCTAGACTTTAGCGAAGTCGTGTACTGTATTGTGGAGTTCCTGACAAGTGTTGAGACTATGTTTTAGTTTTCTTGTAGCATATTGTTCTACTTGGCATAGTGTGTTGGATTGTTCCTTGTGTGTTTTATCATATGGCCCTTGTGTATTTTGTTATCTAAAACTGTGCTTTAGTATGTTGGAAGTCATCAAAATCTTGGAGTTTAAGTCATTATGTGATTGCTAGTTACTTGTGTTGCTGGTAGAAAAGAATCCATATCGGTAAGAGTGACTGAGAAAGGAACCTCAAGGATAGAAAAGTGGAAGTAGAATCAATTGTATGAGGCTATTTAGATCATGTGTTCTATCCTTAGCATATGTATATTTCCTATTTCATAATATGATGCAAGTTATTCTAATGCGAGTTGTGTTATTCTTTGTGAAATCTTTTTGTACTCTTTGTTCTACTTGCACCCTCTTAAGGAGTGTGACATTTGTGGAAAGTGTCTCCCTGCAGAGGCATGTTACACGGTATACTTCCCTAAGGTGAACTCCCCTTTAGTAGAGGAGGTGTATCATATTTCTCAAGAACATAGTCTTGACTCTCTCTTCTAGAGTTTAGCATGCCTGGTGGGACCCTCATGCCCTATGCAAGGCACACTTTGGAATTATGAATTCTTCTTCTTTTCTACTTTTCCTCAATTTTTGGGGCCTGCTAGGGTGTTTTAGGAGGTGGATCATATGTCTCAAGAACATAGTCTTGACTCTCTGTAGCTCAGTGATGAGTAGCACCTCCCTTAATGTCAATCCGGGAAGACATGAGGATGGTATGAAGACATCGAACAAGTGATGGCACAAATGTGTGAGTGAGAAGCACACTAACATGCACACACATACACACACACACGTGCACACAAGGCAAGAACAAAGAGATAGAGACAATGGAGTAACTTCTATTGCAAAAGAGTTCTCATTACAAGTTCAAATCTACAACAAGCTAGCCTCAAAAATGAGCTCTCTAGCTCTATTTATAGTTTTTGGCTAGCTTGGTCCTGTTTAGACCTAGTGTCCGGCCTAGTTAAAAGTTAGGTCCCTAAGCTAGTTTGGAGGCTCAAACAAGCTCTGAAAAATATGAAACTTGGTAGGCAATTACTTCTAAAGCTCCTCAAGCTCAAGGAATCCTCGGCTTGCACAAAATCGAGCTACAAAAAGGTGAAATGGTATTTACAATTGTTTTTAGTGATAAGAATCACTTTTAAAATAATGTAAGGATTGAAAAAAATTGATGGGTTGCCTCAGTGCTAGATCTGCATGTATGCCCATACTTGCTTCTTCCCAGATGATGCAAACACTCTCCCCCCCTAGCGTCCGTCATCTCTGACAGACCTTTGCTCTACGGGGTGATCAATGTAGTGTTTGACTATGTCTGTAGCTAGATTTTGTTCTCTGATCCTTAGTCCCCTGACTAGATCTCTTTGAAGAGCATCCCAATTAACCGCACCTGGAATGTCAGGTTGTGGTGTTGTATATAGCTCTGAATGCAGAGTCTGTTTGCATGCAAATAGTTGTAGAAGATGGGTTGGTCGTGGCGCGAACACTTCAGAGTGAGATTCCCGGAACCCCATGGTAAACATATCATCAAATGTTTGTTTATAGCAGGCTGGGAGATATCTGATCCTCGCATGCCAAGCATAAGCAACCCGAATACTAGGGGTTGTGCTCATATCATAGAGTAAGTCATAATTACCATTTATAAAGCCCGGAATCGAAGGCTGGATGTTACGTACATTGCGGAAAGTCTTCAGTACTATTTGCATCATGTCCAAGATCTTGAGCATCATCTGAGTAGCAACATCGTTCATGGGTTGTAGACGTGGCATCCAGTGTCTGCTAGTAGCCATCATGTATGCTACGATAGGTGTGCCTGTTGGTGGTGCAATGGATGGGTAATTGAGCCATTGTTTGCAATTAGCATTGTTCTGAACTTTTATGGCAAAGGCTTTCCATGATCGTCTTTGTTGCATTGGCCCATAGCATGGATTATACTTTAAGTGCATGGGGGCATGGTCCCATGTTCTGAGCATCTCTAGATAGGTCTCGAGTAACTTTTGTCACCAGATGGGTTGGAATATGGTGCCTTTTCGGGCTTCCTCTGGAATGTCCTCTGGTTGGAACTATGTTGCGAAAGTAGGGTACTGATTCGTTTTGCGTTTAATCTCAGCATTGTAGTCTACCAATAGCACAAAGTAGGGCTTATACTGTAACTCTGAATTGGTTATTAAGCGCCTAGGAGCCAAGTGCTTGAAATATTCAGATTGAAGTATTGTCTCCTCAATGGTTTTCATGGCCAGCATCTCAGTGGCTATGCGCTCTTTGTGAGTGTGGCCCATCTTTTCTACTTGTTTCATCCATGTGGGAGGGGGTTCCTCATATGTGTCTTGTCCTTCATCTGTGACTCTACCTCCTGGAAGAGGTTGAGGTTCATAAGTGTCTTGGAAGGTCTCTTCGACTGGAATGATAACGGCCTCTTCTTCTGTAGGTTGATCGGGTGGAGATGGTGGGCGTTCATATTGCAATAGTTTCATTTTTAACTTTGTGACTTGTTGGCGTAGCTCAAGTACTTCGGTATCGGTTGAGGACTCTGACTGTGGTGAAGTAGCAATGTTGACCACATCTCTTGGTTGCATCATATGGGGTGTGGTCACTCATTGTCTCTGTAATTCCTTCACTTGGTCGGCAAGCTGGTCATGTGCTTCCAAGAGGTTTGCATAGTTTTCTAGTATCTGCTGGATATTTTCTGAGGGGATAGCCTAGAAGCTAGCAGGATCTATGGGTGCCCCTAGAGTGTTTTCGATGGTTGCTTCAAGATTGTCTTGATTTTGTTGTTGTAATCTTCTGTTCTCTTCTTGGGCAGTTGCTAGGTGTCGTCGAAGTAAGGCCATGTTTCTTGGTAGGCGTGCATTGTGGGATAGTTGATCTCTGAGTTGTTTTGCGGTCACTTTACCTACCTCTGTATACTTGGCCTCAAGCTCCGCATAAGAGTGATGGAGTGAGGTATATTTTTTTTGCAATTCACTATTTCGCGACTCCAAAGCATTGACATGTGCTTGGAGGTGGGCAGACAGATTACACAATTCTTTGTTGTTCTCTTCCAATAACTGATATTCTTGCTTCAGCTGCATGGCCGCTTCAAACATGGTGTCTAATGCATGACTAAATGAAGTGGATGTAGAGGTAGAGGTGGAAGATGCAAGGGGTCGGGAAATGGGGAAGGGAAATGTGGATGTTGTGCCTACAACGGTTGGAAGTGGTGATGTCAGTGAAGTGAAATGTGATGATATTAAAACAAAAGATGTGGTGGGTGGTTCTGTGGAGGGTGAAATGTCCATGGGTTCGGACGTGATTGTGTGTGAAGCATGAATCATGAATACCAGAATGGTGGGTGGTGTGGCAGTGATGGGCGTGAACGTGGGTGAGATGGGGTGGGAAAGGGGGTTTCTATTATAATCATTAAGCTATTGCATCATATTTACAAGGTTTGCCCAAAATGGGGGAAGGGTGGTTTGTGATATAGGTTCACTACGGGTGAATACTGGTTGGTCAAGAATGCTAGTGGTGAGGGTTTTGGTGGGCTGGATGGGAGGTGCTGGTGGTGATGGTATCTATGTGCTTTCGTCGGATGCCTCAATTTCAGTGGGGCTGGTCATGTGAACATCTTCTGGAGCTATGGTCGGGAGTGAGTTAGAGACTTCCATGTGAATCATCTTACCCCTTTGCGGTCTTGTGTCTAGTCACCATTGGTTGTATTGAATAGGAGGACTATGTATCATAGTTCGCATCACTTCAACTATCCCACAAGTGTCTGCCAGAAGATTCAATGATTTGACAAAGTGAGGGTCCACATTCTCTGCTTGTAGCATTTGGTTCACCATTGCTCTGTTTGCCTCTTCTGACATCTTGTGCCTTCTTTGTACTTGTTTGATAGTTTTGTATAGCCGTCTGATTTGAGCAGTGTATGCAGGGGCTTCCTCTTCACCCTCCTCTTATTCATACCCCGGTGCCTCCTCTTGTTCATGTGTGTCTTCAACGTCAATGTGTTGTGCTTCATCCTCCCAATGTACTCTTCGTCCTTCACAATGTGGGCGTCCTCTATGGGATGATGATCCAAGACCTTCAGTGTCTGAAAAGAACTCTCCATTGGATAGTTGTGTTGTTTGCAAGAAGGTCTCAAAGTCAAAGGAGGTGTCTTCCACCGATTTGTTCATGGAGGCAAACTCAGCATCCATGGGTAACGGAGGGGCTGACAGAGTGGGTTGTGTAATGCCCTCTGACTGTGATCGTTGAAGATGGATAGTGAATGGGGCCACCTGTTCTTCTTCTCTAAGAGAGGTTTCGGCGGTGGACTTGCGAGGAATTGGAACATGGGAAAGAGATCCGCGCATCCGTTTAGCTGGTTGAACCCCTGGTTTTCGTCCTTGGAAGAACTGCAACTGTGAATAAGTAAGTGCCCGTGCGATCGGCACATCATACGCTAGGCATCTGTATATGATTATTGTAATGGGACAAGAACCATTCAAAGAAGCCTTCCTTACTCCTCGTTTGCCAGCTTCATATAATTGATCGAGGATCCACACTAATTAATAGGTAGAATCCCTCTCTCCGCTAGGTATAGACCATACCAAATCTTCTTATGAGGCTGTGTGAGCCGGTCTTGAGTAGGGAATGAAAAGTGCTGAAGGCATATGCGCAGCAGTATGGAAATGTTTGGAGTGAGGGCACACATATCTTTCAATTTCTTGAGCTTACTGTTCCTCATTGATTCTGGTATCAAAGGGTCTTGATGAGAGGGCACGTGGGTGCCGTACATTTGGAGGGCCTCCTTAATTAAGGTTATGTTCAGCTCGAACTTTTTCATTTCTTCATGGTTTGATAGAGAGGGCACTAGGAAAGTGCCTGACTGATCACGATCTCTTGTAGCTTTAAGAGTTGCAATCAAGTAGTAACATCTGAGGAAGTCTGGCTTAGGTAGGGACGGGCTAAAGTAGTCCTTCAAACCTGCTTTCTGCCAAATATCTTGAAGAGGTGCTACGATTTGTAGTGATTCAAACTCTCTTGAGAAGAATTGAAATGTCCACCACACTCCTCCAAATTCGAGCTTAGACTCCCAAATGTGGTCTGCATCCCCCAAATCTTTGGCATCTCATTGAACCAATGAGAGTGTCCTTTTACTCTTTTTGTTAAGCCACTTGGTGGGTCCGAGATGGGAATTCATCTCACATTTAGAAACTCTTCAGGCCTAGCTATCAGTGGAGCCTCCACGGGCATGGTATCCCAATTGACTTGAGAACTAGTGCGTGCTTGGGAGCTCGTGCCTGTTTCTTGTGCCATGGAACTGTTTGTAGCTGATGATGCTAATCTGCTAGAAGAAGAGAGGCACATTAGTGTTGCATAGGAAACAGGATGTAATGGTGTTCCCTCCACAATACTAACATGACATTCCAAGTGGTTAGGGGTGAAGTGTTTGTGATAGGTGTGAATGTTGGTTAGTGGTTAGTGTCACCCTAGATGCATACTTTGGATATGCAATGTACTCAGAATGCACCTACATCAAAGTAGATAGATTTACAAAATTGGGTCAGGGGTTCGATGCGTGGTTTAAGTCTCCAAACTTTGATTGTGGAAGTGTAGCTTTTAGGGGTGATGACATGTAAAGGTCTATGGTCTCGATTGTGTTGGATTTCTACTTCTAGGATCACAAAAGGTCGTCGATCAACTATCCTATGGGACCGTTCACCTGAAGCCTCGCACATGGCCATGTGATAACCTAGAGCTTCATGAGTGTCAAGCATGGACTGATCTCTACCTTGTCTTCTCAGTTTCATTTGTCGGATGCGTTCTAAAGCTTCTGCATGTGCTTCTTCTCGAATTCGCTTTTCCTCTTCCTTACGTTTTTTTGTAGTATTGAGTCGATTTAGCATCTCTTTCGTGAGGGGTTCCTGATATAATTTGACTCTGTATCCATTGATGTAACTTGGTAAGATGTCACCTTCTAGAGTGGCTAGTTGCACTGCTCCACTTGTGGAGATCCTATTGATAATCATTGGTCCATAGCCTCTCTTCTCTAACTTCCGTGCATGTTGTTTTAAGGTGTAGATTAGGACTAGGTCTCCTGCTTTCAAGCCCTTATCCTTCACATGTGCGTCAAAATATGCTTTTTGCCTCTTCTTGGCTGCATAAATTCCTGCTGCAGCTCTCAATCCTGTTTCACATAATTGTTCAAGATCGAAGATTCTAGAGGAGAGCTCATGGCCTATCCAGTCATGCTCTTGTGCTACTTTCAATGTAGGTATCAAAAAAGTCCAATGGTAGCACTGCATTTTGGCCGAACACCATCTGAAAGGGTGTGACTTGGAGTACCATTTTATAGGCAACTCTGTATGCCCAAACAGCATGGTGTAGCTGTTTGTCCCAATCAAAGCGTTTATTATTAACTAATTTTGTCAATACATTGCATAGACTCTTATTTGTGCTCTCAGCCTGTCCACTAGCTTGTGGATGATAGGGGCAGACTTCTTATGTATCACCAAGAATTCTGGGAGAAGGTTTTATATGACTTCATTCAAGAAGTGTGTGCCTCTATCACTTACTAGCTCTATTAGTAGCCCGTATCTGGTGAACACATTCTCGAATAAGAACTTAGCAGTGGTTTGCGCATCGTTCTTCGTTGTAGCTTTTATTTCTACCCATTTGGTTAGATAGTCAGTGGCCACAATAATGTATTCAACATGGTAACCCTTAGCTGGGGGATTAATAGGACCGACAAAGTCTATTCCCCAGCTATGGATCTCACTTTCTCCCCATCCATGGATATGCCGTTCTTTGACACTATGTGTCCTAGAATTTTGCCTTGCCTGACCATGAAAACAGACTTTTTTGGGTTCAGGCAGACTTGATATTCTCTACATTTGTCAAAGATTTACCTGAGTTAAGGTATATGTGTTTGTTGAATGGTGGAATGAGCACAAAGATCATCAACATAGACTTCTAAATTCTTCTTCAAGAATTCCTTAAACACATGGCACATCAGCCTCTGAAAAGTGGCTGGCGCATTGGTAAGACCAAATGGCATTACTCGAAAAGCAAATATGCCCCATTCTATGGCAAAAGCCGTCTTATGCTGATCTTTTGGAGCAATGGCTGCCTGATTGTAGCTAGTTAATCCATCAAGGAAGTTGTACACTTCCTTGCCAGCTACTCTTTCTAAGAGATGTTCAGTGATGGGAAGCGGATAGTTATCTCGAATAGTGGATGCATTAACCTTCTTCAAGTTAATGCATACACATAGCTTGCCATTCTTCTTGGGCACCACTACAATGGGGGATACCCACTCAGTGTGCTCAATTTCATAGATAAATAAAGCTTCAACCAAGCGATCTCTCTCTTCTTTGATCTTGGCAGCATAATTATCATTATATGTGTATGGCTTTTGCTTGGAGGGTCTGGCATCTTAGGTCATGGGGATAGTGTGTGAGCATATGTCAGGGTCTACACCTTTCAAATCCTTATAACTCCAAGCGAATACATCTCTGTATTCTCTTAGCAGAGCTATCAACCCTTGCTCTTCTTCTTCTTCCATCAAGTCATGTCCTATGTAAGTGCATCTCTCTTTTCCTTGTTCTATGGCAATGACTATTTTCTTGGTGTTTTCTTTGTTATCATAGGCCTCTCCTGCTTGTGCATCATGTTTAGGCATTCTTATCATGACTCTCTTGTCTTCTATCTCATACTTCTTAAAATTTTCAGGGACCTTGAATAGAGATTCTTCTTCCTCTAGTGTGACTTCTTTCTTCTTTCTTTTCTTTCCTTCACTCTTGGTGGTCACTTGTGTGGTTAATCTCACCTCATTCATGCCTTCCTCGTGTCTCTGAGGGTGAGCTTCTACCTTATGGAAATATTCCTCATCTGATGCAAAAGGTGGGTCCATAATGATTGACTCTAGATCAGATTCACTTGCATCCTCAAATGCATCAGTACTAGGTTCACATTCTTCAATAATTGGATCACAAAAAATTGGCTCTATTGTGAAGACTGAAATGTCATAGCCATCCTCATCACAGTGGGGTGTCCACTATTCTTCATTGATGGCTACATCCATTGTTGCTAAAATTTCTACCCAATCGTGAGGTTCAAATTCTTCGTCTGGAAATACTATGGGTGCATAGGCTGGGTCTTGAACTGATCTATGAGTTTCCTTCACACCTATCTCTCTGGCTTTTTCTCTCTTCTCCCCTTCTACTGCTACTTTACACATCCCCAAGGGGATTTCTCTCATAAAGACCCTCTATCATGAATGTTCAACTCCATCATGAAAAAACGACCCCATTGTGCATGTGAAGCCATCTTGATTGATCCACTCTATTGCTATAGACCCCCTTTATTTTGAAAGTTGACTATTATGGGAGACCTAAACCATCACGACACACAACTTTTTTATCATTTTTTGAGTTATTTTTCAAAAATTAACTTGGTTTTTGGATTAATTTTAGGAGAAAATTTTGAGCACTTCCCAAAGTAAGGCTTGCAACCTATAGGGTGCTCAAGCAATTGTGTACTTGTGAGCAAAAGTGCTACTTGGGAATTCTCAGTAAAGCTAGGAAGAACTTGTCAGACATGAGAAAAGTGAGGTTGGCATGACTAAACCCCCTATATCAATTCTAAACAAAGCTAAGTGCATAGTTATTGGTTTACAACATGGGGATATGATAAGAACCAAAAGTCATAAGAACTCATAAGGACATCAATTGTGGAGATTAACCTAGTAACAACAAAAACCTAAGGGAAAGAACATAACAATGTGACCAAAGGTTAAAATACAAATGTACAAGCTCATTCGTGATATGACTAAAAAAAAGCAAGACCAAACAATCATACTTAAAAAAGAATCAAGTAATTGAGAATAAGGAACAAATATAGAGGTAAATAGACTAAAAAGCCAAGAGATAGTTTCTTCATGAACTTGCACTCATGCACGTACCTTGGCAAAGTGGATGGGCAAGCTTAAGACAATCTAAATATAGTATCGATCACACTAGTAGACTTGGGACTAAGTAGTTAGGTGCTCACCCTTCTAGCTTAAGTTCAGAGACTAGTGAGTCAGAGAGTGCCTATAGCATAAAGATATAAATTGCTAGCTCTAGGCTTATGTATGTAGAGACACCAGCAGGACCTTACAAGATTCAGTTAGAGTACATCCAAACCAATTGATCAGGTGCATGCATGTATGAGGAATATGGTTTCAGAAGGCCCATGGTTAAACTTAGAAACTTTGAACACCTTTTTGGTATTGATCACCCTATAATCAAATTCAAAGATGGATCTTACATAGATACATGTATTATCATGCAAGTGTAGCTCCTAGTACTCCTCATGGAAAGTCTATTTTAACACGGATCATAGCCACCTCTAAGATATCACAGGACAATACCTCAGGTAGTGAAAGCTATGAAGAATTACTTTAATGGCACATGAGATTCATATGATCATGTGGTAGAATTCAAAAAATTTCTTCGAGCCGAATAGGTAGAAGACTTGTTCACTTAATTTGAAGCCTTTGGGTTAACCTAGAATGGTACTAACCTTGCTTGGTTTCAGCCATTGAATAGAGTTCTCTAAGAGTGGTACAACACACCATCATTGATTTAGAGCTTCAAGAAAACTCGTCAAGAGAGGGTGAGGTTAGCAAGACATAGGTTCATTGTTCCTAGAAAGATTGCTTAGTGGGAAACTTAGGTCATACGTGTACATAAAAGGGCCACACACCCTAGATTAGTGTCTTAGATTGTGTATTGACATAGAGGATAACCTAGGAGAGGAATTAGAGCTTTTGAAGCTCTATAAAGGATCTAAACATTCTTCTAGTAATATTTCCAAATCTTCTTCTTTAGTGGAAGAGATAGTAGAATTAGTAGCTCAGAAGCTAGGTGAAAATTTGCAAAATAGGTAGGCCCAGCATGGAACCATGGTTAACCATTGCTATACTTATGGAGAAGGACACATTGCAAATGCTTGTCCCATACAAGCACAAGCTTCCTATTTTTGCACTATTAAGAGGAAGTACACAAAATGTCTAGCTCAAGGTCACCCTTATAACAAATAGGCTATTAGGAAACCATACCTTGAGCCCTATACATATCAAAATCAATACCCTCATGTATATTAGCAACAATAGCTCTACAAGCCTCAACCAAACTATCAGTAGTAGTACCAAACATAACAGAGACCTTAAACTATTATGGGTCAAAAAGCACCACCACATGCCAATGTAGTATCATTCAAATATTTAGCACAAAGCAAAACCAAGATAGAGACTTGTTGTCCATCTCTCCATTGATAATGGACAATGATCAAAATGAAAATAGCTTTGGCTCATCACATAGTTATTGTGTGCCCATCTATTACATTGAATCACTTGAGTATCCAAAATCATATCAATATGAGGCCCCTCCACCAGAACCCACATGGGAACCATGTTACACAAACGTAATGTACACTATTCCGAACCCTCAACCATAGGCCACAGGCTCTAGGAACCCATTGTTGTCAATGCCAAGGTGACCACTGTTGATGTGTGAAACATCACAAGAAATGAATTAATGTGACACTAGACAACCTCTATGGTCACCAGTAACTCATTGCCACTCCAAACTATGAGAAGTGAGCCAAAACCAAGAACTTTACTTCTTCAAAAATTTCCAATCATTGAAATGACATACCTTCAGTATTTTGCTAATTTCCTTAGCTCAAGTATTATTTCTCCAAGATCTTTTGGTAGATGAAAGTAGAAGAGTAGAGCTTTCCAACAAGCTATCATATGCAAGAAATGGATCTTTAGAACTCAAGATATGGTCTTCACAAGATCACCCTATATGACTTGCCAAAACTGGAAATTTTGCCTCTTTTAGTAATTCTGAGTGTCTAAAAATGAAAATTTGATGAGACTTGCAACCAAAAGTTGATGCTAGCCATCGACTTTGAGCTTTTTTAGCCACTTTTTAAGCACCAGAATTACCCTATGAACACAAGACATGAGCAAGTCCACTTTTACGTGGGAAGTTGATGCCAGGCATCGACTTTATGCTGAAACTCGATGCCAGGCATCGAGTTGCTCCACAAGACTCATGTTTTAAGAATTTCTAGCATTACATAACACTCAGAGAATAAAACAAGGACTTATCAACACAAACTCGATGCCAGGCATCGACTTTCTTGGAAAACTTCAACTTTTGAAATCATTTCACACAAGACAAAATCTGGAGATGGAAGAAGAAGACTTATACACAGAAGTTTAATAAACTCTTTCCATAACTATGAAACCTCACAAATGCACAGGTGCTTTCTCACTCAGAGAAGCCTGACTATTCTCAGTCATACAAAATGAGTACTAACTCACTTTCTCATTGTCTTCCTATTCGCGTCAGCTGATACAAACTAACTTATATAGTTTTTTCTCAATCTCGTGATTTTTTTAAAAACTTCTAGAACTAAAGTGAACTAAATTTACAAATATAATACACTTGTGAATTTGTCCCTTCACATAGGCATGTGGTTTTCTTCTAAAGCTTTGACCTTCAAATATATGTCCAATTAGTGATTGTTTCTCCAACAGCTCCCCCTCAATCACTAATTGACATTCCCTGTTTCTTCATATCATCTTCTTTTCTTTTACTTCTGCCATGCTTTTGAATCTGCTGGTCTTCACGCCATCCAAGCTCTTTGTCATTATGTCTGCTATTTGATCTTTTGTAGAAATGTGCTCCACTTCAATTTCTTTCTCCATTACCTTTTCTCTCAAGAAATGATAATGTATCTCTATATGTTTTGTTCTTGCATGAAATACGGGATTTGCTGCAAGATAAAGTGAACTCATATTATCTCCATGTATTGTAGGTATACCTTGATCAATGCCCAAGCTTTTGAACAGTGTTTGCATCCATATGACCTCCTTAGCTGCTTCCACAAGTCCTTTGTACTCAGCTTCAGTTGATGACAATGCTATTGTATGTTGTTTCTTTGAACACCAACTTACAAGCTTATCACCAATGTATATCATGTAGCCATGAGTTGATCTTCTGTCATCCTAGTTACCTGCTGATTAGGTTCCTAAGCCCAAGGAAAAGATGATTGTGGAAGCCTTTATTTTGCTTAACCCCTCGCAATCGGTCTACTTGGATCACCTGGAGCCCACAATTATCTTGAAATGGATTCTTCCTATGTCTATGCACTAGCTCATATGTTCCCGGCAAACGCACCAAAATGTTACGCTCCTATCCTCACTTTTGCTGCATACTCCAATTCGACTTTAAAATCTCTAGATCTAGATAACAATTTATGGCGTTTTGACAAATCATCACCACCAACATTCGATCTGTTGATTGCCCTCTCATCTAAAATAACATCGAATTCTTGAGTCTGGAGCTCGAGAGGCCCCGTGGAAAAAATAAAAAAAGACATTTTTCTCCGTCATATGCGAACTTCTTTCCTTTAAATGTGTTGGACCCATAGTTTTCATATTGTTTGCTCATGATGGCACGGCAGAGCGACTTGTTAGCAATACCATCGTTCTCCTCGGAGGTAGAATGCGCGTAAGACATCCTTACCCTCCATCATGATGATAAACATCCTGTGAGCCATTATAATTCACCATGAAGCGATTGCAAGGGAGCTCAAATCGGGTGTTTCATTCAAAAATGTGTCTTCTTCTTGCATACAAATCAGCTACGAGGAAAATGTTGTTTTTCTCTACGGCAGATAACTCACTAAAACCAATGATTTTGTGCACCATCTTATGTGAGAAATTTGGTCTTTGACTCCTATAAAGACTCCCTTTACCTGTAATATATCACTGGATTTTAAGAGAGAACAAAAATATGCATTATAACTGAATGGGGCTTGAGATGGTGAAGAGGAAGGGAAGTCCTTATCTATTAGCATTACAAGGTTATAATTCACCCACAAGCCTGGAGAAAGGAAGGACTCTCATACCACATTTGCAGCACGAAACATCTAACACTACAGAGGAACAGTTAAATCTACCTGATAAAAACGTTGTATGAAACACCTCATAATAAGTACAATTTAACATAAAGCAAACCTTGTCCCAATCAATTGAATTAGGATTAGATGGCTGGAAACAATCCTTGATGAAATTTAGGACATTGCAATCCTTTATAAGAGTTCTTGTATCAATATCTGCAGTAGAATAAGTTTCCTGCGCCATATAAATATGGATATGAACAAATCATCTGTTCCAAGAACTTACCAAGGTTTAGCAAAAATCCTGAAAGAGAGGGCCAAAAGCTGACACGGCATCCTCTGCTAGTTTCAAAACTTCACCAATATTAGCAAGACCAAACAGAGAACTGAAATAGCTTTTTCTGCTGCATGCTGTTTCAACACTATATCAAGTACTCGCAATGCATCTGCTGCGTCATTTATTTATCCACTTAACATTTCTCCAATGGCTCCTTTCCCCGAGCTTCTCTAGGGTATCAACGAAGAGTCGATGAAGCTCAGGAGACCAACTGCGCCTTGCCTTCCGTGTTGCATGATTCGCGCTGCAAGTATTAGTGCCCACCTGCTCCTTTCTCACTTGCTCCGTTGCTTGATGCTGAAAACTTGTCTCCCTCGTGAGTAGCCAGAATCATCTCAAATGTCATCCCAAATGCATTTTCCAAGTGAATCAATGTGAATCATTTTCCAGGTACATGAGTCATCTTCCAGGTACATTCATTCAGCATATGTTGCAAAAGCATTTATTTTACAGTGACGTGGGAAACTAGGCTGAAAGCTCATTCAAATATGAGGAATTCATGTTCCAATAGACGAATAATTGTCACCCAAACCATGAATCAAAACTTCTTCCAGCTGTGGGGAGGCCATATCCTCAATTGGACCTTGCCTTGCAATAATGCATAAGGAACAGGCCCATAATGTCGTGAATCTCTCAGAAACTCCCAAAACATTTGTGCATACATCTGTATAGCTTCATTCAACAACCTCTTCTTTGTATTCATTGAAATCCTGGAATTCCATGTGATCACATCTCATTTTGGCAGTTCCTGGGACCATATACATGCATAAATTCATATCCACTAATGCACATCCAAGAACAACATCAGATAATAACAATCATTGTTTGGCACTTTCATTGTGCAATCTTCCATAAGTGCATTCCAACCCGCAACGTCCCTAATCTGAAGCTTATTGAAAACTTATAGGTTTCTATGATCAAGCCACAACTTGCATACATGGCCTCAAAAATGGTTGTGGCCTTCACTCACCAAGCTTGCATGACAATAGGCATTCAATACATAAACAAGAAATGCAAGAATCTGAATGGGCTTTCCCCCAAACTGCATCTGCTCAACACAAATGATTGCATCCTAAACATGCTCATATTTTCCATAATCGGAACTCCAAAAACCAAGGGCATTGCCCTTTGAACAAGATGTAGCCATGTAGTTTGCAAATACCTTTCATCCAATTGATTAACTCTTCAAGTACCTGCAATCAAACATATTTCCCGGCCAAATACAAACATATTAGTGCATAAAAACCAACCATTTTCGGAGCTAACACCTGCCCAGTCTGAGTCACTATAGGCTCTCAACTTCAAATCTGATGTAAAAGGATAATATAATCCTTCATTTATAGTTCCTTTGATATATCTGAGAACTCTTTGACCTACAATCCAATGTGGATCCTTTGGACAATGCATGAATTGTGACAAAACTCCCACTGCATAACTAAGATCAATTCTTGTTAGTGTAGCATAAATCAAACTACATTGGATCTGCTTTTGAACTTTGATATCCAAGATCATTGAGATACTTCACGAGTCTATAGTTCCATGCTCTTGGAGCTTGCTTCAATCCATAGAGTGCTCTTCTCAGCTTGCAAACAAATTTTGGATACCTGGAATCTATAAATCCTTGAGGTTGTTCCATGTATACCTCATCTGATATGTATCCATTCAAGAATGCATTCTTTATATCCAGTTGACTTAGGGTCCATCCTTTTGAAGCCGCAATAGCAATGATTGTCCTTATAGTTGACATCTTAGCTACAGGACTGAATGTCTCATCATAATCTATGCCATAGGTTTGGGCATAGCCTTTCACCACCAGTCTAGCTTTGTATCTGGCTATACTTCCATCTGCAAGCTTCTTCACTTTATAAACCCATTTATTTCCAATTAATTTCTTACCATTTGGTTTAGGAACAAGTTCCCAGTCTTGTTCTCCTCGAGTGCATTGAATTCTTCCTTCATTGCTTCTTCCCATTGTTTCTTACCTTTAGCTTCATCATAGTTCTGAGGTTCTTCATCATCTTTGACCATATATGCATAGTTCTTCTGAGTTATGTAAGAAGTATCATAAGAATACCTTTCTGGTTGTCTTCTTGTCCTACTTGACCTCCTTAGTTCACATTCTTCATAAGTGTCTAGATACACCTCTTCATCAAATATAGGAGCTTCTTCATTTCTTCTTGTTAATCCACTTCTGGATATACTTGCTTGCATATAGTCTTCATCTCTATTTATCTACACAATTGATTTTCCTTTCTCACATCTTCTTGCCTCTTCTTCAAATTCTTCAGCTGTATGACTTTGATCTGCATACCAACTTTTCTGTTCATCAAATGTAACATCTCTAGAAACAAAAAATTGTTTGGTTAGAGGATTCCACAACCTATAACCCATCTGCTTTTCATCATAACCAATGAACATATATTTTTCTGCCTTTGGTTCAATTTTATGTCTAAGTTGTGATGGAAGATAAGCATATGCAATTGATCCAAACACTTTACAATGATCTAGTGTTGGTTTCTTACCCCACCAAGCTTCATATGGAGTCATTCCATTGAGAGATGCACATGGTAATCTATTCACAAGATATGTAGCTGTATTTACAGCCTCAGCCCAAAGATAATTTGGACAATTCTTCTCCTTTATCATAGCTCGAGCAAACTCAATCAAAGTCCTGTTTCTTCTTTTTGCTACACCATTTTGTTGTGGTGTATACCTGCAGGTTATTTCTCTCTTAATACTTGCATTCCAAAGATAATCATTGAACTCTTGGGAGAAGTATTCTCCTCCTCCATCAGACCTCAGTCTTTTAAGCTTTTCACCTGTGACTCTCTCTGCATATGCATGAAAAGGCTTGAAGGCTCCAAACACTTTTGATCTTTCCTTCAAAACATATAATGTTATCCATCTTGTAGCATCATCAATGAAAAGAACATAATACCTTGAGCCACTGATAGATCCTTCTTTTGTTGGTCCCCATACATCTGTATGAATGAGCTCTAGTAATTCATCATGTTTGAATTTTCTTTTGAAATGGTAACATGTGTGCTTTTCCCATTTGACATGCTTCACATTTATAAACCATATGTTGACTCTGCACATTTGGTAGTCCTAGTACAAACTGATTTGCAACCATAGCTTTAATTCCTCTTAATTGAAATGACCTAATCTCTTATGCCAGAGATCAAGTTCTGTAATCACTCCTTCACCATGTGTGAGCAAAGCTTGAACAATGTTCCCTTGCACTCTTAAAGTAAACAGTCTACCTTCTTTCTTACCACAAACAATCTGATTATATCCATTCTCGGGATCTTCAACAAATACTCCTTCATTTGTAAATCTGACTTGAAAACCTTTTTCAACTATCTGTCCCACACTAATCAAGTATTTAGGTATTGTGGGAACATACAAAACATTGGTTAGCAAATCTGCTCCACTCTTGCATTTCACTTTTCCAATTGAATGTACACTATGTCTTGTATTATCACCTGTTTGAACACTATGACTAGAAATTCCTTTTTCCCAATTTTGACATCAATTCTCTGTTTCTTGACAAATGATTAGAACATCCATAGTCAATGTAAAATACCTTTAGATCTTCTTTATCTGATGTGCTGATTGAGTTCATCATCAATGATGTATGACCTTCATTCTGTGTATCATTTGCATAATTGTAGTAGGTGGTGTTGTAGGATTGATTCTGTCCCCAACTTCTTCCTCCACCTCTACCATATCCTCCTCTTTGATTTTGTCTACCTCTTTGAAAATTACTTTGATATCTTCCACCTCGACCTCTGCTATTGTTGTTTTGATTCTAGTTTGATCCTTGTTGGTTGTGCCAACAGTCATGAGCCAAATGATTACTCAATCCACAGATCCAACAAGCCTTCTTGTTGTTATTTTGATTACCTCTTCCTCTTCCAAAACCTCTTGGTCTTCCTCTGCCAGTGCCTTTACCTCTTGCATAATAAACTTGAGAAGTTGACTCTTCTTCATCCTTTGCTTTACCTTTATCTCCTTTCTTCTTGTTCTTCATGTACATTGCAGAACTTTGTCCTTTATCTCCATCTCCCTTCAAGTCTTGCTCAAATGTGAGCATCAAACCAAGCAACTGGTTCAAATCTGGAACATAATGATTTAATGAAAGTTCTTTTGATAAGACAAAAGGTTTCCACCTTTCATCTCCTCTCAAACTTGTAAGTAATTGAGCAATCAACATGTAATCCTCAATATCTTCATCTATGGATCCAAGACTATCTGCTAGATCCTTCATCTTAGTGACATAATCACTAATACTTTGACTTGGCTTCTTCTTGAATGTTGTAAACTCTCGCCATAGACTTGCTTTCCGTGCACTCCAATGCATTCCAAATATCTTCAGTTGATTCCAATCCTCTGATGTGTGGTAGCAAATGATCAGAGATTGTATTGTAAATGTAGGCTTTTGCACTTGCATCCTTCTTCTGCCAATGCTTTAAAGCATCAAGTTCCTCTTTCTTTGGTCGGCTTTCATCTTCAAATACTAGCTTCTCTTCTTCACCTGTTACATATACCATGAGATCCTTGCTCATAAGTAAGGCTTCCATTCTCATTACCCATCCGGGGTAATTAACTCTGTCGAGTTTGTCAATGGAGATGTGATCTTCCATACTCCTTTCCTTCTGCTGCAACCTGTGAGATTAAAGGATAAAGGATAATACCTTTTGAAGTTCTTTGTGCATGAAGTTACTTTTGAAGTAATCTTTTGATGCCTTGTGTCCTCAAATGCTTCACCTTCCAAACTTCAATGGAAAACTTTCCAAAACTTCTCGTACCTTTGCCACCTTTTGCTCTGATACCACTTGTTGATGTGTGAAACATCACAAGAAATGAATTAATGTGACACTAGACAACCTCTATGGTCACCATTAACTCATTGCCACTCCAAACTATGAGAAGTGATAGCCAAAACCAGGAACTTTACTTCTTCAGAAATTTCCAATCACTAAAATGACATACCTTCAGTATTTTGCTAATTTCTCTTAGTTCAAGTATTATTTCTCCAAGATCTTTTGGTGGATGAAAGTAGAATAGTAAATCTTTCCAACAAGCTACCATATGCAAGAAACGGATCTCTAGAACTCAAGATATGGTCTTCACAAGATCACCCTATATGACTTGCCAAAAGTAGAAATTTTGCCTCTTTTAGTAATTCTGAGTGTCTAAAAATGAAAATTAGATGCCTAGCATCGACTTGCAACCAAAAGTCGATGCCAGGCATCGACTTTGAGCTTTTTTAGCCAAATTTTAAGCGCCAAAAACACCCTATGAACACAAGACATGAGCAAGACCACTTTTATGTGGGAAATCGATGCTAGGCATCGACTTTATGCTGAAACTCGATGCCAGGCATCGAGTTGCTCCACAGACCTCATGTTTTAAGAAGTTCTAGCAGTACATAACACTCAGAGAATAAAACAAGGACTTATCAACACAAACTCGATGCCAGGCATCGACTTGCTTGGAAAACTTCAACTTTTGAAATCATTTCACACAAGACAAAATCTAGAGATGGAAGAAGAAGACTTATACACAGAAGTTTAATAAACTCTTTCCATAACTATGAAACCTCACAAATGCACAAGTGCTTTCTCACTCAGAGAAGCCCGACTATTCTCAGTCATACAAAATGAGTACTAACTCACTTTCTCATTGTCTTCCTATTCGCGTCAGTTGATACAAACTAACTTATATAGTTTTTTCTCAATCTCGTGAT